>JAYKKT010000041.1:7960000-8471028 GCA_036023115.1 Brasenia schreberi
CTCCTCCACTAACACAATGTCATCTGCAAATAACATACACCAAGGTACTTCATCTTGAATATGTTTTGTTAACTCATCAATCACCAATATAAATAAGTATGGACTTAAAGTTGATCCTTGATGTAACCCAATATTAACTTCAAAGAAATCTGTCATTCCTTCATGAGTCCTCACACATGTTTTTGCACCATTATACATGTCTCTTATAAGATTGATGTATGTCAATGGGATACCTCTTTTTTCCAAAATTTTTCAAAGAACCTCTCTCTGTACCCTATCATAAGCTTTTTCTAGATCAATAAATATCATGTGAAAGTCTTTCTTTCTTGCTCTAAAATGTTCTATAAGACGTCTCAAAAGGTGAACCGCTTTAACAATAGATCTGCCTAGCATAAATCCAAATTGATTCTCTGTTATACTCGATACTTATCTTAACCTAGGTTCAATAATTCTTTTCCATAATTTCATAGTATGGCTCATAAACTTGATAACCTGATAATTCGCACAATTCTAAATGAATCCCTTATTCTTATATATGGGTATAAGTGTACTCACTCTCCATTTCTTGGGCATCTTTTGGTTTCTCCATATTTCATTAAATAGTCTTGTGAGGCAAGCGATTCCTTTTTCTCTTAGGATTTTTCAAACTTCTATATGAATATTGTCTGGTCCAACTAATTTATCACCCTTCATATGTTTAAGAGCCTGTTTAACTTCATTCTTTTGAATACACTGGTAGAAATTATGGTTTATATTCTTTTCTGATTTGGCTAACTCTCCTAAGTTAATACTAACATCTTCATTTTTATTAAAAAGCTTATAAAAATAGCTTTTCTATCTATTTCTTATATAATCATTTATCACTAGAATTTCTCATCCTCGTCTTTGATGCATCTAATAGAATTAAGATTCTTATTTTTCTTATCTCTAGCCCTAGCTATCATAAAAATATCTCTTTCACCCTCTTTTGAGTTGAGTTTTTTATATAAATCCTCACAAATTTTAGCTTTTGCTTCATTGACGGCCTTTTTCACTTCCTTCTTTGCTTTCCTATAAGCCTCTAAAGTTTAACTAGTTTCCTTAACATAATGTAACTTGTAACATGCTCTCTTTGCCTTGATTTTATTTTACACTACTTCACTCCACCACCAAGTTTCTTTTTATACCAGTACCCCTCCCTTAGATTCACCTAACACATATTTCGCCACTTTCCTAATATGTATGGCCATATTGTTCCACATATCACAAGGTGTACCAACATAATTCCAAACATCTCCTTGAAGGACTTTCTATTTAAATATACATTGTTTCTCCCTTTTGAGATTCCACCATTTAGTCCGAATAGCTTGATACACTCTTTTCTTCTTTATCCATCTTTTACTTGTAAATCCATAACTAAAAGTCGATGTTGAGTGGTTAAGCTTTCTCTTGAAATTATCTTACAATCTTTACAACATGATCTATCTTTTTTTCTATAAATAAAATAATCAATTTGTGTTTGTGATAAACCAATTTAATAAGTAATTAAATGTTTACTCGTTTTTTGAAGATTGTATTGACTATAAAGAGATCAAATGCCATAAAAAAATTTAAAATCTCCCTACCTTCCTCATTTATATCTCCAAAACTAAAGTTATCATGAGTACCTTGATATCCTAATGCTTCTTTGTCGACATGTCCATTTTAGTCTCCTCTTAAACAAATCATCTCCTTTTGTGGAATTCTTTGAATCACTTTATCTAACTCTTCCCAAAAAGCCATCTTTATACTATCTTCTAGTCCTACTTGAGGTGCGTAAGCACAAACTATATTCAAAACCTATGCTCTTAACACTAATTTCAACGTCATGATTCAGTTACTGCCCTTTCCTTTAAATCTTTATTTATGATAATAGCAACGCCGTTTCAAACATTTTCCTCACCTGAGTATCATAATTTAAAACCTATATCCTCAATTTCTTTTGTTTTTTCTCCAACCCACTTTGTCTCTTGTAAATATAAAATATGAATCTTTCTCCGAATCATAGTATCTACCACCTCTATTGGCTTACCGAATAATGTTATGATATTCCATGAACCAATATGAATCTTATTATCTAGGACTAGTTTCCTTACCCCTTGCATCTGTCCATATTTAAAATGTAGAGACCCTCTCTGTAATTTATTCACTACATTCGGGCGGTAGTATAGTGAAACTAACTTCTTTATTCATACCCATCCATGATGTGAGAACCCTCTCTACAATTGATTCATTACATCCGAGCGAAAATGTAGTGACTTTGCTTACTTTTCACTGCATTCAAGCTATGCAACGCGTCACTAAGAGGAGACATCCCCAACACAATGCTCATAATTTGTGTAATCCATAGTATAAAAATTCGATAAAGTTTTACACTGGCTTTCGGAAGCCTAACACAACCCTCCTCCTTTATTCACTTTTAGGTAGCTGACAACCAACATAAAACTTTGTTTAGTCTTTCCATGAACATGAACTATTTATGCATTAGATTCCATTGCAACTCAAAACCTAGGTATGTTTGAGCGAGAGTAGTATTAGAATTATGACCTAAAAGTCTCCATATGGCACATTTGAGCATACACTCGCTACGGAAAAGGCTTGATTGAGGTTAAGGTTAAGGTGTGAATCTTAAGCACAATTACATGAGGGAAATGTTGTGTTGGTTGGTTATCCTTAAGATTAAGATTTCTTTTTAGTATATGAATGGGCCATTCCAAGCCGGTATTCTATGTTTGTCAAGTCAAGCACATAGGTATTCTTTTGGGTCCGGATTTCACTAAGTCACACCATATGCTCCCAATCCAGGGGCGGCAGTTTCTTGTTTCAGGTTGTTTCCGTGTCATATCATTTAATGTTTGTGCCAAAACAAGCCAATCTGAGTGCAAGCTTGTTTTTTACGGGGTTGGGTTCAAATAGTTCATGTCTAGCCAGCACTATCCGTCATTTTCCTTTGCTTCTGTTTGTGCAAACTTTTTAAGAGAAAATATTGTTTGAATATAAATGAAATTAGTGATGGCTTTTATACACCACTGACGGTGCGCACTCATACAACTTTTTAGAGTAGGAGTGTAATATTTTTGCCTTTTTTAAATACCGTTTTGAATTTGTAAATGATATCCTCCCTAAAAGTAGAGTGTACGGGACTCCACAGCGTCAATGGTGTGTATGAAGAATCACTCAGAATGAAATTATGCAAAAGTGACATTTACCATATTCATTTAGAATAGGTCCTTTAGTATGTTAATATTTAGATGTCTTTACAATTAGCTATTTCAATTTATATGATCCCTATATCATTGTTGTACTATTTGAGAAACTTATTCCTATGTGTCATGAGTTGGTGATTTGGTTATAAAAACATATATGTGGAAAGACCAATTTATGTTTTTTATATTATTTATTTTTCTAACAGTCACCACCGTGACTACCAACACCACTTGCTGCCACCGGCTACTGTTTCATCACCACTTGACAACTATATCTGTAATTGACAACTGTTGCTTGAGTTAGGATACAAGCAACAGATCCAATAAGAGAAAATCATGCTCGACTATTTTTAAGTTTGATGGTCAATTTTGCAAAATAGAAAACTATGATATAAGGAAATGGTAGTCAATAAGTTTTCAGTAAAGAGTACTACTAATCACTATGTGGATTAATTTCAATGGAAATTAAGGAAATTTATTGATGCAGAAATAAAAATCACAATTTACATCATGTGCTTAAGTTTAGAAGTTCAGAAGATCTGAGGATGTGGATTACTTTACCATACATCAAGTTTCGTATATCATGTAAATGTTGCGTAAGATTTGTCTCTCAAAAACGTAGGAGCCTCGTTGGAAGTGAGGCAACACTGATACTTAACAAGATACCAAACAAATAAAGGTGGAAATCTGATCAGCGGGTTGATTATCCCTTGGTAAAAGAAAATCTTTGTTGATGGAGTCCCAACCGTTAACTTTTATAAACAGAATCCTGACTGCTGAATCTGATTCAAACTGTGTAGCAGGGTATGGGCCAATACTCAGAGATCACTCTGGTAGATTTGTTGCAGCCCGAGCTGCGCATGGGGATAAGTAGATTACTTCTTTCAGGGGAGAATTAATCAAAATCCAAGGGGGTCTCATGTTCGCATATGAGCTGGGAATGACAAATCTGTACTTGGAGTCAAATTCAGAGTTAGCTATAAAATGATTGACTAAGTTTGAAGAGGACAGATATTATGGAAGAGTGATTTTAAGATTTTTTTTGGATTATCCAGCTCCTTTGTTTCATTTGATCAAGGATCAACTTCGTGACGGTGCAGTCATTTAGTTGATGCACTAGCAGTTTACATTGAAGTTCAAAACACTGTACCTGGGCAGATGAAGCTCCAGTGTTCTTGTATTTCCTGTTGCTGATACTGAAAGTTGATGAGTTTCATGTTACAATCAAGAAAAGAAGGTGTTAATCACAAGAACTAATTTGAATATACTTGTCAAGGTGTTTTTTTATCAACCATTAGGTACAATGTGAAGTCTTTTCCCGGGGTTAAATTGAGATTGGCTGGATTATATTGAGATCAAGCTGTATCACATATCTTGGTTCTTTTCATACTTCTATCGTTTCGTTTTCCTTGTGAAATGTCCTTTCTTCCTTTGATTGATTCGAATACCAAAAGGTTCACTTAACTAGTAGGGGGAGAGAGCGGTTCGCAATCAACTTAACCTTTCTTGGTGAGCTTCACGAGATGAGCAGAATCCACATGTATATCGCATCCCACATGCAGAACACCAAGATCATGTCATGAGAACATTGCAGCTCATATGCAAAACTCCAATATCCTACATTAATTATTATACTAAAAAGACCACAACCCATGTCGATACTATCAGAGAGCCACCCTCAGGTGATGCGGTATGCCCCTTCTGGGCTACACACTACCATGTCAGTTACTTGGGGGCAAAGCAGCAGGGTGAGGAGCATGCCAGCCCTGATGCAAATTCTCTGAGCTCTGCTCTGAACTTACAGAAATTTATGTATCGTGTTTAACATTGAGAATCTAGTCTATTTTGATGAGATCTAGAGTTCCTGTTTGCAGACATCGTAGTACTTCTTGGGCCGGAAACAAATAGAGCATAATTGTGTGTATTTGGGATCTACAGGTGATTCATGGTCTTGATGGAAGTTGGTAAACGGTGTGATTAAGATATCTTCACTTTATCACCGTTAATCATGGTGAAATAATCAAAAGACCTTCCTGTACAGACTTACTTTTCCTTTTATTTAATGTTACTTTTGTACTTTCTTTTTCAGCAGATCACTTTTCTTGATGATTATGCTATTATGTTCTCGTTGATCCAAACGTGGGATTTCAGTCCCTATATTTTTGTGAATTGCATCAAAAAACTCGGTTGTGGTATCATGAATCCCTTGTAGAGGGTTTTGTTCAGGTCTTCCTCTTGTTCAAGTTCTTCACTTTTCTGTTCAGAAGCTGAAGACTGCTGCAAAGCAGGATAGTGTAAATCCTGAATGGGATGAAAAATTGACCCTAGCTGTTTCAGAACCGATCGTGCCAATTAGGATTGTAAGTTTTTTTCTTCTCTAATGTTACTCGTGTGCTTAGAAATTCACTTTTCCTGTTACTACACCATAATGTGACATATTATGCGTTTGTCATGTTGGACACAGCCGTCATTGTTCATCTTGATCCGGTCTTTCATTTTGCATCATAATGAGGCTGTTTTCTTGTAAATTATGACCATTCCTTGTTCATCCACTCTTACCTTAGCTTGTTATTTAGAAACTACTCCATTCTAGAAACCTCAGTATTCATTTCCTCGTCTTTTTCTTGGTGAAGTAGCTAATGTATCTAGTTGATTACATTGCTGGAATTATGAAATAAATTACTTTACATGACAATTTTATACGTGCATCTATGTATGCGTCTTTCTGCTTATATGGATTAGTATCATCCAGACATTCTTATCTTTACTACCAATACACTATCAAACTTGTCACTGCCACTGTTGCGTGGCTGCAGGAAGTCGCAGGAAGTTTATGATAAGGATACGTTTACTGTTGATGACAAAATGGGCGATGCTGAAATTGATATTAGCCCCTTGATGGAGGTTGTAACGATTCATTCAGCTAGCTATGCAGATAATACTGTGTACAATATGATCCTTCCTGGTCCAGAGAACTGCTTGGTGACGTTAAGCAGCATCAAGAGTGTGGACGGGAAGGTCATCCAGGAGTTGTGTCTGAGGCTGAGGCATGTGGAGTGTGGCGAAATAGAACTGCTCTTGGAATGGGTTCCCGTTGGTGGTTTAAAGCGATCATAAAAGATGAACAAATACCGTACGGGCAGCAATATGTGCAGTATGAACTGAAACTGGGGATTTCTTTAGTTTGTTGTCATCATTCTCAAGGATTTGGCTTTATATCAGAACCAAAGAGGTATCACCCACTCATGAATCATCGTTGGAGGCTTGTATTTGGACCACTATGTCACACCCCACTGTATTGACGACCTCACTTTTTACATCAAGATAACTTGAAGGGATCGTACGACCTTATTTAAAAAAAAAAATTGTTAAGAGAAGAAAGGAGAATACAAGGTTTACATAGTTTAGCCGAAGATCCCTACTCTATTGGTAAGACAATAAGAAGATTTTTCCACTATGACGAAGAACGACTACAAATAAGGTTGTCTCTTAGAGTCTCTTAATCAACTTTTCTTGCTCTCCTACCAAAGTATGCGGAAAAGAAAATTCAAAAAGAAAAGTTTTCTTATGACACTAGGTTTCCATGGTGGAGGGGGCTTGCAAGAGCACTAGTTCTGATGTCCACTTCACCTTGTAGGTGAGCTCTTTGGGTCGGATCGTAGTTGTACATCACAAATTCAAGCCACACCATAAGAACCAATTACATCTCACCAAGACCCATGAGTAAGGCAGCTTGGCCCTTGGGTCCAAAATGTATAAATTTGCACCATTTGATCTCCAAACTATTTCTTAATGGTTTCAATGAACTTATGAAATCACAATGTGCCCTTTGTAGACTAGTCGGGTCATAGTATGATCCGGTCTGAACTTATATTTAAAGGTCATAAAATGAATCTTCTGAGACGATTAGGTAATCGATGGATTTTACATGTAATAACCTAACCTGGTTTGGATTATTCATTAAGCTTGAATCAGATATGCATGAAGAAAAACAAATGAGAATCTGATTAACAGCCTGATGATACTAAGGCCACTGCATCTGATTAATTGGATTCGGCTTTGGGTCAGATTCAGTTCACATCTGTAGCAATGGTCTTCCCTTAACCTAATCCACGGTGCTCCTCCCTGTAGGTTGCCTCTTCCGAGTCCACCATGTCACGAAAGCTTCCAGTTGGTCCTATTTAGGCTCATATGACCTGTTAAAACATCGATTTATTATTTTCAGATGTCGAACCTGTCACATCTAGACCTATTTTGTTGCCATGACATTTATGAATTGCCAGAAACGTTGGGTTGTTTGGAATCACTCAAAGAGCTCGACTTGCGATCGACTAATGTGAGAAAGCTGCCCACTTCAACCATAAAATTAACTAGACTGTCCAAGCTTTACCTATCTGATACCAAACTAGAGGAACCGCCAGAAGATATTGGAAAGTTGAGTCATGGAAAGTCTCATGCTCGATGGAACTCTTTTGAAAAGGATTCCCGATTCCATCAGACGATTGAAGTCTTTGGAAAAGCTCGACTTGAGCAAGACGCCATTGGGAGTGCTACCGGATTCCATTAACTGTTTGTCTTTCTTGAAAATGCTGAACCTAAGTGGAACTAACATCACAAAGATCACTGAGGTTGACTGTCCGAGCTTGACCTATCTGATACCCAAATAGAGGAACTACCAGAAGACATTGGAAAGTTAAGAGTCGTTGAAAATTCTG
Organism: Brasenia schreberi; assembly: GCA_036023115.1. Classification (NCBI taxonomy): domain Eukaryota; kingdom Viridiplantae; phylum Streptophyta; class Magnoliopsida; order Nymphaeales; family Cabombaceae; genus Brasenia; species Brasenia schreberi. The sequence continues at coordinate 7,967,940 of JAYKKT010000041.1, forward strand.
AGAGGAACTACCGGAAGATATTGCATCGTGGAAAATTATGGGACTCCTTTGAAAAGAATTCCCTCGCATATGTTCAACTTTTCTGGAGAACTGGAAGAAAATGAAGAAGACGTGAACGATGATATTTTTAATCGAGAACCACAACAAAATGAAGAAGAAGAAGACGTGAATTATGATAATGAGAAAGAAAAAGAACGAACTTGAAGGATAGCGACTTTTAGCAGTTAATGGTTTAAGGATAAGATGGCCATTCTCGGCAACCCAACACACAAATGGATGGATTGGCCATCCAGCCGTTATATGTGCAAAGGTTGCGGGAATAGGGCCATAATGGTTATCACGGGCCGAAACCGCCGGTCGGTTAGTATGCTTATATGTAACCGACCGAATAAAAGCTACAGAAAAGGGAAGCCCAATAAAAAATCCGAGAGGTTAAGGAGATCATATATAAATAGAGAGCAGAGATCATATATACACAATATACGAATTGAAACCCTTTCTGGCAAATCCTACTATGAGGAAACCTTGAAAATAACATCATTCGTACCTGTTCACACCCAGAGATGATCACCTGCTGCGTACCTGAAGCGAGGATATATAAAGTTATTATAGAGGACACCGAAAAGCCAATTGAAAAAGCCATCATTGGTACCAGGGCCTCGTTTGTCCCTGTAAACTACAAAATAAGGTATGCTTAATTACAAAAACAAAGGTAAAAAAGAGGAGGAAGAAGACTCCTAGTTGCAAGCAAGAGCCAACCCAAGTTGAGATAGGGCAGAAGGCACCAAGAGTTGGCCCAAGTCGAGACAAGGTAGAGGCAGATAAGAGCTGGCCCAGGAGAGAAAGCACAGAGAAAATAACCAGAAAACCGCTCAACGGAGGCGACCGGAGGCTACCTAGAGGCAGCCGCAGGTCAGCTAGAAAAGAAGAGAAACTAGAGATGGTCGTAGGCCAGCTAGGAAGCAACAAAGGAGAGGTAGTTGGCCACCCCCTTTCTCGCTTCTCTCTCTCCTCTACTTTTAAAGCATTTGGAGAACCGCTCGACGGTTTCAAAAAATCGTGGGCAAAAACGAGACTGAAAAGTCCATTATGCCCCGACCGGCTTTGAAATTCCAAACTATCACTATAAAATTACCAAAATATTCAGATATTTTGGTAATTTTATAGTGGCAGCTTGGAATTTCAAAAAGATAAAAATATGGTTTTACCCTTATTCGGGTAAAAAGTCTATTTTGCCCTCTAGTAGTTTATGAAAATTATGAAAAATCGAAAGATTAAAATACTTTCTTGTCCTTACCGGATAATCATATTATAGTACTACCATGGTATCAAAAGACATATTTGCCCCTATCTTTTGTGAAAATTATAAATTCGGATTGAGGGCAAAATTACACATTTACCCCCAATCAATAATGAATTTTCAAAAATACCAGACATTGATTTTACTGTTCTATCATTGGTCCTTTTGGAAAATTACAAAACCAAAATAGATAAAATTACTATTTTATCCCAGTGTTTTGGGAAATTATCAGAGGAAGGATTTTTTTTGAGAAAATTACGGATTTATCATAGCTTGATTTTGTATTATAAATGAGTTATTTTTAGCTCATTATTTGGATATTGTGCATCGTGTTAATTAGAATTATGCTATTTGTGGTTTGTTGCTTGGTGAATGTTTCTTTTTAGACTGTCTATTTGTTAAAATTACCAAACACATAAAAATGAACTCAAGAATATGTGTGTCAGAACTGATAAAGACGAAAAAACTAAACAGTCTAAACTTCTAAATATGAAAGATAAGAATACCGCTCGCTCTAACACTTAAAGGTATAGAGTATGTTTTAAAAGAAATAGTGCGTCTGCCGCTACCAAACGCAGTTGAGCAATAAATAGAAATGTATAAGATATTTTTTAAAGATGACACAATAACAAGAACCATCATATTGACGTACAATGAGGATGATCTGATTAGGGTATTCGAAGAATTCGAGACCGCAAAAGAGTTGTTCAACTCTATAACAACTAAATATGATATAACTAGAAAAATACATGTTCAGTTGTTACTACAAAAATATATCTCTTATAAGATTAAAGGAGATAATATAGTAGAACATGTAAACCAAATGTTGGTAATGGCAAGAGACCTAGATGTAGCAAAATCAGTCAACCTAGAACCAATGTATATATCCACCATATTGAACAGTCTTCTCCCGTCATGGAATATGGTCACCACTACCCTTAGACTAGAGTCCAAAATCAACATTTTTAATTGCCCTTGGAACTAGCAATTGAGCAAGAACACATGAGTAAAAACAAAAAAAAATTTATTAGTACCACAATATGAGATAGGTTCTAGCTCCAAACCTAACCAAACAAGAAATAAACTAAATAAAAAGTTTGGCAAAAGTAACGATAAAGACGATTAATCTTTTAAGAACATAGAAAACCATTTTTCGGGTCAAATGTTTCAGCTGTGTAAAGATGAGATACTACAAGAGGGATTGTCACAACAAGAAGAGTAGAGAAAACAACCCACAACGCAGACAATCTAAGAAGCATGACATAATTTACGTGATATCAGAATGTCTTTACATGGACTACTCGATGACTGGTTGGTAGATTAACTCAGGAGTAACTAGACATATCTCGAAGGCCAAGGAAGGGATAATGGATTAAAGGAGTACAAACCAAGAGAACATTTGGTGTACATGGGAAATAATACTTTCTCGGATATTCTAGGTGCTAGGTCCTTTAGAATTTTTTTACAAGGCATAATAGTTGTATTAACTGATGTATTGATTGAGCCATTTATAAGACGCAATTTGGTTTTGGTCCCTGTCTTAGTAAAGAAAGGTTTTGAAATCAGGTTTGTTCCTAGCAAGGTGATTATGGGAAACCATGGGAGAATATTTTTCTTTGAGAAATTTGATGTAGAACATGGACTGTTTAAATTGATAATCAATGAAAATGAAAGTTATTATACTTATATTGATTGTGCCTTTAATGTTGATGTGAATGTATGGCATAAATGCTTTGGGTATATAAGTTTGGAAAAGTTGAGAAAATTATTCAACTTTGACTTAGAAAATACTTTCAGCAAGTGTGAAGCTTGTATATAAGGAAAAATGACAAAAAAAGTTTTTTCCAAAGAGACAACAAGAGCAACAACCCTATTGAAAGTCATTCACACTGATTTATGTGAACTATTTAGAGTAAAGTCACATCGAGAAAATGTTTATTTCATAACTTTTATCGATGATTACTCGAGATACACATACACACACACACACACATATATATATATATATATATATATATATATATATATATAATATATATATATATATATATATATCCTAGTACATAAGAATGACATCTTAAAAAATAATGATGACCTAGATCAATCGTCATTTGAACCCATAAAAGAACTTCTTGAAACAACCAAATCTTTAAGTAGATATAAAAGGCCTAGGACCACACTGTCCTACTTAAAGAATTATTACACTTATCTTCCAGAAGAAGTGTGTAATTTGGTAGATTTAGATGAGTTAACTGATAACTTGACTTATCAGTAAGCTATAAATTCATCGAAAGTAACAAACTGAGGTAAAGCTATGGATGAGGAAATTGAATCCATTGAGAAAAAATAAGTCTCAGAACTGACTGATTTATCAAAAGGAAAGAAATCCATAGGGTGTAAATGAGTTCTGACAAAAAAAATATAAGATCAATGATTTCATCATCAAGTTTAAAGCGAGGTTGGTTGCAAATGGTTTCTCGCAAAAGGAGGAGATAGATTATGTTGAGATATATTCTCCTATTGCGAAATTTGTATCCATAAGGATAATTGTGACAATATATATATTATGGTTTGGACTTACATCAGTTAGATGTAAATACAATTTTTCTAAATGAAGATTTAGATGAAATTATATATATGCAGCAGCCCGAAGAATATATAGTTGAAGGAGAAGAAGATAAAGTATATAGGTTGAGAAAATCCTTATGTGGCCTGAAATAGTCACCATGCTAATGGTATTTGACTTTTCAAAATGCTATTATTGAACTTGGGTTTGTGGCTAATAAGCTTGATCACTGTGTATATGTTTGGAATAGTGGGAGCCACTTTGTCATCTTATTTTTATATGTAGATAATATATTGTTGATTGGGAATGACAATGAGATGATTATCAAAACCAAGTCATGGTTAAACTTAAGGTTCAAAATGAAGGATATGGGAAAAGCATCCTATATCATAGGAATAAAGATTTCTCGAGATAGAGAATCTAAACTCTTAAGGAGAGATATATTGATTATATCCCCAAGAAGTTCAAAATGAGTAAATGTAAGTCTGCTATAACACCCAATACAAAAGGGGTTAATCTTAGTAAGGCTCACAAGTTGTAGGTAGCTTGATGTATACTATGCTGTGTACAAGACCTAATACCAACTTCGTTGTTGGTCTTGTGAGTAGGTATAAAATTAATCCTGGATGACAATATTGGATAGCTGTAAAAAAGATTTTAAGATATTTGAAAGGAACAAAAGATTTAAAACTATGTTTTCAAGCAGATGAACTCAAAGTGGTAGGATACTTAGATGCTAACTTTGCTGGGATTAAAGATGACAACAAATCAACATCAGGATAAATATTCTTATTTGGAGGTATTGTTGTTTCTTAGGCATGTAAGAAATAAGGTTATATAACATTGCATACATAGAAACTTGAGTATGTGGCTTGTTGTATGACTGCAATGAGTGTCATCTGGATAAGCCGCTTCATATGAGATTTGAAGTTTGATATAGCCGATGAGCTAGTTGTCATTTATTGTGACAATAACATAACAATTACTCTAATCAAGAGTGGAGCTGACAGCTCTAAGAACAAGCATATAATGGTCAAATACCACTATGTTCATGATATTGTTATGAGAAAAGAAATATCCATCTCATACATGCCAACTCATGATATGTTAACAGACCCCTTGACTAAAAGCATAACAGATGATCTTTTGTCAAAATATGTTACAAACATGGGTTTGAGATATGTTTGATTGTTGTATAGGTAAAAAACCAAACAATGGGTAATGATTGCAATAGCAATCATGATATGACATTACTAGGAAAACCCCACAAAAGTGGGAGGAAAACCAGTATGTCAGTTTACTTAGCTCAAATAACCAACTGAGAGATGTAAAGAGAAGATAACCATTCTCGGCAACCCAACACATAAGCAACTGAAGTGATCATTCAACCGTTATCTATGGAAAGGATGCGGGAATAGAGCCATAACGGTCATCATAAGCCGAAACAGCTGGTCGGTTACTGTGCTCATCTATAATAGACTGGATAAAGGCTCCACAAAAGGAGAGCAAGCACTGCTCTAGAGATCATATATAAACAATATACGAATTGAAACCCTCTAAGGAAAATCAAGTGTGAGGAAACATTGAAAATCACACCATTCATACCAGTTCACACCCAAAGATCAAATGGTGCGTACCTTGAGCGAGGATACATCGAGAAGGATGACATAAAGCCAACCGGAAAAGCCCAAATGGTCCATCCAAAATAAAAAAGTGAAAAAGCCATCCCGTTGATCTCCGGCGACGTTCGCATTGTCACGGAACTTCAACTCTCTTCTTCTTGTACTTGATCCTAAGGCAACCCATGCCGCGGGTGGCCCGATGGGAATGGAAAATCCAAGGTCACATCTATTATCTTCCAAAACGAATATCGATCGAGCATAGCATTCTCGTCTCTTATTTTATGTTGTCTCTCTCTCTTTCTCTCTCTCTAAAGCGAAGATTTTAGTCATGAAGGACGTCAGGTACCGTGAGATCAAATTTTTGATGAAGACCTTGAATTGCCTACCGGTTGCCAACGTTGAGTGTTTTCTGTGCTGAGAAACTAGGGTTTGAGAATCTATTGGAGGAGGTTGTTGTAGGCTAAGGGAAGATAGTGAAGATCATTGGACAGGGTAAGACTGCTTTTGTACTAGTTCTGGTTTTGGTGTAATGCTACTCTTCCTCTCACTTTTTGAAGCTCTTCCCTTTTTGGTTTTTGTCAAGGTCATACTGATAAATTTTGCGGTCTCATAGTTTGTGTTGAAATGCACTGTTGCTAGCTTCCATTTGCATTCTATCTAATTGTTGGATGTTCATCTCATCTCATTGCTCCCTCTCCGTTGTGCATAGAGTTTTTATTCCTTCATTGGGGAATATTTGTTTTGGGATCCACTTGAGCCCTCTATAACTTAGTCCAGTGCCCAAAACCCTCTGTATGCAACCTGCACGGGAGTTAGGGAGCCCTACTGGATAAGCTAACACTCTGTATGCAACCTTAAGTTGACAGAGCATGAGCACAAACTTTTCAGGTCGAGTTCGATGGAATTTACCATCTGATTGTGTTACTAAACATTGAAACAACTCAAAAACTTAACTTGGATCCAAATATCTAAATTTTCATTTAGATATGTTTTTTATCCAAACTAAACAATACAATAGGCATTCTTTGTTCTTGTATCAACTTACAAACTATCCTAAACTTGAATAACGTCAAACAGGTCCTGTGTTTAGTTTTGTTATCAACACAAAACCTGTTTTTAATCAACTTGTTTCTACACAAAACATAAAACAAGCCTACCTAAGCTGACTTTTCTAGACATGACACGGGACTCTATACTGACCTAGACAGGACATGGTGTCAGCTACGGCACAACACGATAAAGGAGGACCCAACATGCCCATGAGAACCAGAGGCACATACAATTTCAGCAACATTCTTTTGGAAGGAAATTATGCAAACATTTAGTAATCTCTAAACTGAAACCAACTTTGAAGATAAAAGAGCACAATTAATCTGGGTACGGCCCACCATAGCTTAGCTCATGGAAAATCTTCCTTAGCCACCTCTTGACTCATTAGATGTCTTCCTTTTACACCTACATATTTATGAGCAAAGTGGGAGAAACTCTTCCACCACATTGATATTGAAATATACCAAACTGGCACGACATTTAATGTATGCATTAAAACACTGTGTCTGCGCTACACACTAACAATCAAGACTTAATGTCATTTACGATTGAATTTTGAATAATAAGCTACAGAAAAACAGGACACATTGACAGCGGGGCAGTATTATATAGCAAAATGGTGAAATCAACAGAAAAAAACACATGACTTAATGTCAATTACGGCTGACATGGAACACTCTGAAAGAGAAGAACACCGTCCGTTATCACTTGTTCAACATATAATCAAATATACCTGATATGGAAAGTTTGTTCCTCATATAGAGCAAAATGATGAAATCCACTCTATCTTGATCTATGGTGGACGTGGAGCATGACAGTGCAGTAATATCAAATGTCACCCAAAATCTGTAATATGGTTCCTATTAGGTCAACATATACGTATGTCAAATTTGGTTCCTGGTAGAAAATAGGGAATTACTATTGTCAAATTAGGCCAACATATACGTTTCTTAATAGCTGGCTTCAAGAGCTGTACCTATAGATACAATGGTGATGGTAGAAACTTTAAAATAATCGAAAAACAGAATCCCCTCGATCAAAATTGTTGCCCTTTCACCATCCAAATTTTGTAACTGAAATTATTTTTTCGAAAAAAAAGTTTATTTTTTAAACACAAATGTATACCATTCCTGTAAATCATTTTTTCCTTTTATATAAACCATTCATCTATTAAATTGAATGGTTGAGATTTGTTTGAATATATTAACGCATATAAAAAGACTTAAGAACCCACTTAAATTAATAAAAATTACTAAGTTTATTATTTTGAAAAATATAAGATATAAAAAAAGAAAATATCCAAAACAATTGATAGGATAGATTTGAGGATCCTTTTTTATTCAAATTGATTCAACTTGTTGACCGAACCAGATCATGATCTGGTTCCCGATTCAACCGGCCAATCCACTCTGGTTTCACCGATTATTCTCTTTCAAAGATCGGACGGTCTATTACAGATAAGTAAGTCCAGTTCGTGATGAAAGGGAACAAGAATAAATTGAAATAAAGGAAAGGAAAAGTACAAATAGACATGTGGGGCTGTTTAGGTAGGATTCTCCATCAACGAGGTGGTAGACTGGACTACCGTCTTTGGCCATAAGTTGGTGAAGTCAATAATGTCTATGAATTATGATACTCAAGCATTATTTCTATGATAGAAATACACATGATTTCAAATTTTAAAAGAAATCTTTTTATATTTTATTTCATCATTTTTTACAATATATATATATATATATATCACTTACATGGATTCATTGTTTCTTTCCAACACATTTGTGATATTTCTCTTCCAACATTTTCACAATTTTGGTTCTTTGTACCTTTTTACTCGAACTTTCTTTAATCATTTTTCTATATGTCAAAATCATCTTAAACAACTTTCTCTCATTTTATAATCTATTAGTATCACTCTCAATCCATTTCTAATAACCTTATTATCCATATGTGACCAATCGTGTATCTCCAAATCTTTATTTCTTTCACGAACATCTTTTTTACAATTGAAACAATACGGAACCAACTTTAGGGTGAGTTGAGATGTGCACCTCATCCAAAAAAACTCAAAATTTGTTGGGTGCACATAAGAAAACACAAGTACTTTCAACGCTTCCCCAAAAAAAATTATTCCACTCTTCCACTTGGCTGATTAGATGTCTCTGTTTTATACCTACATATTTATGAGCAAATTGGAGGGACCACTCTTCCACGATATTAATATTGAAATATACCTAATTGGCATGGCATATCTACATTAGATGAGATTGTCAGCAGTCTACCTTTCTTATGTTCACATGAAATTGTCTTTTATTTTTCAAAACCCATTACATGAATATGTACAAAATTGGTAGTTTGTTCAATATATAATCACATATACTCGACCTGGAAATTTGTTCCTCACATGGAGCAAAATGATGAAATCCACTGTATCTTGATTTATGGTGGACGGGAAGCATCACAATACTGAATAGTAATATCAAATGTCACCCAAAAACTGCAATATGGTTCCTATTAGGTCAACATATACATATGTCAAATTTGGTTCCCCATAGAAAACGGGGAATTACTATTGTTACTCAACATCTTTAGTGTGTATTTGGCAATTATTTCCAGGAATGCCTTCTTTTATGTTCGTCCCCAAGAGTTATCATTAGCACAAGACCCTTACCCTGAAGAAAAATTACAATCCGTTAAAGATTAACTCAGTTGTCACTAACACTAACACTAATCGTCTCAATTGTGGAAAGTGTGGCAGGAAGTGCATGTTCACTGAGGCTTGCTGCAAAGGAAAATGTGTCAATCTCTCATTCGATGAGTCGAATTGCGGGGCTTGCGGGTGGAAATGCAAGAAGCATACTCACTGCCGACACGGCATGTGCGGCTATGCTTAGTGTGATCATGAAACGTTGGTTCATTATTCAGATGCAGAGTCTGTACATGCTGTTCATATACTACATATATGAGCCCTTATATTTTTGCAATACTATTGCCATTGAACTCGTACGTCCTCAGAGTAACTGCTCTCGTGTGTGAGGGAGAGATCTTTGTTGACTTTGTTTTTGCATCTATGTGGTTGTGTTTTTCTTTGAACGTGTGTGTAACAACACACAGAAGTATAAGCTGCTCATCATTCATGTATGATGTACTGTCACGTTCTTGACGATAGAACCTTAAGAATGAAGTTCCGTGCTATTTGTCACAAATTGGATGAAATAAACATGCAAAAACGATCTCTATATAGCTGGAAATACTTGGCATAAGAAGTCCGATTGCAACTTGTTCATAGGCTTATATATAATGGGTTCTGACATAATTAAGACGGCGGTAGGATTTCAAAGTTGGTTTTCTAGTTCTTGAGGGCAGCAAATATATATATATATATATATATATATATATATATATATATATATATATATAGAGAGAGAGAGAGAGAGAGAGAGAGAGAGAGAGAGAGAGAGAGAGAGAGAGAGAGAGAGAGAGAGAAAGGTAAATACTAAAACCTCAGTATACAAATCTACTCAAACATCTTCACCGATTGATTGCCACAATAGATATTTGAATTAAAAGTATTGTTGCACTTTTTATCTTTGTATTGCTTTATCATGTCAACTACTTATCTCAAATATCAAACAATTGAGATGATAAAATAGATTTGAATACATCTCTCCCTTCTTCCCTCTCTCTCTCTGTTTATATATATATATATATATATATATATATATATATATATATATATATATATATATATATATATAATGATAAATACTCAAACCACTCAACATTTCTATAATTTGATTAATATGATCAAAGGCATATATTTTGAATTAAAGTATAGTTATACTTTCATCCTTTCCATTTAATAGACCGCATGCATTAAATACTTTTTACTTTATCACATAAAGGTTAAAATGTCAAATTGGAACTTGTTCTTAGGGCTTATATATGCTGGGTTTAGTTAAGACGCTGGCACCATCTCGAAGTAGATTTTCCACATCAGAAAGGTTCCATGCTGAAAATGAAGGGTGACTCTTAAAGGTCCTCACACAAGCAAGACATGGAGGCCGGGTTCATTTAGACAGAACGATGTTATACAATGTTTTATACTTTTAATTCTAATTCATGAATAGTTATCCCAAAGTGGTCTTTAGTATAAATCCGGGTTTTTCCGACCATTTATTTTTTCCACCAAAAAATTACAACAGTTTGTTGTACTGTCAGAAATAAGAGTATGATCATTGACAAAGTAGAGATTTATTCCTACAGTTGTTTTTCTATTTCCAATGGTTTGACCGTTAGAAGTGTTTTTTTATATATTGTGGAGACTGTTGGAGATGCTTTGCTTCCGGTGACGTGCTTCAGTTCTATTCGGTCCTGTCTGTAGTGCCTGTTTGCCTGAAAATCATGCAGCGGAATACACAGAGGTAACTCGGTTTGCTTTTTCAGATTATTATTATTTTTTTTGTGTATCCTTTATCAACTGCTTCATTTAAATAGGCAGCTTGCTCCCCCCTCTTCCCGGATTTTCCTCCTGTAGCTTTCCTCATCTAGAGCATTATCCAGAGCGTTACCGGAAATCTTGGTAATGTCCTTTGGTTATGATCATTCCTAATCCATGCTACAGGTAATGGTCTGGATGGCCAGTCCAGCCGTTACCTTAGCCGAGAATGGCGAGATCATATCATCTCCCACTTAGCCATTCGAACGTACTGGTTTTCTCCCACTCTTATAGGGTTTCACCTAGTATTGTCTTTCTACAAATGCTACTGCAATCGATACCCGTTGTGTGGTTATTTTCCTACACAACAATTTATCCATTGTATGGTTGTTTACCTATATAACACTTTTATTCGTTGTGTAGTTATTTTCCTACACAACAATCAAACATACCTCAAACCCATGTTTGTAACATGTTTTGAGAAAAGTTCCTCTGTTATGCCTTTTGTTAAGGGGTCAACCAACATATCTTCTATTGGCATGTATGAGATGGATATTTCCTTTCTCATCACCATATCATGAACATAATGGTATTTCACCATTATATGCTTGCTTTTTAAGCAATTAGCTCCACTCTTGATAAGAGTAATTGTTGCATTGTTATCACAGTAGATAATCGTTGGCTCGTCTGTTATTTCCAACTTCAAATCTCGTATGAAGCGGCTTATCCAGACAGCACTTGTTGCAGCCATATAGCAAGCTACATACTCAGCTTCCTGTGTATGCAATGCTACACAACCCTGTTTCTTACATGCCCAAGAAACAGCACCACCTCCAAATAAGAATATTTGTCCTGAGATTGATTTGCTGTCATCTTTGCTCCCGACAAAGTCTGCATTTACAAAATTGGGACTTGACCCATATTTGAGAAATTCAATTTGAACGGGGTTTAAACCAAAATTTCGAGCCTTTACAATTCCTAGGTTTTCGAAAACTTCAGAATCTGGTTTGGAAATGAATTTTCAAACCAGGTGTTTGTTTTTGAAAATCGTTTTATTTTGGAGTGTTTACAGATGCCTCTCTTTGGCATTATCCAAATTTATTTGGATAATGGCAAAGAAGACAATACCCCTGTTTGATTTCTCCCTAGATTCGTTCTCGAGAATATGGGATCGTTCCAGTTTTGAGAAAAATGTTTGCTTTGTGCCCAATAAGGGGATTTTCGCCAAAGGGGACTTTACCTAAGGTGGTGCTAGTCCTGAATGGGATTGTGCAAGTGTCCATGCATGCCCATATGAATGAATGGCATGGAATGACATGCTAGGAAGTATGGTCTCCTAGAGACTTAATGGAATGGTCGAACTTGGGAGTCTTATGAAGACCTGCTGCACCAAGTGAGCTGGTCTTATGTTGCTCGATATTCGAGGTTTTCTAAATTCGGTGTAAGAGAGGAAAACTCCTTTTAGCTTCAATCCTAAGGATTTTAGCTTTTCATGTTTCCCTTTACTGAGTCTTAACACTTGCTAATCTAGTGGAGGTTTTATAAGAAAATCAAGCCATATTTCAAAATTCCTACGCCTTACTTAAAACGTCTAACTCTCAAACAAGATGAGATTCAAGTAAGCAAATCCTATTTTTACTTTAGGATTCTTTGAAATGAACCTTTCTTTACTTTGGGATAAGTCGCAAGGATGGGGAAAGAGCTACCACGGTCCCTTCTGGAGTGTCCCATGGTTTGAGGCAAAGAGGCAGAAAATTGCCCTTTTTGAGCTTTTGGCTATATTTTCTATTTTTCATAGAGGGTCTCCCTTTGGGAGAATTTTTTCTTTGTTCCCTCTTTTCTATAGAATAAGCGATTTTTCTTTTTGGATTCAGCTTTCTTTTGGGAAAGAGATTTTTGTAGGGATTTCCCTTTTGCTTTTTGGCCAAGTTTTTCTTTTGGAGAAGAGAAGAGAAGAGGGGAAGGACTTATCCCAAGGATCTACTCGATTCATCCCAGATCAGCCTATTTAGAAATAGCATGTACTACTTGCAAGTATCTTGCTATTTTGAACCAGGCCCTCTTTTGTAAGAAGAAGAATTTTGAAAGGTAACCCATTTGTTTTGAAAACTCCGCTTTTTCACAAGCATCGATTCTCTCATTTAGGGTTGCACGATTTGCCTTGATCCTCACTTACGAAGTTTCAAAGGAGATTTTCCTCAAAAGATTTTTGCAATAGGACTTAGCTTAGACCCTACATGTGGTATTTTTTCAAATATTGAGCATTCATAGGGTCTGCTAGGTTCCTACCCTCAACATCAACTAACCAGTATATGTTGTTCGTGGTGGTTCCACGTACAACATAAGGGCCATCCCACTTGGGTCGCCACTTTCCAAGTGGATGTGGGCCACGATGTTGGATGATTTTTAGCATAAGGTCTCCCATTTTGAAGTGGCGAGGTCTCATATGCTTCTCATAATGTTGGGCTACCCTTTGCCGGTATGCATGTGCATGATTCATGGCAAGGAGCCTTCTCTCATCTAATAAATCAAGCTCGGCCATTCTAGCATACTGTAGCGTCTCTAGGGGAAGGTCGAGTGCAAGTGATGTATGAAATGAATGCAGTTTGGTATGAATGGGGAGAATGGCGTTCGTGCCATAGACTAACTCAAATGGCATGGCATTTGTGAGAGTTCGGATGGAAGTCCTATAAGCCCATAAGGCTTCATCCAACTTCTCATGCCACGTCCTACCCTTCTCTAATGTTTTCTCGATAATGCTTATGAGAGTCTTATTGGTGGCTTCGGCTTGCCGTTGCCTTGAGAGTAGTAGGGCAATGAGAAGTGGTGAGTTATGCCATATGTGTTACATAACTTTACCATCCTCTTGTTCTTGAAGGGGGTGTCATTATCAGACACTAGGTCTTTTGGAACCCCAAATCGAGCCAAAATATTTTTCCTAATGAACGCCACTAAATGTTGCCCCTGGACATTAGTCAGGGAGGTAGCTTCAACCCATTTGGAAAAGTATTCAGTGGCTGCTAGTATAAACCTATGCCCATTTGATGCATTTGGAAATATTGGGCTATGCCATTATCCTCTCTTCTCATGTGTGTGAGTGTACACGATTTGAACGACTCGACCAGCTTGGTGGCCAATTCGTGATACGAAAGAATTTTTTCATTTTTGATTTGCCAAATCTTTAACACTTGGTTTATGATAAGTAAAGAATCTCCAAAGACTTCGATGCATGATGCCCCTAGAGTTTTCAAAATTTTCATGCCTTGTATGAGTGCTTCATACTCGGCTGTGTTGTTGGAACATTCAAAATCTAGGTGAATGGTGATGGGTATTTCTCCCTTTTCAGGGGATATGATGATGATTCCTATCCCAACCCCTCTTTGGTTTTGTGCCCTATCGAAGTGCATCTTCCACACTTGGTTTTTACTTGAGCAATTTGATAAGATATGATTTTGAAGTTGGTTTTGAAAGATTCCTTCATCGGACATTTTATCAAGTGTGGGATATGAATCCTCTAAAGGGAAGTCAGCCACATAGTCGGTTAGGGCTTGCCCCTTGATGGAGGTCTGATGGTGGAATTTCAGGTCATACTCCATCAAGAGGAGCTGCCATTTACCCAGCTTACCTGTGAGGATAGGTTTTTCAAACAGATGCTTGATTGGATCTGTAAACACCCCGAAATCCCACGAACTTCTCAAATAAACCTGGTTTTGTAAAAGCAGCCCCAAAGGGCTATTTGAGTCTGGAAACCCAGGAGCCTTCCAGACAAAGCCCTGTACATATGTTTAAACTATATATGTTTTAAAATATGTATAATATAGTTTTAAAACCTTTAAAATATGTTTTAAAACCTCACAAAGCGGCTTGACCTGATGAAAGTAGGACCAGAAGAGCCAAAGAGAGCCCGGAACCGGAGCACATGTTAAGCCCGGCACAACAACTCTCGTACTAGATTCATCCCCAAGATCTCGAATGTCCAAGCCCCTGTTATTAGCAAATCATTTGAAATCATCTTCGGAAGGTGAAAATAGAAGCGGACAATAATGTTGGCGAAGACCCAATGCAAGACGGAGTATTGATGCTGTCAGACCCCGCACAAACCGTTCGTTTCGAACATACCCTGAAGGAATCAGAATTCAGTTTGGATCGGATCTGGACCATATATATCTAGATCCCAATCCAAACGTATATGTGGATTTGGATCCAAAGATCCAATCCAATATCCACATCTATGGCCCACATCACCTTCTCATAAATGGAGGTGGGGCCCACTTGAAATTCACGTGAGATTTTGGGCATGAGAGAGAATGGGGAGGATTAAGTATGAGGAAAATGTATTAAGCTTGACTTGTGTGTCAAGTTTCGGGTTAATCATGTGGGTTAGCCTAATTAGTGTGGGTTTAAGCTTGTATGAACCTACACCTAACCTAGGGCTGCACCAACATGATATAATGAAGTCCATGGGCTATGCAGAGGGATGCTCCTAACCCAATCCTAAGCCAAAACCCCTAATCCTAGCCATTTACCCTAATCTCGGCCTAATCCTAGCCTAATCACCTAACCCACTTCCCTAATCCTTCCCTAATCCCAACCTAATCACCTAACCCACCTCCCTAATCCTTCCCTAAACCTAGCCTAATTCCCTTAATCCTAACCTAATCCTAGCCTAAACACCTAACCCACCTCACTAAACCTCACCCTAAAACCAACCCACCTAGCTAAGCCCTAAACCACTAAACCACCCCACCTAAACCCTCGCACACCATATCCCTAAAACCACTTAAACTAAATATCTGGCCCCCCCTAAATATCTAGCCCACCTTATCACTACACCACCACCACCTAACCACTAAACCACCCCTTCAAAACCAGCCCAACCGACCTCTTAAAAACCTATAAACCCCCCCCCCCCCCCCCCCTATTGGGTAGGTTTTTCAGATTTTGGGAAGCCACCTTGGGCCAGTCGAGCCCTTCCTCTCCTCTTGCTCTCTTCTCTCACCTGCTCCACCACCACCTCCCAGCCTGCACCACTCCAACTCCACTCCACGCCACCACAACCTCTCGGCCAACATCCACTCCATGCCACCACAACCTCCCGACCAGCATCCACTCCTTCCACCCGGCTGGCTTCCTTGGACACACGCTAATTTCCCCTTTCTCTTCGGTTAGTACCCTATCCTAACTCCACCCTATCTTCACTCCCCCTCCACTCTCAGCCACCACACCACCATCACTTCCCGAACACCATCCGCCACCCTTCACCATTCGGCCAACCTCTGCCCAACTGCATCACACTCGCCACCTTGCTTCATCCCCTAGACAACCCTTAGTTAGTCACCCTCAACCTTACCTCTTCCCTTAAACCACCCCTTAGCCAACACCCTAGCTAGCTCCCCTTTGCCATTCCTAAGCACCCCTAGTTACCCCAACCGGCCACCACCTAACCTGCCACTAGTCGGCCAGCCACAACCGACTGCACCTTGCCACACCCATAGCCTTCCATCTTCATCCCTTAGGCAGCCCCTAGTCAAGACCCTTAGCTCCACCTTCCCTAGGACCTGCCCTACACCTTAGTGACGCCCCCTAGCTACCGCAACCCAAGGTACCACACCAGCACCCCCTCCTATCACCCAGCTAGCGCTAAGGTGCCATACCTGCAGCATCTTGCTTCACCCGGCCAGCACCCTCCTTTGCCGTGCCTTTCCGAGGAGCTCCCTCTTGCAGCCCAAGGCGACGCTCAAGCCCAAGCTCAAGAAAGTCACCTCCGGACCAGCTATACGTAAGTGCCTAACTCTGTCCTTGTTTATATAGACTTGCTTAAGCTTAATTAAATTTGATACGGGGTTGTAATAACGGAGCATTGTCTCCCCCCGCTTGTAATAACGTGGCTTGGCATACCCACACACACGTGCACTTGAGCCTATCTCGCTCTTAGTTGTGCACGATTTTGAACACACACGGGCCTAATCAGCCCTTAAGATATAAACTTATTTATATAATTTAAGTTGCATTGGGTTTTTCTTAAATTGTGTGGATTGTCTTTCAATTCTCGCACTCACACACATTGAGCTTTCGCTCTTATTTGCAAGACCCAAGTAAGGGCCGTATCATTATTTCCCTTGGGTTTAATTTCATGTTGTGTGTGTTGTCTTTCAATTTTCGCACTCACACACATTGAGCTTTCGCTCTTACTCCCAAGACCTTAGTCAAGGCCTATTGCAATTTATATTTGGGTTTAATTTCATGTCGTGTGCGTAGTACTTCAATTCTCGCACTCACACACATTGAGCTTTCGCTCTTACTCCCAAGACCTTAGTCAAGGCTTATTGCAATTTATATTTGGGTTTCATTTAAGTCGTGTGAGTTGTCTTTCAATATACAAACAACACCCTGCAATTTATATTTGGGTTTCATTTAAGTCGTGTGAGTTGTCTTTCAATATACAGACAACACCCACGCAACACGTTGGCGACCTTTGGGCCCATATATATTATAAGTATTTCCCTTTCGGCTATGTCTTTAAGATTTGGGTTTTAAGGTTCAGTAGTGTGCGTAGTCTTTACATATATACACGGTACACACTTGCACTATTGAGCCTTTCCGCTCTTAAGATATAACCATATTTCCCTTTTGCAATTTACATTTCAAGTCATTTCTCTTCCACATTGTCTTTCAATTTCGGGTTTTCTCTTTGGAGTTGCTTGAGTTTGCATTGCATATACGCTATACCACGAGTTAGGACGCATATTGCATCAAAGCAAACCCCATGCTCCCGCTCAAAGTCGCCCCACTTAGGTCATGTGTTCATAACACACACCTAGTTGGCCCGAAAAGGGATAAAAAGAAAGACATAGGCACGTGCAAATCCACGTAAAATAAAATATGAAAATCATACAAAAACAACCCGAATCGAACACCTCAAAACATTTTCGTAGGTTCTAATATTCCAAAAACTCGATTTTTAAAGCGTACAGACTGACCCTTGCGCATCGATGCAAGAAGGTCTACGACGAAAAGAGCTTGCTTGCTCATAGTCGCCACGTTAGGAGTCAGATTTAAAAATATCTCTTTGCTAGCTTAAGTAAGCTAGCTGGCATACCCTTTTGCTTAAATAGGACTTAGACACACGAAAAGATTCGCTTCAAGCCTAAGAACCAGAAGCGGGAACTTTCTGCATTTACAAGATTTGGCACGCCTGGTGGGACGTGAGTCTTTCTAAAATCGAGTTATCTTAGAAAACTTGCGAAAATATTTTCCAAAAGGTGTTATTTTTAACTCTTTCTTTATTGTACTTTATACGTAGGAATTTTGAAAAGCTTGAAAGCATGTCAAAATCCAACTCAAGTGAAGTGTCGAGCCAAGTCTCATGCGCATCAAGTTCTCACTCTAGGAGGATTTTGAAAAATAAAATCAAACTAGACGAGATAGAAGACTTGAGAATGGAATTCGAGGCCAAAATCGATGCTCTAAACCAAGAGGCTGAAGTAGGCGATTCATGTTCATCGAATGGTGAACAAAGGGCCAAGAAAAAAACTGAAAAACCTCGCAAGCATAAAGAGGCCTCCGTAATGGAAGGCAACCAATACCACGAGTCCTTCTCACAAAAGGACCGTAAAGCCCTACAACAGCTGCTGAAAGGGTAAAATAAAGAGAAAAGGAGTTACGCCCTGTCTGATTTTCTTCCTATGGATTACGAAACAGACAGTGACGATGAAATACCAAACTTCAATCGGTATGATAGCATGGGAGACCCTAGGTCTCACTTGCAACTTTTCTCGCGTCGAGCCCATAAGAAGAAAAAGGACTCGATGAAATGGGTGTATTGGTTCTCTCTATCCCTTAAAGGCACAGCTGCCAAATGGCTGGCTTCCTACGATTTAAGCCAGTTCGCTACTTTTGAAGAGTTAGCGAACTGCTTTATGCAAAGATTTGCACATAACATAGAAGTCACGCCGACTTTAAACACTTTAAGGGATACAAAGCAAGGCATGAACGAAGACGTACATGCCTTCATTATTCGATGGAGGTCCCTTTTAGGCCAAGTGCGAGAGCCAATATTCGAAGGATGCGCAGTTATGCTCATCTTGGATAATTTTAAAAGCGAGCTAAAGACCCTTCTCTCGCTCCATGAAATCTCAACTTTCCATAAGTTGATCAAAAAAGCATCCTTTTCGAAACCAATTTAAAGAAAGGGATATACGATCACTTATGGAAAGGAAGTGTCATTTCCAAAACCCGCTTGGAGAAGCCCATCACTTATGGGCTACCCACGATGGACAAAGGGGCAAAGCCCCATAAAATCGCCAATATCCGGGTGGATCCAGGTCTGGCGGGCACTTCGAAAAATTTTGAAAAATTAGAAAACAATAGGGAGAGAAACTTCCAAAAACCAATTGAAAAATGGGAGTACACTCCGCTGGGGCAGCCTGTGTCGGAGGTCCTAGACCTCCTACTTGCCCAGGGCATGATTGAACTTCCTGAAATCCCCGAGGGAGTCACTTCCAAACGGGGATATTTAAACCATTTTTGCAAGTATCATCGGCTCAAAGGCCATGATACAAAGCGTTGTTTCTCCCTTTTAAACAAAATTGAGAACTTGATAGCGAAGGGCCGGCTCCAGGTCACTGCGGAACCTAAGCCAACTCAAGCTATCTTTAAAGAACCCTTTCCCAAGTACGCCAGTAGCAGTGGGAAAGGAAAGGAGGTATGTACCCTCACCTTTTCGAAAAATCTAGCGCAAACGTCAGAGTCTGGTCGACCCACTTGTGCATCTACTCTTGTACTTTACAAGAAGCCTGCCCAAGTCATCATTCGGGGACCACCAAGAGCTGAATCCCCGGCTAAACCAGTTTTAAAACTTCAAGGTACTCCTAAACTCGTAATTAGAGCCAGTTTAAGTGCGAACCCTTGGTTGGTCATGGGGGAAGTGACTAGATCTGGGAGGATCTATCAACCCCCACCCCTACAAAGTGCTAAAAAGGTGGTCAATGTGCCTGACCCCTCAAAAGCATGTATTCCTAGAGTTCTACCAAAAGCAAACAATGGGAAAGTCGTCCTAAACCCTTATGATTTCGAAAACCATCTTTCAAATATTCCTATCCACATGTCCATCCTAGAGCTTATACAAACTTTGCCTAGGCATAGACTCGTGCTAGAGAAAATTCTAGAAAGAGCTAAGGTTAGTTCGAACATAAGTCCGAAATCCCTGTCTGACCAAGTGGCATTAAGAGGAGCAAAATCGCCCATCACTTTCTCGGAAGATGATGTAGATAGACCCTACGAGTCCCACAACCAGGCCCTGCATATTGAGATGGTTCTGAATAACCACTCTCTGGACAGGTGCCTAGTCGATGGGGGAGGAGGGCTCAACATCCTTCCACTTCATGTGGCGTATCAAATCGGAGTCACCTTGACTTCTGTGAACCCAAGTCCCATCGTTATCACTGGATACGATGGGAATGCGTCTAGACCCTTAGGATAGATCGAACTCCCTATGAAAACTGGAGGGATCACACACACGGGGGTGTTCCATGTCTTGGACATCCACCCCCATTATAACCTATTGCTGGGAAGGCCTTGGATACACAGCTTGTGCGCTGTGCCATCCACCTTCCACAGGTGTGTAAAGATCCCTTTCAGGGATCAAGTCGTGGTGATCCTAGGTGAGAGTCACCCTCAGCTTCAGGGGATAATAAACTCTCCTTGTTTGTCGAGCTCCTAGGCCCATGAGGCTAACCTAGGGCAGACCATGGTTGAGCCACCAAGACTCGTGTTAACATGTCCTAGGAAGGTCGTATACGTCAGGGGACCGCCCAAAGCTGGCCCCCTCCCAATCCTGACCCTTCTAGGAAGACCCAAACATCCCTTATTTCCAAAACCCCTGGGCAAAAAGCCATATGTGCATGATATGGACGACAACAAGTTCCAGGACCAAGATTTATACTCTAATATTTCAAAAAACAAAAAATCATGGAACATGCTGTTGAACATGAGCTATACGCCCTAGAAAAGTCTAGGGGCACAAAACTAGGGTCTCCTAGAACCAATCCTTCCTAGGGCCAACCCAAGCCGATACGGGATCAGCTATACTCCAAAATACCGCCAGAGCCACCCCTTGTGACCACCTGGGTCAAGGGTGCCCTGGAGCCTACCCTAGAAGAGACCTACGATTTAGATCTCTTATTCCGAGTCTAACCCGTAGTGTTTTCCCTTTATAGGTATGATGGAAGATCTCTTTCATAAAAATACAAAAACATTTGAAAAACTTAAAATCAAAAAAATCAAAAAATTACAAAAACTAAAAACATTGGAAAATCAAAAACTCGAAAATAGAGTGGTTTGTATAGTTCCTAAAGTTCTTGTTTTGCAAAAACCCAAAAAAATCGAAAATCTACAAAATACCAAAAGGATTTTGTACATAGCTGCTCCTGGTAGGACTTTGGAAAGAGAAAAGGATTTCGAAAGGAACGTCGTCTGCATAGCCAGACCAAAATTTTTGAAATCAATTGAAAATCCAAGTACAATACCAGGTCTTTTGAAAACTCACGCATCAAATTCCCTCGGGTCTATAACCCACGAGAATGATCAAAGCCCATAAATGGATCCCCTTAAGGAAGATCCCACTCCTGAGCTCCCAAAATTTCATAAAATTCTCGATTTTGAAAGACCTTCCAACTCAGTAGGAGGAGATTTCATAGAGGTGAATCTAGGGAGTGATTCCAATTCCAAACTCATCAAGATAGGTGCATGTTTGCATGAGCATGAAAGATCAGCATTCATTGCATTTCTACGAACCTATTTAGATGTGTTTGCATGGACGTGTGAAGACATGCCGGACATAGACCCCAACATTGTCGAACATCGTCTTCCCTTAGATGCGGATGTAAAACCCATAAAGCAGAAGCTTAGGAAAATACATCCGAATGTACACGCACAAGTTAAAGAGGGTTTAGAAGATCTGTTAAAAGCCGGATTTATAAAACCCATTGCGTATTTTGATTGGTTGTCAAACATCGTTGTAGTTCGAAAAACTAATGGGAAAATTCGAATATGCATCGATTTCAAAAACCTGAATAAAGCCACTCGAAAGGATAACTACTGCTATACAGTCATGCCCTTTGGTTTGAAAAATGCCGGCGCGACATATCAGAGAGCCATGACCACGATCTTCCATGATCAAATTCATGAGCTCGTAGAAGTGTATGTAGATGATCTCTTGGCAAAATCCAAAACCCGATGCACTCATATCGAATGTTTGCAAAAGATGTTCGAAAGGCTTAGGCTTTACAAAGTAAAGCTAAAGCCTCAAAAATGTGTGTTCGGGGTAGAGTCTGGAAAGCTTCTAAGCTTTTTGGTAGGCCAAAGAGATATAGAAGTCGACCCCTCTAAGTGTCGAGCCATCATAGACATGGCTCCACCCTCCAATCTCACACAAATTCGTAGCCTCCAAGGTCGATTACAGTCCGTTCACCGATTTATATCAAATCTGGCAACTAGATGCAAACCCTTCAACAAACTGTTGAGGAAGGGCACGAAATTTTCATGTGATGACGACTGCCAAAGGTCCTTCGAGAGACTAAAGGCATACCTAGTTAATCCCCCCATTTTGAATCCTCCGAAGCAAGGAAAACCGCTTTTACTTTACATTTCCGTGCATGCGAATGCTTTGGGAGCCCTATTGGCTCAATACGAGGATGACACCCATAAGGAGTATGCCATCTACTACATTTCGAAAACTCTCTTGGCTTACGAAGGAATTATCAAGCCATGGAGAAGACGTGCTTGGCCCTAGTTTGGGCCTGCCAAAAGTTCAGACACTATTTCCTAGATCATGAGATCTGGAGAGTGTCCAAGCTTGATCCAATCAAGCACTTGTTCGAAAAACCCATTCTCACTGGTAGATTGGGCAAATGACAACTCCTTCTAATGGAGTATAACCTGAAATACCATCACCAAATCTCCATTAAGGGGCAAGCCCTAGCAGACTATGTGGCTGAGTTTTCCCTGGAGGACGCATATCCCACATTTGATGAAATGCCTGACGAAGGCATATTGCAAAACCATTTCCAAAACCACATTTTGGCAAACACTTTCGAAAACCAAATGTGGAAGATGCACTTCGATGGGGCACGAAACCAACGAGGGACTGGTGCTGGGGTCATCCTCATCTCCCCTGAAAAGGGCGAGATTCCCATAGCAATCCGTGTAGATTTCGAATGTTCCAACAACATAGCTGAGTATGAAGCACTCATACAAGGCTTAAGGATTTCGAAAACTCTAGGGGCATCATGCATCGAGGTCTTTGGAGATTCACTCCTTGTTATAAACCAAGTTTTGAAAATTTGGCAAGTACGTAACAAAAAACTACTTTCATATCACGAGTTGGCCACTCGATTGGTTGAGTCATTCCAATCGTGTAAACTCACACACGTAGGAAGAGAGGATAATGGCATTGCCGATGCCCTCTCCTCCTTGGGTTCAGCCCTAAAGGTAGATCCCATTTCAGGGACCCAATCTTTAGAAATATGGCATGCGCCCAACCCATCCACACATGATTTGGATATTTGCTAAAATAACCCAGATTCTGTTGAAAAATCTTGGTTTTATAACATCAAGCATTTTCTAGAAAATGGGGGATTCGCTGAGGATGCCACATCCAAAGATAAGGCATTCATTCGTAAAATTTTGACCCGATACACCATTCTGGGTGGGGTTCTATATAAGAAAAGTTTTACCGGCATCCTACTTAGGTGTATCGATCTAGAGGAGGCTAGGATAGTGATGCATGAGTTCCACGATGGAGAATGTGGAGGTCATGTTAATGCCAACATGATGGCAATGAAGATACTTAGAGCGGGCTATTTTTGGTCCACCCTAAAAAAGGATTGTCACGATCATGTTAGGAAGTGTCATCCATGTCAAGTACATGGGCACGCCATTCATATCCCCTCATCTGCATTGCATTCCGTGGTCAGCCCTTGGCCATTTACCATGTGGGCGTTTGACATCGTAGGCCCATTCTTTCCAAAAGCCTCGAATGGGCATCGATTCATTTTAGCAGCCACTGAGTATTTCTCCAAGTAGGTAGAAGCCATTTCCCTGACCAACATACTGGGGCAACATGTGGTGGCTTTTATTAGGAGGAATATCTTGGCTCGATTTGGGGTTCCACGAGACCTTGTGTTTGATAATGGCACCCCATTCAAGAACGAGCGGATGGTTAAGTTGTGCAACACGTATGGCATAACTCACCACTTCTCTTCGCCCTAGTACCCTCAAGGCAACGGCCAAGCCGAAGCCACAAACAAGACTCTCATTAGTATAATTGAGAAAACCTTAGAGAAGGGTAGGACGTGGCACGAGAAGCTGGATGAAGCCTTATGGGCTTATAGGACTTCCATCCGGACTCCCACGAATGCCACACCATTCGAATTGGTCTATGGCACAAGCGCCATTCTTCCCATTCATACTCAATTGCATTCATTCCATACATCCATTGCACTCGACCTCCCCCTAGAGACGCTTCAGCATGCTAGGATGGCCGAACTAGATTTGCTAGATGAGAGGCGAGTCCTTGCTATGGATCATGCTCGTGCATACCGGCAAAGGATAGCCTGACACTATGACAAACACATGAGACCTCGCCACTTTGAAGTGGGAGATCTGGTTTTGAAAATCATCCACTATCGTGGCCCACATCCCCTTGGAAAGTGGCGCCCCAAGTGGGATGGACCCTATGTTGTACGTGCAACCACCACGAACAACTCGTATTGGTTGATCGACGTAGAAGGTAGGAATTTAGCAAATCCTATCAATATTCAATACTTAAAGAAGTATTATGTGTAGGATTTGGGTTAAATTCTAATTTTCGAAAACCTTTAGGGATAGCTGTCCTGAGATCTAAAAATAAGGTGTAAAGGCAAAATCATGTGACCCTGAGTAAGAGAATTCACACTTGTGAAAGAGTGGAGTTTTCCAAAATCGAGTTTACATTTCAAAATCCTTCTTCTTACTGTAGACGCAGAAAATCTCCGCCTTCCTGGTTCTTAGGCCTGGAGCGAAACCTTTTCGTGTGTCTAAGTCCTATTTGAACAAACAGGGCGTGCCAGCTAGCTTACCTAAGCTAGCGAAGATATATTCTAAACCTGACTTCTAACGTGGCGACTATGAGCAAGCGAGCTCTTGTCGTCGCAGACCTTCTTGCACCGATGCGCAAGGGTCAGTCTGTACGCTTTTAAAGATCGAGTTTTGGTTATAAGGACCTACGAAAGCGGTTCGAGGTGTTTGATTCGGATCTTATTTGTACGATTTTTAGATTTTAGATCACCTGGATTTGCACGTGCCTAAGTCTTTCTTTTTATCCCTTTACGGGCCACCTAGGTGTGTGTTATGAACACTCCACTAAATGTGGTGATTTTGAGCGGGAGTATGGGGTTTGCTTTGATGCAATATGCGTCCTAACTCGTGGTATGGCGTATATGCAATGCAAACTCACGCTACTCCAAAGGGAAAACCCGAATGTAAAGACAATGCCGAAGGGAAATGACCAAAGGGAAATGACTTGTAATGGAAATTGCCAAAGGGAAATGACCGAAGGGAAATGACTTGTAATGCAAATGCTGAAGGGAAATACGTATATAAGGTATATATGGGCCCTTACTTGGGTCTTGCAAATAAGAGCGGAGGCTCAATGTGGGTGCGTGCGAGAATTGAAGTACTACACACACGACATGAAATGAAACCCAAATATAACTTGCAATATGGCCTTAACTAAGGTCTTGGGAATAAGAGCGGAAGCTCAATGTGTGTGAGTGCTCGAATTGAAGTGCTACACACACGACATGAAATGAAACCCAAATATAAATTGCAGTATGGCCTTAACTAAGGTCTTGGGAATAAGAGCGAAAGCTCAATGTGTGTGAGTGCTTGAATTGAAGTACTACGCACACAACATGAAATTAAACCCAAATATAAATTGCAGTATGGCCTTAACTAAGGTCTTGGGAATAAGAGCGAAAGCTCAATGTGTGTGAGTGCTTGAATTGAAGTACTACGCACACAACATGAAATAAACCCAAGGATAGTATAACACGGCCCTTACTTGGGTCTTACAAATAAGAGCGAAGGCTCAATGTGTGTGAGTGCGAGAATTTAAAGACAACACACCCAACTTAAGCAAAACCCTACGTAATTTAAAGTATATACATAAATTTATATATAAAGGGCTGATTAGGCCCGTGTGTGTTCAAAATCGTGCACAACTAAGAGAGTGCACGTGTGTGTGGGTGTGCCAAGCCACGTTATTACAAGCGGGGAGAGACAATGCTTCGTTATTACAACCCCATATCAAATTTAATTTAAGCAAGTCTACAACTAAGGACCGAGTTAGGCACTTACTTATAGCTGGTCCAGAGGTGACTTGCTTGAGCGTAGGCTTGGCTTCGCCTTGGGCTGCAAGAGGGACCTCCTCGAAATGGAACGGCAAAGGGGAGATGCTGGCCGGGTGCCTTGGGTGCGCAGGAAGGACGCCTTGAAGGTGGCCGGCTACTAGGAAGCGGCTGCCTTGGTGCTTTGGGTTAAGGTGACTAAGGAAGGTCCTAAAGGATGGGCTGGTATAAAGGAAGGTAGTGCTAAAGGGGAGCCTAAGGGAATGCCTAAGGGAGATGTATGGCTGGCCGAGTGGATTTGGTACAGTCGGTTGGAGTGGCCGACTAAGGGGAGCTTAGTGGTGGCCGACTGCTAAGGTGGCTAGGGATGTTGTGGATGGGAAGGGAGTTAGCTAGGGTGTGGTGTAAGGTAGAGCCAAGGGCTGATGGAGAGTGGAAGGGGTAGGTCCTAAGGAGCCAAGTAGGGTGGCCGGGTGTTGCTAGGGGAAGTGGTTCAAGGCGGGTGATGTAAGGTGGAGGTATGGTCGAATGGGTGAGGATGGCGGGTGGCTATGATGGGTTGATGTGGTGGTGGTATAGGTGGTTAAGAGTGGAGGGGGAGTGAAGAAGAGGTAGAGTTAGGTATAGGGTACTAACCGGCTGATGAAGAGGAGCGATGGATGGAAGAAGGGACAGTCGGGTGCTTCGGGTGGATGGGATTCGGCCGGGAGGTGGTGGCGACGAGGCGGGGCTTGGCTGGAGCAGTGGTCGCGTGAGGTGGAGCTTGGCTGGGAGGCAGTGGCGCAGGTGGAGCAAGGTGGAAGGCTCGACTGGAAGGGGATTGGCCAAGGTCGACTGGGCCAAGGTGGACCGGAGTGAATGAAAAACCCGCCCACTAGGGGGGGTTTATATAGGGTTGGAGATGGCGGTTGGGGTTGGTTTTTGGTAGATGGTGTGCTAGGTTTAGGTGGGGTGGTTTAGGGGTTTAGGGTTTAGCTAGGTGGGTTGGTTTTGGGGTGAGGTTTAGTGAGGTGGGTTAGGTGATTAGGCTAGGATTAGGTTAGGTTTAAGGAAATTAGGCTAGGTTTAGGGAAGGATTAGGGAAGTGGTTTAGGTGATTAGGTTGGGATTAGGCCAGGATTAGGGAAGTGGGTTAGGTGATTAGGCTAGGTGTAGGACAGGATTTGGGTAAAAGGCTAGGATTAGGGGTTTTTGATTAGGATTGGGTTAGGGAGCTCCCTTTGCATCATCCATAGACCTTAATTGCATCATGTTGGTGCAGCCCTAGGTTAGGTTTTGGCTAATACAAGCTTAAACCCATGCTAATTAGGCTAACCCACATGATTAACCCCAAACTTGACACACAAGTCAAGCTTAATTACAATCACCTCAAATCTTATCCTCCCCCACTCTCTCTCATGCCCATAATCCCACGTGAATTTCAAGTGGGCCCCACCTCCATTTATGAGAAGGTGATGTGGGCCATGGATGTGGATATTGGATTGGATCTCTGGATCCAAATCCAAATCCACACATGGGTTTGGATTGGGATCTGGATATATATGGTCCAGATCCAATCCAAACTGAATTCTGACTCCTTCAGGCTGTGTTCGAAATGAACGGTTTGTGCGGGGTCTGATAGCATCAGTACTCCGTCTGCGTTGGGTCTTCGCCAACATGATCGTTCGCTTCTGTTTTCACCTTCCGGAGATGATTTCAAGTGATGTTTGATGATAACAGGGTCTTGGACGTCCGAGATCCTGTGGGTGGATTCAATACGAGAGTTGCTGTGTCGGGCTTGACTTGTGCTCCGGTTCCGGGCTCTCTTTAGCTTTTCTGGTCCTGTCTTGATTAGGCCAAGCTGCTTCGGGGTTTCAAAATGTGTTTTTAAAAGTTTTTTTAAAACATATTATACATATTTAAAACATATAAAGTTCAAAACATATGTACAGGGTTGCCTGGAAGGCTCCTGGGTTTCCAGACTCAAAATAGCCCTTTGGGGCTGCTTTTACAAAACCAGGTTATTTTGAGAAGTTCGTGGGATTTCGGGGTGTTTACACTTACAAAGAAAGGCCTAGTTCAATATAGCAAGATACTTGCAAGTAGTACGTGCTATTTCTGAATAGGCTGATCTGGAATGGATCGAGTGTGACCTTGGGATAAGTCCTTCCCCCTTCTCTTCTCCTTCCAATAGGAAAATAGGGCCCAAATAAAGGGATTTTTCCCATCCAAAGCCTCTTTCCAAAAGAAAGAAACCAGAATCCAAAAGAAAAATCAATTCTCTTATGAAAAAGAGGGATTAAAGAAAAAATACTCCCAAAGGGAGACCCTCTTTGAAAAAAAGGAAAAAGAGGCCAAAGAGCTCAAAAAGAGCAGTTTTCCGCCTTCTATGCCTTAAACCACGGTACGCTTCAGAAGGGACCGTGGTATCTCTTTCCCATCCCTGGCTTATCCCAAAGCTAAAACATGGTTCATTTCGAGGAATCCTAAAGTAAAAATAGGATTTGCTTACTTGAATTTCATTTTGTTTGATAATTCGACGTTTCGAGTAAGACGTAGGAATTTGAAATATAGCTTGTTTTCTTATAAAACCTCCGCTAGATTAGCGAGTGTCAAGACTCAAGCAAAAGGCAAACACGAAGAGTTCGAGATCCTTAGGATTGAGACTCAAGACAACTGTCCCTTTTGTAAATAGATTTTGTAAATATATTTTGAAAAATCGAACATCGAACAACATAGGATTTGTTCACTTGGAGCAACAGGTCTTGTAAGTCTAAAGAGTTCAACCATATCTGGTCTCTGGGAGGTCGCCACTCTTGGCACCCCACCCATTTCATGCATCTGCATTTCCACGCATGGATGTTTGCATAACATGATCCCATTTTAGGACCAGAAACCATTTTGTATATCCCTTTGGCGTGATATCTCCTCCTACTAGGGTTTTAAAAGTGAGATTTTGCGAAAGTTTGGGATGATCCCATATTTTCGTGGTTAGATCTAGGGAGACATTGAAAGGGGTGTTTGTCGTCTTTGCCATTATCTAAATCAATTTGGACAATGCCAAAGAGGGGCATCTATAAACACCCCGAAATCCCACGAACTTCTCAAATAAACCTGGTTTTGTAAAAGCAGCCCCAAAGGGCTATTTTGAGTCTGGAAACCCAAGAGCCTTCCAGACAAAACCCTGTACATATGTTTAAACTATATATGTTTTAAAATATGTATAATATAGTTTTAAAACCTTTAAAATATGTTTTGAAACCCCACAAAGCGGCTTGGCCTGATGAAAGCAGGACCAGAAGAGCCAAAGAGAGCTCGGAACCAGAGCACATGTCAAGCTCGGCACAACAACTCTCATACTAGATTCATCCCCAAGATCTCGAACGTCCAAGCCCCTGTTATCAGCAAATCATTTGAAATCATCTCCGGAAGGTGAAAACAGAAGCGGACGACAATGTTGGCGAAGACCCAATGCAAGACGAAGTACTGATGCTGTCAGACCCCGCACAAACCGTTCGTTTCGAACATACTCTGAAGGAGTCAGAATTCTGTTTGGATCGGATCTGGACTATATATATCTAGATCCCAATCCAAACGTATATGTGGATTTGGATTTGGATTTGGATCCAAAGATCCAATCCAATATCCACATCCATGGCCCACATCACCTTCTCATAAATGGAGGTGGGGCCCACTTGAAATTCACATGGGATTTTGGGCATGAGAGAGAATGGGGAGGATTAAGTATGAGGGAAATGTATTAAGCTTGACTTGTGTGTCAAGTTTCGGGTTAATCATGTGGGTTAGCCCAATTAGTGTGGGTTTAAGCTTGTATGAACCTACACCTAACCTAGGGTTGCACCAACATGATACAATGAAGTCCATGGGCTATGCAAAGGGATGCTCCTAACCCAATCCTAAGCCAAAACCCCTAATCTTAGCCATTTACCCTAATCTCGGCCTAATCCTAGCCTAATCACCTAACCCACTTTCCTAATCCTTCCCTAATCCCAATCTAATCACCTAATCCACCTCCCTAAACCTAGCTTAATTCCATTAATCATAACCTAATCCTAGCCTAAACACCTAACCCACCTAACCCACCTCACCCTAAAACCAACCCACCTAGCTAAGCCCTAAACCACTAAACCACCCCACCTAAACCCTAGCACACCATATCCCTAAAACCACTTAAACTAAATATCTCCCCCCCCTAAATATCTAGCCCACCTTATCACCACACCATCACCACCTAACCACTAAACCACCCCTTCAAAACTAGCCCAACCGACCTCTTAAAAACCTATAAACCCTGCCCCCCTAGTGGGCGGGTTTTTCAGATTTTGGGAAGCCACCTTGGGCCAGCCGAGCCCTTCCTCTCCTCTTGCTCTCTTCTCTCACCTGCTCCACCACCACCTCCCAGCCTGCACCACTCCAACTCCACTCCACGCCACCACAACCTCCCGGCCAGCATCCACTCCTTCCACCCGACTGCCTAACTTGGACACACGCCAACTTTCCCTTTCTCTTTGGTTAGTACCCTATCCTAACTCCACCCTATCTTCACTCCCCTTCCACTCTTAGCCACCACACCACCATCACTTCCCGACCACCATCCGCCACCCTTCACCATTCGGCCAACCTCTGCGCAACTGCATCACACCTGCCACCTTGCTTCATCCCCTAGACAACCCCTAGTTAGTCACCCTCAACCTTACCTCTTCCCTTAAACCACCCCTTAGCCAACACCCTGGCTAGCTCCCCTTTGCCATTCCTAAGCACCCCTAGTTACCCCAGCCGGCCACCACCTAACCTGCCACTAGTCGGCCAACCACAACCAACTGCACCTTGCCACACCCGTAGCCTTCCATCTTCATCCCTTAGGTAGCCCCTAGTCAAGACCCTTAGCTCGACCTTCCCTAGGACCTGCCCTACACCTTAGTGACGCCCCCTAGCTACCCCAGCCCAAGGTACCACACCAGCACCCCCTCCTATCACCCGGCTAGCGCCAAGGCGCCATACCCGCAGCATCTTGCTTCACCCTGCCAGCACCCTCCTTTGCCGTGCCTTTTCGAGGAGCTCCCTCTTGCAGCCCAAGGCGATAGCCCCCGCAGCACCTCTTACGAGTGCCTAACTTGGGGACTTGTTGCTTAATTAAATTTGATACGGGGTTGTAATAACGAAGCATTGTCTCCCCCCGCTTATAATAACGTGGCTTGGCACACCCACACACATGTGCACTTGAGCCTATCTCGCTCTTAGTTGTGCACGATTTTGAACACACACGGGCCTAATCAGCCCTTAAGATATAAACTTATTTATATAATTTAAGTTGCGTGGGGTTTTGCTTAAATTGTGTGGGTTGTCTTTCAATTCTCGCACTCACACACATTGAGCTTTCGCTCTTATTTGCAAGACCCAAGTAAGGGCGGTGTCATTATTTCCCTTGGGTTTAATTTCATGTTGTGTGTGTTGTCTTTCAATTCTTGCACTCACACACATTGAGCTTTCGCTCTTACTCCCAAGACCTTAGTCAAGGCCAATTGCAATTTATATTTGGGTTTAATTTCATGTCGTGTGCATAGTACTTAAATTCTCGCACTCACACACATTGAGCTTTCGCTCTTACTCCCAAGACCTTAGTCAAGGCTTATTGCAATTTATATTTGGGTTTCATTTAAGTCATGTGAGTTGTCTTTCAATATACACACAACACCCACGCAACACGTTGGCGACCTTTGGGCCCATATATATTATAAGTATTTCCCTTTCGGCTATGTCTTTAAGATTTGGGTTTTAAGGTTCAGCAGTGTGCGTAGTCTTTACATATATACACGGCACACACTTGCACTATTGAGCCTTTCCGCTCTTAAGATATAGCCATATTTTCCTTTCGCAATTTCCCTTTTGCAATTTACATTTCAAGTCATTTCTCTTCCGCATTGTCTTTCAATTTCGGGTTTTCCCTTTGGAGTTGTGTGAGTTTGCATTGCATATACGCCATACCACGAGTTAGGATGCATATTGCATCAAAGCAAACCCCATACTCCCGCTCAAAGTCGCCCCACTTAGGTCACGTGTTCATAACACACACCTAGTTGGCCCGAAAAGGGATAAAAAGAAAGACATAGGCACGTGCAAATCCACGTAAAATAAAATCTGAAAATCATACAAAAACAACCCGAATCGAACACCTCAAAACGTTTTCGTAGGTTCTAATATTCCAAAAACTCGATTTTTAAAGCGTACAGACTGATCCTTGCGCATCGGTGCAAGAAGGTCTGCGACGAAAAGAGCTTGCTTGCTCACAGTTGCCATGTTAGGAGTCAAATTTAAAAATATCTCTTCGCTAGCTTAAGTAAGCTAGCTGGCACGCCCTTTTGCTTAAATAGGACTTAGACACACGAAAAGATTCGCTTCAGGCCTAAGAACAAGAAGCGGGAACTTTCTGCGTTTACAGGATCAAGCCTAGACACTATCCAGATCTCATAATCTAGGAAGTAATGTCGAAATTTCTAGCAGGCCCATACCAAGCTGAAGCACGTCTTCTCCATGGCTTGATAATTTCGTTCATAAGCCAATAGAGTTTTTGAAATATAGTAGATGGCATACTTTTTTTGGGTATCATCCTCATATTGAGCTAATAATGCACCCAAAGCATTCGCATGCACAGAAATGTAAAACAAAAGAGGTTTTCCTTGCTTTGGAGGGTTTAAAATAGGAGGATTAACCAAATACGCATTTAATCTTTCGAAAGCTTTTTGGCAATCATCGTCGCACACAAAGTTCACCCCTTTTCTCAAAAGTTTGTTGAAAGGTTTGCATCTTGTAGCGAGGTTTGAGATAAACCTTCTAATTGATTGGAGGCGACCTTCGAGGCTTTGGATTTGTGTTAAATTGGAGGGTGGAGGCATATCTATGATGGCTCGACACTTAGAGGGGTCGACTTCAATGTCCCTTTGGCTCACTATAAAACCTAAAAGCTTGCCGGATTCTACTCTGAAGATACACTTTTGAGGGTTTAGTTTCACCTTATAAAGCCACAATCTTTCAAAAACTTTTTGCAAAGATTTGATATGGGTATCTCAGGTTTTTGACTTCACCAAGAGATCATCCACATACACCTCTAAGAGCTCATGAATTTGATCTTGAAAGATCGTGGTCATGGCTCTTTGGTATGTGGCACCAGTGTTTTTCAAACCAAAGGGCATGACTATATAGCGGTACGTGCCCCAGGGTGTAATAAAAGCAGTTTTTAACTGGTCTCTTGGGGCTAATTTGATTTGATTATACCCCGAGTAGCCATCCATAAAGGAAAACATTTCATGATTTGCAGTACTATTGACTATCAAATCAATATTTGGTAAAGGCAAGTTATCCTTTGGCGTGGCTTTGTTCAAATTTCTGAAATCAATGCAAATTCATATTTTCCCATTGGATATTCGAACTACAACAATGTTGGAAAGCCAATTAGAATACGCAATGGGTTTCATAAAACCAGCTTGTAGACACGAAAAATTCTCACTTCTGGTTCTTAGGTCCGAAGTGAACCTTTTCGTGTGTCTAAGTCATTTTTATAATAAGGGCGTGCCAGCTAGCTTACTCAAGCTAGCGAAGTAAGTTTTTGAAATCTAACTCTATCGGGGCGACTGTGAGCAAGTGAGCTCTTTTCGTCGCAGACCTTCTTGCACCGATGTGCAAGGGTCAGTCTGTACGCTTGGCAAAGTCGTTTTAAACAAACCTTTTTGAAAATACCCGAAGTGTTTGGGTTTTGTTTGTATGATTGCAAGTTTTATTTCACGTGGGATTTTCCACGTGCCTATGTCTTTCATTTTATGCTTTTTAGGGCCAACTAGGTGTGTGTGCAAGTGACCTAAGTTGGGCAATTTTTGCATGGGAGTGTGGGGTTTGCTTTGATGCAATATGCGTCATAATTCGTGGTATGGCGAATATGCAATGCAAACTCACGCAACTCCAAGGGAAAACCCGAATTGAAAGACAATGCTTAAGGGAAATGACTTAATGTAAATTGCAAAAGGGAAATTGCGAAAGGGAAATTTGGCTATGTCTTAAGAGTGGAAAGGCTCAATTGTGTAAGTGTGTGTCGTGTATATATGAAAAGACTACTCACACAGCTGAACCTTAAAACTCAAATCTTAAAGACATAGCAGAAGGGAAATACTTATAATATATATGGGCTCGAAGGTCGCCAACGTGTGCGTGGGTGTTGTGTATATATGTAAAAACAACTCACACGACTTGTAATGTAAAACCCAAATAGAATTGCAATATGGCCCTTACTAGGGTCTTGGGAGTAAGAGCGAAAGCTCAATGTGTGTGAGTGTAGAATTGAAATACCACGCACACGACTTGAATGAAACACCCAAATAAGATTGCAATATGGCCCTTACTAGGGTCTTGGGAGTAAGAGCGAAAGCTCAATGTGTGTGAGTGTAGAATTGAAAGACAACACCCACGACTTGTATTGGAAAACCCACGCAAACGAATATATATAAATATAACTATATCTTATGGGGCTGTCAAGGCCCGTGTGTGTGCAGCTAAGAGCGGAAAGGCTCAAGTGCACGTGTGTGTTGATGTGTCAAAACCACATTATTACAATCGGGGGGAGACAACGCTCCATTATTACAACCCCGTATCAAATTTAATTAAATGTAAGCAAGTTCATATGATGGACCGAGTTAGGCACTTACATGTAGCTGGTCCGTATTCAACTTGCTTGGTTATGGCCTCGTGAGTTGCCTTGGGCAGCCGAAGGGGAGCTCCTTAGGTGGGTGCTTGCGGCAGGTAGATGCTGGACGAGTGGTGTCTTGATGCTAGCTGAGTGGAAGGAGCGGTAGGTAGGGGTGCTGGCCGAGTGGAAGGTGTTAGCTGAATAGGTGGAAGATGGTGTTGGGGAGTGGTGAAGGCGGGCTAGGAAGTGGGTGACTAAGGGAGGTGTTCAGCTAGGAGCTAAGGTGGGTGGTGTTGAGGGAAGGTAGTGGGGTATGGTGCAGGTCGGCCGGGTGTAAGGGAGAAGGGGTCGATGAGCTAGGTGGCGGATGGATGGGAGTGTGCGGATGGGAAAGAAGGAGGTGAAGGGTTAGATGGGGTTGAGGTGGGGTACTAACCGTGAATGGAGGTAGTGCTGGTGGATGGAAGTGGTGGCCGGATGATAGTAGAAGAAGAGTGGCAGCCGAAGGGTGGAGCTCCTCGCCGAAGATGGAAGATGGTGGAGTCGGTTGAAGTGGAGAGGATGTGGCCGGGTAGAAGGAGTGGCGGTGGAATGGCAGGTCCTTGGAGCTTGGAGGGAGTGGGGGTGAGAGTGGAGGAGAGAGAGTGGAACCCACAATGAAGGGGGGTCTTTATAGGCTGGAAATGGGCTGGGTCGGTTAGGGGAGTATGGGCCAGATATTTGTAATAAGGTGGGCATGGGACATGGTTTGGGGTAGGTCAGTTAGGGGGGGCTGGTTAGTGGTTTAGGGTAGGTTGGTTAGGTGGGCTGGGACTTAGTGGTTAGGGGTTTAATTAGGTGCACTAAGGTGGGTTTAGGCTTAGTTGGTTAGGGTCTAGGTGGTCTAGCTAGGTGAGGTGAGCTAGGTGAGGTTGGGGCGGTTTTGGGTGAGGATGGCTAGGCTTGGGTTAGGTTTAGGGGAGAGTGGCTAGGTGAGGTGAGCTAGCTTAGGGTTAGATTTTAGAAACCTCCCTTGGCGTCGGTCCAGTGATCCAGTTGCAGCCACGTCCAAGTTGGTGCAGCCCCAAGTTAGGTGTAGGTGCATACAAGCTTAAACCCACACTCTAGGCTAAACCCACAAGGTTAACCCACTCTTGACCAAAAGTCAAGCCTACCAACTTTCTCACTCATCCTTTATCCCCCATTTTTCTCTCTCTACCCAAGCTTTTCACGTGAATTGTTTGTGGGCCCCACCTCCATTTATGAGAAGGTGATGTGGGCCATGGATGTAGATATTGGATTTGGATCTTGGGATCCAAATCCAAATACATGTTGGGTTTGGATCTGGATATATATGGTCCAAATCCGACCCAAATCTTATTTTTTGATTCCTTAATGGCATTTCGAGATGGACGGTTTGTGCGGGGCCTGACTTTATCAGTACTCCGTCTTGCATTGGGTCTTCACCAACATTATCATCCACTCTTCTTCTCACCTTCAAGAGTTCATTTTGAGCATTTTTCTGATATTTGGGGCTTGGATGTCTGAGAATCTGGGGATGATTTTGATACGATATTTCAAAACACCTTTTTAAGGTTTTAAAACTATATGTATAGAGTTTTAAAACATATATACAGGTTCAAAGTATGTACAGGGTTGTATGGAAGGCTCCTAGGTTTCCAGACTCAAAATAGCCCTTTGGAGCTGCTTTTGCAAAACCAGGCATATTTGAGAAAATTGTGAGATTTTGGGGTGTTTAAAGATTCCCCTCTTTGGCATTATCCAACTAGATTTGGATAATGACAAAGACGACAACACCCCTTTCAATGTCTCCCTAGATCTATCCATGAAAAATATGGGATCATCCCATTTTTTTAGCAAAATCTCTCTTTTAAACCTAGTAGGAGGAGATATCACGCCAAAGGGGCCATTTTCTAAGTTTTCTGGTCCTAAACGGGATCATGTTATGCAAGTGTTCATGCATGGATGTGCACATGCGTGACATGGATGAGATGCCAAGTAGGGCGACCTCCTAGAGACCAGATGGCATGGTCAAACTCTTGAGACTTACGAAGACCTATTGCTCCAAGTGAGCGGGCCTTATGTTGCTCGATGTTTGATTTTTCAAAATCTATTTACAAAAGGGAAAATGATTTTTTTAGTCTCAATCCTAAGGATCTCGAGCTCTTCGTGTTTGACTTTGCTTGAGTCTTGACACTCGCTAATCTAGTGGAGGTTTTATAAGAAAACAAGCTATATTTCAAAATTCCTACGTCTTACTCGAAACGTCGAGTTCTCAAACAAAATGAAATTCAAGTAAGTAAATCCTATTTTTACTTTAGGATTCCTCGAAATGAACCATGTTTTACTTGGGATAAGTTGTAGGGATGGGAAAGAGATACCACGGTCCCTTCTGAAGTGTCCCATGGTTTTAGGCACAGAAGGCAGAAAACTGCTCTTTTTGAGCTTTTTGGCCTTTTTTTCCTTTT
This sequence comes from Brasenia schreberi, assembly GCA_036023115.1. Lineage (NCBI taxonomy): Eukaryota > Viridiplantae > Streptophyta > Magnoliopsida > Nymphaeales > Cabombaceae > Brasenia > Brasenia schreberi. Next base: position 8,005,441 of record JAYKKT010000041.1, read on the forward strand.
TTTCATAGAGGGTCTCCCTTTGAGAGTATTTTTTCTTGAATCCCTCTTCTTTGGGAAAATGATCTTGGCGGGGACTTCCCATCGTTTTTGGCCATATTTTCCTTTTGCATGGAGAAGAGAAGAGGGGAGGACTTATCCCAAGGTCATACTCGATCCATTCCAAATCAACCTATTTAGAAATAGCACGTACTACTTGCAAGTATCTTGCTATATTGAACTAGGCCTTTCTTTGTAAGAAGAAGGATTTTGAAATGTAACCACATATTTGGAAGACTCCACTCTTTCACAAGTGCGAATTCTCTCGCTCAGGGTCACACAATTTGCCTTTGAACCCTACTTTTGAAGTTTCAAAGCAGTTATCCCTAAGGATTTTTCAAAAACGGGAATTTAACCCAAACCCTACACATAATACTTCTTTAAGTATTGAATATTGATAGGATCTGCTAAATTCCTACCTTCGACATCGATCAACCAATATGAGTTGTTCGTGGTAGTTGCACGCACAACATAGGGTCCATCCCACTTGGGGTGCCACTTTCCAAGTGGATGTGGTCCACGATAGTGGATGATTTTCAAAACCAGATCTCCCACTTCAAAGTGGCGAGGTCTCATATGTTTGTCATGATGTCGGGCTATCCTTTGCTAGTATGCAAGAGCATGATCCATAGCAAGGAGTCGCCTCTCATCTAACAAATCTAGTTCAGCCATCCTAGCATGCTGAAGCGTCTCTAGGGGGAGGTCGAGTGCAATGGATGTATGGAATGAATGCAATTGTGTATGAATGGGGAGAATGGCGTTTGTGCCATAGACCAACTCAAATGGCGTAGCATTCGTGGGAGTCCGGATGGAAGTCCTAGAAGCCCATAAGGCTTCATCCAGCTTCTCATGCTACGTCCTACCCTTCTCTAAAGTCTTCTCAATTATGCTAATGAGAGTCTTATTCGTGGCTTCGTCTTGGCCGTTGCCTTGAGGGTAGTAGGGCGAGGAGAAGTGGTGAGTTATGTATAGACACAGAAAATTCTCCCTCCTGATTCTTAGGCCTGAAGCGAACCTTTTCGTGTGCCTCAGTCCTAATTAAGCAAAAGGGCGTGCCAGCTAGCTTACTTAAGCTAGCGAAGAGAAATTTTTAAACCTGACTCCTAACGTGGCGACTGTGAGCAAGCAAACTCTTTTCGTCGCAGACCTTCTTGCACCGATGCGCAAGGGTCAGTCTGTACGCTTTAAAAATCGAGTTTTGGAATATAAGAACCTATGAAAACGTGTTTGAGGTGTTTGATTCGGGTTGTTTTTGTATGATTTTCAGATTTTATTTCACGTGGATTTGCACGTGCCTATGTCTTTCTTTCTATCCCTTTTCGGGCCAACTAGGTGTGTGTTATGAACACGTAACCTAAGTGTGGCGACTTTGAGCGGGAGTATGGGGTTTGATTTGATACAATATGCGTCCTAACTCGTGGTATGGCGTATATGCAATGCAAACTCACACAACTCCAAAGGGAAAACCTGAATTTAAAAGACAATGCCAAAGGGAAATGACTTGTAATGTAAATTGCGGAAGGGAAATTACAAAAGGGAAATATGGCTATATCTTAAGAGCGGAAAGGCTCAATAGTGCAAGTGTGTGCCGTGTATATATGTAAAGACTACGCACACTGCTGAACCTTAAAACCCAAATCTTAAAGACATAGCCGAAAGGGAAATACTTATAATATATATGGCCCGAAGGTCGCCAACGTGTTGTGTGGGTGTTGTGTATATATTGAAAGACAACTCACACGACTTAAATGAAACCCAAATATAAATTGCAATATGGCCTTAACTAAGGTCTTGGGAGTAAGAGCGAAAGCTCAATGTGTGTGAGTGTATAATTGAAATACTACACACACGACATGAAATTAAACCCAAATATAAATTGCAATATGGCCTTAACTAAGGTCTTGGGAGTAAGAGCGAAAGCTCAATGTGTGTGAGTGTATAATTGAAATACTACGCACACGACATGAAATTAAACCCAAGGAAAGTATAACACGGCCCTTACTTGGGTCTTGCAAATAAGAGCGAAAGCTCAATGTGTGTGAGTGCGAGAATTGAAGTACTACACACACAACTTAAGCAAAACCCCACGCAACTTTAAGTATATAAATAAATTTATATCTTAAGGGCTGATTAGGCCCGTGTGTGTTCAAAATCGTGCACAACTAAGAGCGAGGTAGGCTCAAGTGCACGTGTGTGTGGGTGTGCCAAGCCACATTATTACAAGCGGGGGGAGACAATGCTCCGTTATTACAACCCCGTATCAAATTTAATTTAACTTAAGCAAGTCTATAAATAAAGACCGAGTTAGGCACTTACTTATAGCTGGCCCGGAGGTGACTTGCTTGAGTTTGGGCTTGGGCATCGCCTTGGGCTGCAAGAGGGAGCTCCTCGGAATGGCACGACAAAGGGGTGTGCTGGCCGGGTGATAAGGGAGCGAGGGTGTGGCGCCTTGGAGCTTGCCGGCTGCTAGTAGGGTGCTGCCGTGGTGTCTCAGGCTGAAGTGGTTAGGGAGAGTCACTAAGGTGTAGGGCAGGTTCTATGGAAGGTAGAGCTAAGGGGTGACTAAGGAGGATGGTTTAAGGAAGAGGGTGTGACTGGCCGGGTGGCTTGGGGGCAGTCGGCTGTGGCTGGCCGACTGGTGGCGGTTTAAGTGGTGGCTGACTGGGGTAGTTAGGGGATGTCACGAATAGGGAGGTTGGGTGCTGTGGAAGGTGGAGCTAAGGGGTGACTAAGGAGAGGAAGGGCAGGTCGTAGGGAGCAAGGTAAGGTGGCTGGGGTGTCACTAAGGGGAAAGTAGGGAAGCGGGTGGTGTAATGGGTTGTGTCTGGCCGAATAGGGAAGGGTGGCGGGAAGGTTGTGGTGGTGTAGTGTCGTGGTGGTGTGGGTGGCTGAGAGTGGAGGGGGAGAGAAGATAGGGTGAAGTTGGGATGAGGTACTAATCGGATAGAGAGGGAGGTCGGTGTGTGGAAGGAGGGTAGCCGGGTGGAAGGTGGATGGAGCTGGCCAGGCGGTTGGTGGCAACGTGGAGTGGAGCAGGCCGGGAGGTAGTGGTGGCGTGGGGTGGAGCAGGCCGGGAGGTAGTGGTGGCGTGAAGTGGTGCAGGCCGGGGGTAGTGGTGGAGTGGAATGAGAGAAGAGAGCAAGGTGAGAGAGGGCTCGACTGGCCCAAGTGCTGGCTGAAAAAGATGAAAAACCTGCCCACTAGGGGGGGGTTTATAGGTTTAAAGATGAAAAACACAGCCCTTTGGGAGTATTTTTTCTTTAATCCCTCTCTTTTTTTCACAGGAGAATCGATTTTTCTTTTGAATTCTGGTTTCTTTCTTTTGGAAAGAGACTTTGGATGGGAAATTCTCTTTATTTGGCCACGTTTTCCTTTTGGAAGGAGAAGAGAAGTGGGGAGGACTTATCCCAAGCTCACACTCGATCCATTTCAGATCAGCCTATTTAGAAATAGCACGTACTACTTGCAAGTATCTTGCTATATTGAACTAGGCCTTTCTTTGTAAGAAGAAGGATTTTGAAATGTTCAAAACCAGATCTCCCACTTCAAAGTGGCGAGGTCTCATGTGCTTGCCATAATGTTGGGCTATCCTTTGCTATTATGCATGAGGATGATCCATAGCAAGGAGTCGCCTCTCATCTAGCAAATCTAGTTCGGCCATCCTAGCATGCTGAAGCATCTCGAGGGGGAGGTCGAGTGTTATGGATGTATGGAATGAATGCAGTTGAGTATGAATGGGAAGAATGGCGTTTGTGCCATAGACCAATTCGAATGGTGTGACATTCGTGGGAGTCTGGATGGAAGTCCTATAAGCCCATAAGGCTTCATCCGGCTTCTCGTGCCACGTCCTACCCTTCTCTAAGGTTTTCTCAATTATACTAATGAGAGTCTTGTTTGTGGCTTCGGCTTGGCCGTTGCCTTGAGGGTAGTAGGGAGAAGAGAAGTGGTGAGTTATGCCATACGTGTTGCACAACTTAACCATCCGCTCGTTCTTGAATGGGGTGCCATTATCAGACACAAGGTCTCGTGGAACCCGAAATCGAGCCAGGATATTCCTCCTAATGAAAGCCACCACATGTTGCCCCAACACGTTGGTCAAGGAAATGGCTTCCACCCACTTGGAGAAATACTCAGTGGCTGCTAAAATGAATCGATGCCCATTCGAGGCTTTTGGAAATATAGGGCCTACGATGTCAAACGCCCACATGGTGAATGGCCAGGGGCTGACCACGGAATGCAATGCAGATGAGGGGATATGAATGGCGTGCCCATGGATGACACTTCCTAACATGATCGTGACAATCCTTTTTCAGGGTGGACCAAAAATAGCCCGCTCTAAGTATTTTCATGGCTATCATGTTGGCATTAACATGACCTCCAGATTCTCCATCGTGGAATTCATGCATCACTATCCTAGCCTCCTCTAGATCGATACACCTAAGTAGGATGTCGATAAAACTTTTTTTATATAGAACCCCACGCAGAATGGTGTATCGGGTCGAAATTTTACAGATGAATGCCTTATCTTTAGACGTGGCATCCTCGGCGAATCCCCCACTTTCTAGAAAATGCTTGATGTCATAAAACCAAGGTTTTTCAATAGAATCTGGGTTATTTTGGCAAATATCCAAATTGTGTGTGGATGGGTTGGGCGCATGCCATATTTCCAAAGACCGGGTTCCTGAAATGGGATCGACCTTTAGGGCTGAACCCAAGGAGGAGAGGGCATCGGCAATGCCATTGTCCTCTCTTCCCACATGTGTGAGTTTACACAATTGGAATGACTCAACCAATCGAGTGGCCAACTCGTGATATGGAAGTAGTTTTTCGTTACGTACTTGCCAAATTTTCAAAACCTGGTTTATAACAAGGAGCGAATCTTCAAAGACCTCGATGCATGATGCCCCTAGAGTTTTCGAAATCCTTAAATCTTGTATGAGTGCTTCATACTCAGCTATGTTGTTGGAACATTCGAAATCTACGCGGATTGCTATGGGAATCTCGCCCTTTTCAGGGGAGATGAGGATGACCCCAGCACCAGCCCCTCGTTGGTTTCGTGTCCCATCGAAGTGCATCTTCCACATTTGGTTTTCAAAAGTGTTTGCCAAAATGTGGTTTCGGAAATGGTTTTGCAATATGCCTTCGTCAGGCATTTCATCAAATGTGGGATATGCGTCCTCCAGGGAAAACTCAGCCACGTAGTCTGCTAGGGCTTGCCCCTTAATGGAGATTTGGTGATGGTATTTCAGGTTATACTCCATTAGAAGGAGTTGCCATTTGAACAATCTACCAGTGAGAATGGGTTTTTCGAACAAGTGCTTGATTGGATCAAGCTTGGACACTATCCGGATCTCATGATCTAGGAAATAGTATCTGAATTTCTGGCACGTCTTCTCCATGGCTTGATAATTTCGTTCATAAGCTAAGAGAGTTTTCGAAATATAGTAGATGGCATACTCCTTATGGGTGTCATCCTCGTATTGAGCCAATAGGGCTCCTAAAGCATTCGTATGCACAGAAATGTAAAGTAAAAGCGGTTTTCCTTGTTTTGGAGGATTCAAAACGGGGGGATTAACCAGGTATGCCTTTAGTCTCTCAAAGGACTTCTGGCAGTCGTCATCCCATAAGAATTTTGTGCCCTTTCTCAACAGCTTGTTGAAGGGTTCGCATCTAGTCGCCAGATTTGATATAAATCGGCGAACGAACTGTAATCGACCCTGGAGGCCACGAATTTGGGTGTGATTGGAGGGTGGAGCCATGTCTATGATGGCTCGACACTTAGAGGGGTCGACTTCTATACCCCTTTGACTTACCATGAAGCCCAGAAGCTTTCCAGACTCTACCCCGAATACACATTTTTGAGGGTTTAGCTTTACTTTGTAAAGCCTAAGCCTTTCGAAAATCTTTTGCAAACATTCGATATGAGTACATCGGGTTTTGGATTTTGCCAAGACATCATCTACATACACTTCTACGAGCTCATGAATCTGATCATGGAAGATCGTGGTCATGGCTCTCTGGTATGTCGCACCGGCATTTTTCAAACCAAAGGGCATGACTGTATAGCAGTACGTGCCCCACGGGGTTGTGAAGGCGGTCTTACCCTGATCTCGTGGACTTAATTTAATTTGATTATAGCCTGAATAGCCATCCATAAAGGAAAACATTTCATGATTTGCAGTACTATCGACTATCAAATCTATGTTTGGTAAAGGATAATTATCCTTTGGAGTGGCTTTATTCAGGTTTCTGAAATCAATGCATATTCGAATTTTCCCATTGGTTTTTCGAACTACAACGATGTTTGACAACCAATCAGAATACGCAATGGGTTTTATAAATCCGGCTTTTAACAGATCTTCTAATCCCTCTATGGGTTTTATAAATCTGGCTTTTAACAGATCTTCTAATCCCTCTATGTTTGACAACCAATCGAATTTTCGGGTGTATTTTCCTAAGCTTCTGCTTTATGGGTTTTACATCTGCATCTAAGGGAAGACGATGTTCAACAATGCCGGGGTCTATGCCCGGCATGTCTTCATATGTCCATGCAAACACATCTAAATAGGTTCGTAGAAATGTAAGGAATGTTGATCTTTCATGTTCATGCAAACATGCGCCTATTTTGATGGTTTTGGGATTGGAATCACTCCCTAGGTTCACCTCTATGAAATCTCCTCCTACTGAATTGGAAGGTCTTTCAAGATCGAGAATTTTATGAAATTTTGGGAGCTCAGAAGTGGGATCTTCCTCAAGGGGATCCACTTCTCGGCTTCGATCATTCTCGTGGGTTATAGACCCGAGGGAATTTGATGCGTGAGTTTTCAAAAGACCTGGTTTTGTACTTGGATTTTCAATTGATTTCAAAATTTTTGGTCTGGCTATGCAGACGACGTTCCTTTCGAAATCCTTCTCCAAAGTCTTACCAGGAGCAGCTATGTATAAAATCTTTTTGGTATTTTGTAGATTTTTGATTTTTTTGGGTTTTTGCAAAACAAGAACTTTAGGAACTATACAAACTACCCTATTTTCGAGTTTTTGATTTTCCATTGTTTTTGGTTTTTGCTCTTTTTCAATTTTTTCAATTTTAAGTTTTTCAAATATTTTTTGTATTTTTTTATGAAAGGGATCTTCCATCATACCTACAAAGGGAAAACACTATGGGTTAGACTCAGAATAAGAGGTCTAAATCGTAGGTTTCTTCTAGGGTAGGCTCCAGGAAACCCTTGACCTAGGTGGTCACAGGGGGTGGCTCTGGCGGTATTTTGGGAGTGTAGCCGATCACGTATCGGCTTGGGTTGGCCCTAGGAAGGATGGGCTCTAGGAGACCCTGGTTTTGTGCCCCTAGACTTTTATAGGGCGTGTAGCCCATATTCAACAGCATGTTCAATGATTTTTTATTTTTTGAAAATTTATGATACAAATCGTGGTCCTGGAACTTGTTGTTGTCCATATCGTGCTCGTATGGCTTCTTGTCCAGGGGTTTTGGAAATAAGGGATGCTTGGGTCTTCCTAGAAGGGTTAGGATTGGGAGGGGGCCTGCTTTGGACGGCCCCTTCACATACACAACCTTCCTAGGGTTGTTTAACATGAGCCTTGGTGGCTCGACCATGGTCTACCCCAGGTTAGCCTCATGGGCCTGGGAACTCGACAAACAAGGGGAGTTTATGATCCCCTAAAGCTAAGGGTGACTCTCACCTAGGATCACCATGACTTGGTCCCTCAAAGGGATCTTGACACACCTGTGGAAGGTGGATGGCACAGCGCACAAGCTGTGTATCTAGGGCCTTCCCAGCAACAGATTATAATGGGGGTGGATGTCCAAAACATGGAACACCCCCGTGTGTGTGATCCCTCCCGTTTCCATTGGGAGTTCGATTGATCCTAAAGGTCTAGACGCATTCCCATCGTATCCAGTGATAACGATGGGGCTTGGGTTCACATAAGTCAAGGTGACTCCGATTTGATATGCCACATGAAGTGGAAGGATGTTGAGCCCTCCTCCCCCATCGACTAGGCACCTGTCCAGAAAGTGGTTATTCAGAACCACCTCGATATGCAGGGCCTAGTTGTGGGACTCATAGGGTCTATCTACATCATCTTCCGAGAAAGTGATGTGCGATTTTGCTCCTATTAATGCCACTTGGTCAGACAGGGATTCCGGACTTATGTTCGAACTAACCTTAGCTCTTTCTAGAATTTTCTCTAGCACGAGTCTATGCCTAGGCGAAGTTCGTATAAGCTCTAGGATGGACATGTGGATAGGAATCTTTGAAAGATGGTTTTCGAAATCATAAGTGTAGACGTGCGAAAATCCCCTGCCTCTCGCCTTTTCAGGGCTTGGAGCGGATCCTCTCGTGCGTCTAAGGCCTATTTATATAAATAGGGCGTGCCAGCTAGCTTACCTAAGCTAGCGAAGATATATTTTAAACTGACTTCTAATCGTGGCGACTATGAGCAAGTGAGCTCTTGTCGTCGCAGACCTTCTTGCACCGATGCGTAAGGGTCAGTCTGTACGCTTTGAAAAATCGAGTTTTTGGGATAGAAAGCCTACGAAGCGGTTCGAGGTGTTTTAATTCGGGCCTTTTAGATACGATTGCAGATTTTAGATCACGTGGATTTGCACGTGCCTAAGTCTTTCCTTTTATCCCTTTGTGGGCCACCTAGTTTGTGTGTTATGAACACTCCATTACATGGACAAATTTGAGCAGGAATACGGGGCTTGCTTCGATGCAATATGCGTCCTACCTCGTGGTATGGCATAAATGCAATGCAAACTCATGCTACTCCAAAGGGAAAACCCGAATGTAAAGACAATGCCGAAGGGAAATAACTGAAGGGAAATAACCGAAGGGAAATAACCAAAGGAAAATAACCGAAGGGAAATAACCGAAGGAAAATAACCGAAGGGAAATAACTGGTAATGTAAATGCTGAAGGGAGATATGTATATAGAGTATGTATATGGGCCCTTACTCGGGTCTTGCAAATAAGAGCGAAGGCTCAATGTGGGTGCGTGCTTGAATTGAAAGACTTACACACACGACATGAAATTAAACCCAAATATAACTTGTAGTATGGCCTTGACTAAGGTCTTGGGAATAAGAGCGAAAGCTCAATGTGTGTGAGTGCTTGAATTGAAGTACTACGCACACAACATGAAATTAAACCCAAATAGTATAACATGGCCCTTACTTGGGTCTTTCAAATAAGAATGAAGGATCAATGTGTGTGAGTGCTTGAATTGAAAGACTTACACACACGACATGAAATGAAAACCCAAATAGTAATGGGAGAGCGAGGCTCAATGTGTGTGAGTGCTTGAATTGAAAGACAACACACCCATCTTAAGCAAAACCCTACGAAAATGAAAGTATATGTATATATTTATGTATTAGGGGCTGATTAGGCCCGTGTGTGTTCAAAATCGTGCACAACTAAGAGAGTGCACGTGTGTGGGTGTGCCAAGCCACGTTATTACAAGCGGGGGGAGACTATGCTCCGTTATTACAACCCCGTATCGAATTGAATCTTAAGCAAGTATACAACTAAGGACCGAGTTAGGCACTTACTAATAGCTGGTCCGAAGATGCCTTGCTTGAGCGTGGGCTTGGCCTTCGCCTTGGGCTGCAAAAGGGAGCTCCGCGAAGTTGAACGACAAGGGGAGGTGCTGGCCGGATGTCCTTGGTGCGCGGAAGAGGTGCCTTGAAGATGGCCGGCTGCTAAGGAAGGGATGTTTTTGGCGTGTTGGGCTAAAGGGCCTAAGTAGGGCCACTAATGGAGTATGGCACTAAGGGAAGGGAACTAGCTAGGGGAAGGTTATGGCTGGCGGATGGCTGGCCGAATGAAGAGGATGACAGTCGGTTGGAGTGGCCGACTAGGAGGACTGGATGGTGGCGGGTTGCTAGGGTGGCTAGGAGTGGTGTAAGGGAAGGGAACTAGCTTAGGTGGTAGTGGGTGTAATGAGTGTAGTAGGGTGATATGGGCAGGTCTTAGGGAGTCGAATAGGGTGGCCGAATGGAGCTAAGGTGTCTAGGTGGTGGCGGGTAGTTAGGGTGGTTACGGGCCTAGCCGAGTGGGAATGGTGGCAGCAAGTGGAATGGCTGGTGTTAGGGTGATATGGTAGGGGTTTAGGTGAAGGAGAGTGGAGAGGGAGTAAAGAAGGAGTAAGGTGGAGTGTAGGGTACTAACCAAGTGAAGAGGTGGTGGCAGATGAAAGGGGAGCAGACGGGTGATTGGGATGCGTAGGATGGGATTCGGCCGGTGTGGTGGTGGTGGTGGTGCTGGCTGGGAGGTAGTGGCGTAGGTGGTGGCGGGCTGTGGGGCAAGTGGAGCAAGGCTGGAGTCGGCTGGGCTGGAGAGTGGAGGACCCGACTGGTGGAAGGTGGAGCTTCTAGCTGGGAAAACCCGCCCCCAAAGGGGGGGTTTATATAGGGCTGGGCTAGGTCGGTTAGGGCTGGTTTTGGGGTAGTGGTTAGGTGGTTTAGGTAGGGTAGTATGGTGATAAGGTGGGCTGGAAAGGGTAGGGCCAGATATTTCAAATACAAGTGGTTTGGGTAGGTTGTGTGCTAGGGGTGGTTTAGAGGTTTAGGGTTTAGCTAGGTGGGTTGGTTCTAGGGTGAGGTTTAGTGAGGTAGGTTAGGTGATTAGGCTAGGATTAGGCTAGGTTTAAGGAAATTAACCTAGGTTTAGGGAAGGATTAGGGAAGTGGGTTAGGTGATTAGGTTGGGATTAGGCCAGGATTAGGGAAGTGGGTTAGGTGATTAGGCTCAGATTAGGACAGGATTAGGGTGGAAGGCTAGGATTAGGTATTTTTAGTTAGGATTAGGTGAAGGAGCTCCCTTTGCACGACCCATAGACCTTAATCACATCATGTTGGTGCAACCCTAGGTTAGGTTTTGTTTAATTACAAGCTTAAACCCACTTAACTAGGCTAACCCACATGATTAACCCCAAACTTGACACACAAGTCAAGCTTAATTACAACACACACTTGATCTTATCCACCCCCACTCTCTCTCATGCCCATAATCCCACGTGAAATTCAAGTGGGCCCCACCTCCATTTATGAGAAGGTGATATGGGCAATGGATATGGATATTGGATTGGATTTTTGAATCCAAATCCAAATCTAAGTCCATACATGGGTTTGGATTGGGATCTGGATATATATGGTCCAGATCCGATCCAAATTGAATTCTGACTCCTTCGAGCTGTGTTCAAAACGAATGGTTTGTGCGGGGCCTGACAGCATCAGTGCTTCGTTTGCGTTGGGTCTTCGCCAACATGATCGTCCGTCTTTGTTTTTGCCTTCCGGAGATGACTTCAATCAATGTTTCGATGATAACAGGGTCTTGGACATTCGAGATCCTGGGGGTGTGGATTTGATATGAGAGTTGTTGTGCCGGTCTTGACATGTGCTCCGGTTATGGGCTCTCCTTTGCTTTTCTGGTCCTGTCTGGATTAGGCTAAGCTGCTTCGGGGTTTCAAAAATGTGTTTTAAAAGGTTTTCAAAAAGCCATATCATGTATTTTTGAAATATAAAGTTTAAAACATATATACAGGGTTGTCTGGAAGTCTCCTTGGTTTCCAGACTCAAAATGGCCCTTTGGGGCTGCTTTTACAAAACTAGATGGATTTGAGAAATTCATGGGATTTCGGGGTGTTTACAATAAGGGTTTAGGACGACTTTCCCATTGTTTGCTTTTGGCAGAACTATATGAATACATACTTTTGAGGGGCTAGGCACACTGACCACCTTTTTAGCACTTTGTAGGTGCGGGGGTTGATAGATCCTCCCGGATCTAGTCACTTCCCCCATGACCAACCTAGGGTTCGCACTTAAATTGGCTCTAATTACAAGTTTAGGAGTACCTTGAAGTTTTAAAACTGGTTTAGCTGGGGATTCATCTCTTGGTGGTCCCCGAATGACGACTTGGGCGGGTTTCTTGTAAAGTACAAGAGTAGACGCACAAGTGGGTCGACCAGACTCTGACGTTTGCGCTAGATTTTTCGAAAAGGTGAGGGTACATACCTCCTTTCCTTTCCCACTGCTACTGGCGTGCTTGGGAAAGGGTTCTTTGAAGATAGCTTGAGTTTGCTCTGGTTCCGCAGTGACCTGGAGCCGGCCCTCTGCTATCAAGTTCTCGATTTTGTTTAAAAGGGAGAAACAGCGCTTTGTATCATGGCCTTTGAGCCGATGATACTTGCAAAAACGGTTTAAATATCCCCCTTTGGAAGTGACTCCCTCGGGGATTTCGGGGAGTTCAATCATGCCTTGGGCAAGTAGGAGGTCTAGGACCTCCGACACAGGTTGCCCCAGCGGAGTGTACTCCCATTTTTCAATCGGTTTTTGAAAATTTCTCTTCCTTTTATTTTCTAGTTTTTCAAAATTTTTTGAAGTGCCCGCCAAACCTGGATCTACCCAGACTTTGGTGATTTTATGGGGCTTTGCCCCTTTGTCCATTGTGGATAGCCCATAAGTGATGGGCTTTTCCAAGCGGGTTTTGGAAACGGCACTTCCTTTCCATAAGTGATCGTATATCCCATTTTTCAAGTTTGTTTCGAAAAGGGATGCTTTTTTGATCAACTTATGGAAAGTTGAGATCTCATGGAGCGAGAGAAGGGTCTTTAGCTCACTTTTAAAATTATCCAGGATGAGCATGACTGCGCATCCTTCGGATATCAGCTCTCGCACTTGGCCCAAAAGGGACCTCCATCGAATAATGAAGGCATGTACGTCTTCGTTCATGCCTTGCTTCGTATCCCTTAAAGTGTTTAAAGTCGGCGTGACTTCTACGTTATGTACAAATCTTTGCATGAAGCAGTTCGCTAACTCTTCAAAAGTAGCGAACTGGCTTAAATCATAGGAAGCCAGTCATTTGACAGTTGTGCCTTTAAGGGATAAAAGGAACCAATACACCCATTTCATCGAGTCCTTTTTCTTCTTATGGGCTCAACGTGAGAAAAGTTGCAAGTGAGACCTAGGGTCTCCCATGCCATCATACCGATGGAAGTTCGGTATTTCATCGTCACTGTCTGTTTCGTAATCCATAGGAAGGAAATCAGATAGGGCGTAACTCTTTTTCTCTTTATTTTACCCTTTCAGCAACTGCTGTAGGGCTTTACGGTCCTTTTATGTGAAGGACTCGTGGTATTGGTTGCCTTCCATTATGGAGGCCTCTTTGTGCTTGCGAGGTTTTTCAGTTTTTTTCTTGGCCCTTTGTTCACCATTCGATGAACATGAATCGCCTACTTCAGCCTCTTGGCTGAGAGCATCGATTTTGGCCTCGAATTCCCTTCTCAAGTCCTCTATCTCGTCTAGTTTGATCTTATTTTTCAAAATCCTCCTAGAGTGAGAACTTGATGCGCATGAGTCTTGGCTCGACACTTCACTTGGATTGGATTTTGACATGCTTTCAAGCTTTTCAAAATTCTTAAGTACAAGTAAAGAAAAGAGTTAAAAACAACACCTTTTGAAAAATATTTTCACAAGGTTCCTAGAGTAACTCGATTTTAAAAGACTCACGTCCCATCGGGCGTGCCAAATAACTATAGACGCAGAAAATTCCCGCTCCTGATTCTTAGGCCTGAAGCGAGCCTTTTCGTGTGCCTAAGTCCTAATTAAGCAAAAGGGCGTGCCAGCTAGCTTACTTAAGCTAGCGAAGAGAAATTTTTAAACCTGACTCCTAACGTGGCGACTGTGAGCAAGCAAGCTCTTTTCGTCGTAGACCTTCTTGCACCGATGCGCAAGGGTCAGTCTGTACGCTTTAAAAATCGAGTTTTGGAATATAAGAACCTACGAAAACGTGTTTGAGGTGTTTGATTCGGGTTGTTTTTGTATGATTTTCAGATTTTATTTCACGTGGATTTGCACGTGCCTATGTCTTTCTTTTTATCCCTTTTCGGGCCAACTAGGTGTATGTTATGAATATGTAACCTAAGTGTGGCGACTTTGAGCGGGAGTATGGGGTTTGCTTTGATGCAATATGCATCCTAACTCGTGGTATGGTGTATATGCAATGCAAACTCATGCAACTCCAAAGGGAAAACCCAAATTTAAAAGACAATGCCGAAGGGAAATGACTTGTAATGTAAATTGCCGAAGGGAAATTGCAGAAGGGAAATTGCAAAAGGGAAATATGGCTATATCTTAAGAGCGGAAAGGCTCAATAGTGCAAGTGTGTGCCGTGTATATATGTAAAGACGACGCACACTACTGAACCTTAAAACCCAAATCTTAAAGACATAGCCGAAAGGGAAATACTTATAATATATATGGGCCCGACGGTCGCCAACGTGTTGTGTGGGTGTTGTGTATATATTGAAAGACAACTCACACGACTTAAATGAAACCCAAATATAAATTGCAATATGGCCTTAACTAAGGTCTTGGGAGTAAGAGTGAAAGTTCAATGTGTGTGAGTGTATAATTGAAATACTACACACACGACATGAAATTAAACCCAAATATAAATTGCAATATGGCCTTAACTAAGGTCTTGGGAGTAAGAGCGAAAGCTCAATGTGTGTGAGTGTATAATTGAAATACTACGCACACGACATGAAATTAAACCCAAGGAAAGTATAACACGGCCCTTACTTGGGTCTTGCAAATAAGAGCGAAAGCTCAATGTGTGTGAGTGCGAGAATTGAAGTACTACACACACAACTTAAGCAAAACCCCACGCAACTTAAAGTATATAAATAAATTTATATCTTAAGGGCTGATTAGGCTCGTGTGTGTTCAAAATCGTGCACAACTAAGAGTGAGGTAGGCTCAAGTGCACGTGTGTGTGGGTGTGCCAAGCCACGTTATTACAAGTGGAGGGAGACAATGCTCCGTTATTACAACTCCGTATCAAATTTAATTTAACTTAAGCAAGTCTATAAATAAAGACCGAGTTAGGCACTTACTTATAGCTGGTCCGGAGGTGACTTGCTTGAGCTTGGGCTTGGGCGTCGCCTTGGGCTGCAAGAGGGAGCTCCTCGGAATGGCACAACAAAGGGGTGTGCTGGCCGGGTGATAAGGGAGCGCGGGTGTGGCGCCTTGGAGCTTGTCGGTTGCTAGTAGGGTGCTGCCGTGGTGTCTCGGGCTGAAGTGGTTAGGGAGAGTCACTAAGGCGTAGGGCAGGTTCTATGGAAGGTAGAGCTAAGGGGTGACTAAGGAGGATGGTTTAAGGAAGAGGGTGTGACTGGCCGGGTGGCTTGGGTGCAGTCGGCTGTGGCTGGCCGATTGGTGGTGGTTTAAGTGGTGGTCGGCTGGGGTAGTTAGCGGATGTCACGAATAGGAAGGTAGGGTGCTATGGAAGGTGGAGCTAAGGGGTGACTAAGGAGAGGAAGGGCAGGTCCTAGGGAGCAAGGTAAGGTGGCTGGGGTGTCACTAAGGGGAAAGTAGGGAAGCGGGTGGTGTAATGGGTTGTGTCTAGCCGAATAGGGAAGGGTGGAGGGAAGGTTGTGGTGGTGTAGTGTCGTGGTAGTGTGGGTGGCTGAGAGTGGAGGGGGAGAGAAGATAGGGTGAAGTTGGGATGAGGTACTAATCGGATAGGAGAGGGAGGTCGGTGTGTGGAAGGAGGGTAGTCGGGTGGAAGGTGGATGGAGCTGGCCGGGCGGTTGGTGGCAACGTGGAGTGGAGCAGGCCGGGAGGTAGTGGTGGCGTGGGGTGGAGCAGGCCGGGAGGTAGTGGTGGCGTGAAGTGGTGCAGGCCAAGGGTAGTGGTGGAGTGGAATGAGAGAAGAGAGCAAGGTGAGAGAGGGCTCGGCTGGCCCAAGTGTTGGCTGAAAAAGATGAAAAACCCGCCCACTAGGGGGGGGTTTATAGGTTTCAAAGGGTCGGTTGGGGCTGGTTTTAAGAGGGCGGTTTGGTGGTTAGGTGGTGGTGGTGTGGTGATAAGGTGGGCTGGTTCTGAGGGGGGGGCAGATATTTTGTTTTAGGGACATGGTGTGCTAGGGTTTGGGTGGGGTGGTTTAGTGGTTTAGGGCTTAGCTAGGTGGGTTGGTTTTGGGGTGAGGTTTAGTGAGGTGGGTTAGGTGTTTAGGCTAGGATTAGGTTAGGATTAAGGGAATTAGGCTAGGTTTAGGGAGGTGGGTTAGGTGATTAGGTTGGGATTAGGCCGGGATTAGGGAAGTGGGTTAGGTGATTAGGCTACGATTAGGTCGGGATTAGGGTAAAGGGCTAGGATTAGGGTTTTGGCTTAGGATTGGGTTAGGAGGCTCCCTTTGCATAGCCCATAGACCTAGTTGCATCATGTTGGTGCAGCCCTAGGTTAGGTGTAGGCTCATATAAGCTTAAATCCTCATTAATTAGTCTAACCCACATGATTAACCCCAAACTTAACACACAAGTCAAGCTTAATACAATTCCCCTCATGCTTATCCTCCCCATTCTCTCTCATGCCCATAATCCCACGTGAATTTCAAGTGTGCCCCACCTCCATTTAAGAGAAGGTGATGTGGGCCATGGATGTGGATATTGGATTGAATCTTTGGATCCAAATCCACATATACGTTTGGATTGGGATCTAGATATATATGGTCCAGATCCAATCCAAACTGAATTCTGACTCCTTAAGGGTATATTCAAAACGAACGTTTTGTGCGGGGTCTCACAGCATCAGTACTCCGTCTTGCGTTGGGTCTTCGCCAACATGGTCGTCTGCTTCTGTTTTCACCTTCTAGAGATGACTTCAAAGGATTTTTGCTAATAACAAGGACTTGGATGTTCGAGATCCTGGGGGTGGATCTAACACGAGAGTTGCTGTGCTGGGCTCGACATGTGCTCTGATTCCGGGCTCTCTTTAGCTCTTCTGGTCCTGCTTTCATCAGGCCAAGCCACTTCGTGGGGTTTCAAAATATGTTTTAAAAGGTTTTAAAAGCATATTATACATATTTTAAAACATATACAGTTTAAACATATGTACAGGGTTGCTTGGAAGGCTCCTGGTTTCCAGACTCAAAATAGCCCTTTGGGGCTGCTTTTACAAAACCAGGTTTTATTTGAGAAGTTCGTGGGATTTCGAGGTGTTTATATTATGCCAAAAGTGTTGCACAACTTAACCATCTACTCGTTTTTGAATGGGGTGCCATTATCGGACACAAGGTCTCTTGGAACTCCAAATCGAGCCAAGATATTCCTCCTAATGAAGGCCACCACATGTTGACCCTATACATTGGTCAAGGAGATGGCTTCATCCCACTTGGAGAAGTGTAGACGCGCGAAAAATCCCCGCTTCTCACCCTTTCAGGGCTTGGAGCGGATCCTCTCGTGTGTCTAAGGCCTATTTATGCAAACAGGGTGTGCCAGCTAGCTTACCTAAGCTAGCGAAGATATATTTAAAACTGACTTCTAATCGTGGCGACTGTGAGCAAGTGAGCTCTTGTCGTCGCAAACCTTCTTACACCGATGCGCAAGGGTCAGTCTGTACGCTTTGCAAAAATCGAGTTTTGGGAGAGAAAGTCTACGAAGCGGTTCGAGGTGTCTAATTCGGGTCTTTTAGATGCGATTGCATATTTTAGATCACGTGGATTTGCACGTGCCTAAGTCTTTCCTTTTATCCCTTTTCGGGCCACCTAGTTTGTGTGTTATGAACACTCCACTACATGGGCGAATTCGAGCGAGGCTTGCTTTGATGCAATATGCGTCCTACCTCGTGGTATGGCGTAGATGCAATGCAAACTCACGCTACTCCAAAGGGAAAACCCGAATGTAAAGACAATACTGAAGGGAAATAACCGAAGGGAAATAACCGAAGGGAAATGACTTGAAATATAAATGCCGAAGGGAGATATGTATATAGAGTATGTATATGAGCCCTTACTCAGGTCTTGCAAATAAGAGCGAAGGCTCAATGTGGGTGCGTGCTTGAATGGAAAGACTTACACACACGACATGAAATTAAACCCAAATATAAATTGTAGTATGGCCTTGACTAAGGTCTTGGGAGTAAGAGCGAAAGCTCAATGTGTGTGAGTGCTTGAATTGAAGTACTACGCACACAACATGAAATGAAACCCAAATATAACTGCAGTAGGCCTTGACTAAGGTCTTGGGAGTAAGAGCGAAAGCTCAATGTGTGTGAGTGCTTGAATTGAAGTACTACGCACACAACATGAAATGAAACCCAAATAGTATAGGTCGGCCCTTACTTGGGTCTTTCAAATAAGAGCGAAGGCTCAATGTGTGTGAGAGTGCTTGAATTGAAAGACTTACACACACGACATGAAATGAAACCCAAATAGTATAGGTCGGCCCTTAGTTGGGTCTTTCAAATAAGAGCGAAGGCTCAATGTGTGTGAGAGTGCTTGAATTGAAAGACTTACCCACACGACATGAAATGAAACCCAAATAGTATAGGTCGGCCCTTACTTGGGTCTTTCAAATAAAAGCGAAGGCTCAATGTGTGTGAGAGTGCTTGAATTGAAAGACAACACACCCAACTTAAGCAAAACCCTACAAAATGAAAGTATATGTATATACTTATGTATTAGGGGCTGATTAGGCCCATGTGTCTTTAAAATCGTGCACAATTAGGAGAGTGCACGTGTGTGGGTTTGCCAAGCCACGTTATTACAAGCGGGGGGAGACTATGCTCCGTTATTACAACCCCGTATCGAATTAAATCTCAAGCAAGTATACAACTAAAGACCGAGTTAGGCACTTACTAGTAGCTGGTCCGTAGATGCCTTGCTTGAGCGTGGGCTTGGCCTTCGCCTTGGGCTGCAAAAGGGAGCTCCGCGAGGGTGAACGGCAAGAGGTGCTGGCTGGAGGTCCTTGGTGCGCGGAAGAGGCGCCTCGAAGGTGGCCGGTGGCTAGCAAAGGGCTGTCTTTGGTGGGTTGGGTTAAAGGACCTAAGGAGGGTCACTAGGGGGAGTGTAGTGTTGGGGAATATGGCACTAAGGGAAGGGAACTAGATAGGGGAAGCTCTTAGGGAGTTGGATGGGGTAGCCAGGTGTAGCTAGGTTGGTTAGGTAGTGGCAGGTAGTTAGGATGCTATGGGTTCGGCTGAGGGGAAAGGGTGGCAGCAAGTGGCTGGCTGTGGGGGCAGGTGGCTGAGAGTGGAGAGGGAGTGGAGAAGAAGTAGAGTGGAGTATGGGGTACTAACCCGATGATGGGAGGCAGCGGGTGGTTAAGGAGCAGTCGGGTGTGGTGGACCAGCTGGTTCGGCCGAAGCCCGGGGTGGCGACAGGTGGTTGGTCGGCTGGGGTGTGGTGGAGCAGCTGGAGCACGGTGGTGACTGGTGGTGGTGCAGAAGGCCCGGCTGGTGCTGGAAAGGGGTGAGAGTGGATGAGAGAGGATGGAAGGGGATGAGAGAGGTTGGAAAATGGGTGGGCTCCTTGATCATGGAACCCGCCCCCAAGGGGGGAGGGGTTTATATAGGGATGGGTAGGTCGATTAGGGCTGGGTTTGGGGTAGTGGTTAGGTGGTTTAGGTAGGGTGGTATGATGATAAGGTGGGCTGGAAAGGGTAGGGCCAGATATTTTAGATACTAGTGGTTTGGGTAGGTTGTGGGCTAGGGGTGGTTTAGGGGTTTAGGGTTCGGTTAGGTGGATTGGTTCTAGGGTGAGGTTTAGTGAGCTAGGTTAGGTGATTAGGCTAGGATTAGGCTAGGTTTAGGGAAATTAACCTAGGTTTAGGGAAGGATTAGGGAAGTGGGTTAGGTGATTAGGTTAGGATTAGGCCAGGATTAGGGAAGTAGGTTAGGTGATTAGGCTCAGATTAGGGGCGGATTAGGGTGGAAGGCTAGGATTAGGTATTTTGGGTTAGGTTTAGGTGAAGGAGCTCCCTTTGCATGGCCCATAGACCTTAACCACATCATGTTGGTGCAGCCCTAGGTTAGGTTTTGGCTAATTACAAGCTCAAACCCACTCAATTAGGCTAACCCACATGATTAACCCCAAACTTGACACACAAGTAAAGCTTAATTACAACATACTTGATCTTATCCATCCCCACTCTCTCTCATGCCCATAATCCCACGTGAAATTCAAGTGGGCCCCACCTCCATTTATGAGAAGGTGATGTGGGCCATGGATATGGATATTGGATTGGATTTTTGAATCCAAATCCAAATCCAAGTCCATACATGGGTTTGGATTGGGATGTGGATATATATGGTCCAGATCCAATCCAAACTGAACTCTGACTCCTTCGAGCTGTATTCGAAACGAACGGTTTATGCGGGGCCTGACAGCATCAGTGCTCCGTTTGCGTTGGGTCTTCGCTAACATGATCGTCCGCCTCTATTTTCGCCTTCCGGAGATGACTTCAAAGGTTGTTTTGATGATAACAGGGTCTTGGACGTTCGAGATCCTGGGGTGTGAATTTTATACAAGAGTTGCTGTGCCGGGCTCGACAGGTGCTCCAGTTCCGGGCTCTTCTTAGCTCTCCTGGTCCTGTCTTGATCGGGCCAAGCCGCTTCGGGGTTTCAAAACATGTTTTAAAAAGGTGTTAAAAGCCATATTGTATGTTTTCGAAATATAGAGTTCAAAACATATGTACAGGGTTGTCTGGAATGCTCCTAGGTTTCCAGACTCAAAATAGCCCTTTGGGGCTGCTTTTACAAAACCAGATGAAATTGAGAAATTCATGGGATTTCGGGGTGTTTACAGATGCCCCTCTTTGGCCTTGTCCAAATCGAGTTGGATAAGGGCAAAGATGACAAACACCCCTTTCAATGTCTCCCTAGATCTATCCACGAAGAACATGGGATCGTCCCAATTTTGTTAGCAAAATCTCAATTTACAAACTCTGGTAGGAGGAGATATCACGCCAAAGGGTTTGTACTATGGAATCTGGTCCTATATGGGATCATGTTTATGCAAGTACCATGCGTGGAATGCAAGTGACATGGGTGTGGTGCCAAAAGTGGCGACCTCCCAGGGACCAGATGTGGTCGAACTCTAGAGACTTACAAGGGCTACTGCTCCAAGTGAGCAAAATCCTATGCTGTTCGATGTTCGGTTTTCAAAACTTATTTACAAAAGTTATTTACAAAAGGGACAACTGTCTTGAGCCTCGATCCTAAGGATCTCGAGCTCTTCGTGCTTGCCCTTGTTTGAGTCTTAACACTCGCTTATCTAGCGGAGGTTTTATAAGAAAACAAGGCATATTTCAAATTCCTACGCCTTACTCGAAACGTCGAATTCTCAAACAAGATGAAATTCAAGTAAGTAAGTCCTATTTTTACTTTAGGATTCCTCGAAATGAACCATGTTTTAGCTTGGGATAAGCCAGGGATGGGAAAGAGATACCACGGTCCCTTCTGAAGCGTCCCGTGGTTTAAGGCATAGAAGGTGGAAAACTGCCCTTTTTGAGCTTTTTGGCCTCTTTTTCTTTTTTTTTCCATAGAGGGTCTCCCTTTGGGAGTATTTTTTCTTTAATCCCTCTTTTTTATAAGAGAATCAATTTTTCTTTGGAATTCTGGTTTCTTTCTTTTGGAAAGGACTTTGAATGGGAAATTCCCTTTTGTTTTGGGCCTTTGTTTTCCTTTTGGAAGGAGAAGAGAAGAGAGGAGGACTTATCCCAAGCCTACACTCGATCCATTCCAGATCAGCCTATTTAGAAATAGCACGTACTACTTGCAAGTATCTTGCTATGTTGAACTAGGCCTTTCTTTGTAAGAAGAAGGATTTTGGAATGTAACCACGATTTTGAAGACTCCGCTCTTTCACAAGTGCGAATTCTCTCACTCAGGGTCACACGAGTTTGCCTTTGCACCATATTCACATGTCTCAGGGCAGCTATCCCTAAAATTTTTCGAAAAATGGAATTTAATCCAGATCCTACACATGATACTTCTTTAAGTATTGAACATTGATAGGATCTGCTAAATTCCTACCTTCTACATCGATCAGCCAATACGAATTGTTCGTAGTGGTTGCTCGTACAACATAGGGTCCATCCCAATTGGGGCGCCACTTGCCTAGGGGGTGTGGGCCACGATGGTGGATGGTTTTTAGGACCAGGTCTCACACTTCAAAGTGGCGAGGTCTCATGTGTTTGCTATAATGTCGGGCTATCATTTGTCGGTATGCACGAGCATGATCCATGGCAAGGAGTCGCCTCTCATCTAGCAAATCTAGTTCGGCCATCCTAGCATGCCGAAGCGTCTCTAGGGGGAGGTCGAGTGCTATGGATGTATGGAATGAATGCAGTTGAGTATGAATGGGAACAATGGCGTTTGTGCCTAGACCAATTCGAATGGTGTGGCATTCGTGGGAGTCCGGATGGAAGTCCTATAAGCCCATAAGGCTTCATCCAGCTTCTCGTGCCACGTCCTACCCTTCTCTAAGGTTTTCTCAATTATGCTAATGAGAGTCTTGTTTGTGGCTTCGGCTTGGCCGTTACCTTGAGGGTAGTAGAGCGAGGAGAAGTGGTGAGTTATGCCATACATATTGCACAACTTAACCATCCGCTCGTTCTTGAATGGGGTGCCATTATCAGACACAAGGTCTCGTGGAACCCCAAATCGAGCCAAGATATTCCTCCGGATGAAAGCCACCACATGTTGCCCCATCACATTGGTTAGGGAAATGGCTTCCACCCACTTGGAGAAATACTCCGTGGCTGCTAAAATAAATCGATGCCCATTCG
Source organism: Brasenia schreberi (assembly GCA_036023115.1). Taxonomy (NCBI): domain Eukaryota; kingdom Viridiplantae; phylum Streptophyta; class Magnoliopsida; order Nymphaeales; family Cabombaceae; genus Brasenia; species Brasenia schreberi. The sequence continues at coordinate 8,028,066 of JAYKKT010000041.1, forward strand.
AGGCCTTTGGAAATATTGGGCCTACAATGTCAAATGCCCACATGGTAAATGGCCAGGGGCTGACCACGGAATGCAATGCAGATGATGGGATATGAATGGCGTGCCCATGCACTTGACATGGATGACACTTCCTAACATGATCGTGACAATCCTTTTTCAGGGTGGACCAAAAATAGCCCCCTCTAAGTATTTTCATTGCCATCATGTTGGCGTTAACATGACCTCCACATTCTCCATCGTGGAACTCATGCATCACTATCCTAGCCTCCTCTAGGTCGATACACCTAAGCAGAATGCCGGTAAAACTTTTTTTGTATAAGACCCCACGCAGAATGGTGTATCGGGTCGAAATCTTACGAATGAATGCCTTATCTTTGGATGTGGCATCCTCGGTGAATCTCCCATTTTCTAAAAATTGTTTTATGTCATAAAACCAGGGTTTTTCAATAGACTCTGGGTTGTTTTGGCAAATATCTAAATCGTGTGTGGATGGGTGGGGCGCATGCCATATTTCCAAAGATCTGGTTCCTGAAATGGGATCGACCTTTAGGGCTGAACCCAAGGAGGAGAGGGCATCGGCGATGCCATTGTCCTCCCTTCCTACGTGTGTGAGTCTACACGATTGGAAGGATTGGACCAATCGAGTGGCCAACTCATGATATGGAAGTAGTTTCTCATTACGTACTTGCCAAATTTTTAAAACCTGGTTTATGACAAGGAGCGAATCTCCAAAGACCTCGATGCACAATGCCCCTAGAGTTTTCGAAATTCTTAAGCCTTGTATGAGTGCTTCATACTCAGCTACGTTGTTGGAACATTCGAAATCTAAGCGAACTACTATGGGAATCTCACCCTTTACAGGGGAGATTAGGATGACCCCAGCACCAGCCCCTCGTTGGTTTCGTGCCCCATCGAAGTGCATCTTCCACACTTGGTTTTCGAAAGAATTTGCCAAAATGTGGTTTTGAAAATGGTTTTGCAATATGCCTTCATCAGGCATTTCGACAAGAGTGGGATATGCGTCCTCTAAGGGGAACTCAACCACGTAATCTGCTAGGGCTTGCCCCTTAATGGAGATCTGGTGATGGTATTTCAGATCATACTCTATTAGAAGGAGTTGCCATTTGCCCAATCTACCCGTGAGAATGGGTTTTTTGAACAAGTGCTTGATTGGATCAAGCTTGGACACTATCCAGATCTCATGATCTAGGAAATAGTGCCTGAATTTCTGGCAGGCCCAGACTAGGGCCAAGCACGTCTTCTCCATGGCTTGATAATTTCGTTCATAAGCCAAGAGAGTTTTCGAAATGTAGTAGATGGCATACTCCTTATGGGTGTCATCCTCGCATTGAGCCAACAGGGCTCCTAAAGCATTTGCATGCACGGAGATGTATAATAAAAGCGGTTTTCCTTGTTTTGGAGGATTCAAAACGGGGGGATTAACCAAGTATGCCTTCAGTCTCTCGAAGGACTTTTGGCATTCATCATCCCATAAGAATTTCGTGCCCTTCCTCAACAGTTTGTTGAAGGGTTCGCATCTAGTTGCCAGATTCGATATGAATCGGCAAACGGATTGTAAGCGACCCTGGAGGCTACGGATTTGGGTGAGATTGGAGGGTGGAGCCATGTCTATGATGGCTCGACACTTAAAGGGGTCGACTTCTATTCCCCTTTGGCTCACCATAAAGCCTAGAAGCTTCCCTGATTCTACCCTGAACACACATTTTTGAGGGTTTAGCTTTACTTGGTAAAGCCTAAGCCTTTCGAAAATCTTTTGTAAACATTCGATATGGGTGCATCGGGTTTTGGATTTCGCCAAGAGATCATCTACATACACTTCTACAAGCTCATGAATTTGATCATGGAAGATCGTGGTCATGGCTCGTTGGTATGTTGCGCCGGCATTTTTCAAACCAAAGGGCATGATTGCATAGCAGTACGTGCCCCATGGGGTTGTGAAGGCGGTCTTACCCTGATCTCGTGGGCTTAGATTGATTTGATTATAGCCTGAATAGCCATCCATGAACGAAAACATTTCATGATTTGCAGTACTATCGACTATCAAATCTATGTTGGGTAAAGGATAATTATCCTTAGGAGTGGCTTTATTCAGGTTTGTGAAATCGATGCATATTCGAATTTTCCCATTGGTTTTTCGAACTACAACGATATTTGATAACCAATCAGAATACGCAATGGGTTTTATAAATCCGGCTTTTAGCAGATCTTCTAAACCCTCTTTGACTTGCGTGTGTACATTCGGGTGTATTTTCCTAAGCTTCTGCTTTATGGGTTTTACACCTTCATCTAAGGGAAGACGATGTTCGACAATGCTGGGATCTATGCCCGGCATGTCTTCATACGTCTATGCAAACACATCTAAATAGGTTCGTAGAAATGCAATGAATGCTAACTTTTCAGTTTCATGCAAGCATGCGCCTATTTTGATGGTTTTGGGATTGGAATCATCCCCTAGGTTCATTTCTATGAAATCTCCTCCTACTGATTGGGAAGGTTTTTCAAAATCGAGAATTCTATGAAATTCTGGGAGCTCAAAAGTGGGATCTTCCTCAAGGGGATCCACTTTTGGGCTTTGATCATTCTCGTGGGCTAGAGACCCGAGGGAATTTGATGCGTGGTTTTCAAAATGACCTGGTTTTGTACTTGGATTTTCAAGTGATTTCGAAATTTTTGGTCTGGCTATGCAGACGACGTTTCTTTCGAAATCCTTTTCTTTTGCCAAAGTCCTACCAGGAGCAGCTATATACAAAATCTTTTTGGTATTTTCCAAATTTTCGATTTTTTTGGTTTTTTGTAAAACAAGAACCTTGGGAACTATAGAAAGCACTCTTTTTTTGAGTTTTTGTTTTTCCATTGTTTTTGGTTTTTCTTCTTTTTCGATTTTTTTGATTTTTAGTTTTCCAAATGTTTTTGTATTTTTATAAAAGGGATATTCCATCATACCTACAAAGGGAAAACACTACAGGTTAGACTCGGAATAGGAGATCTAAATCGTAGGTCTCTTCTAAGGCAGGTTCCAGGGAACCCTTGACCCAGGTGGTCACAGGGGGTGGCTTCGGTGGTATTCGGGGAGTATAGCTGATCCCATATCGGCTTGGATTGGCCCTAGGAAGGATGGGCTCTAGGAGACCCTGGTTCTGTGCCCCTAGACTCTTGTAGGGCCTGTAGCCCATGTTTAACAACATGTTCCACGATTTTCTATTTTTTGAAAAGGTGTGGTACAAATCATGGTCCTGGAACATGCTGTCGTCCATATTATGCTCATATGGCTTCTTGTCCAGGGGCTTTGGAAATAGGAAATGCTTGGGTTTTCCTAGAAGGGTTAGAATCGGGAGGGGGTGTGCTTTGGGCGGCCCCTTCATATATACAACCTTCCTAGGGTTGTTTAATATGAGCCTTGGCGGCACGATCATAATTTGCCCTAGGTTAGCCTCATGGGCCTGGGAGCTCGATAAACAAGGGGAGTTTATGATCCCCTGAAGCTGTGGGTGACTCTCACCTAGGATCACTACGACCTGGTCCCTAAAAGGGATCTTGACACACTTGTGGAAGGTAGATGGCATAGCGCACAAATTGTGTATCCAGGGCCTTCCCAGCAACAGGTTATAATGGGGGTGGATGTCCAAGACATGGAACACCCCCGTGTGTTCGATCCCTCCCGTTTCCATTGGGAGTTCAATGGATCCTAAAGGTCTAGACGCATTCCCATCGTATCCAGTGATAACGATGGGGCTTGGGTTCACTGAAGTCAAGGTAACTCCGATTTTGTACGCCACATGAAGTGGAAGGATGTTGAGCCCTCCTCCACCATCGACTAGGCACCTGTCCAGAGAGTGGTTGTTTAGAACCACCTCGATATGCAGGGCCTGGTTATGGGTTTCGTAGGGTCTATCTATATCATCTTCCGAGAAAGTGATGGACGATTTTGCTCCTAATAAAGCCACTTGGGCAGACAAGGATTCCGGACTTATGTTCGAATCAACCTTGGCCCTTTCTAGAATTTTCTTTAATACAAGTCTATGCCTAGGCGAAGTTTTTATAAGCTCTAAGATAGACATGTGAATAGGAATCTTTGAAAGGTGGTTTTCGAAGTCATAAAGATTTAGGATGACTTTGTCCTTATCTGCTTTTGGCAGAACACTAGGGATACATGCTTTTGAGGGGTCAGGCACACTGACCACCTTTTGAGCACCTTGAAGGTGTGGGGGTTGATAGATCCTCCCAGATCTAGTGACTTCCCCCATGACCAGCCTAGGGTTCGCGCTAACTTTGGCTCTAAGGATGAGCTGAGGAGAACCTTGGATTTTTAAAACTGGTTTTACTGGGGATTCCACTTTTGGTGGTCCCCGAATGACGACTTGGGCGAGCTTCTTGTATAGTACAAGAATGGGCGCACAAGTAGGTCGACCAGGTTCTGGTTTTTGTGCTAGTTCCTTGGAAATGGTGAGGGTACATACCTCCTTTCCTTAGAGCCAAAGTTAGCGAACTGGTTCGAATTTAAGCTCTAAGATAGACATGTGAATAGGAATCTTTGAAAGGTGGTTTTCGAAGTCATAAAGATTTAGGATGACTTTGTCCTTATCTGCTTTTGGCAGAACACTAGGGATACATGCTTTTGAGGGGTCAGGCACACTGACCACCTTTTGAGCACCTTGAAGGTGTGGGGGTTGATAGATCCTCCCAGATCTAGTGACTTCCCCCATGACCAGCCTAGGGTTCGCGCTAACTTTGGCTCTAAGGATGAGCTGAGGAGAACCTTGGATTTTTAAAACTGGTTTTACTGGGGATTCCACTTTTGGTGGTCCCCGAATGACGACTTGGGCGAGCTTCTTGTATAGTACAAGAATGGGCGCACAAGTAGGTCGACCAGGTTCTGGTTTTTGCGCTAGTTCCTTGGAAATGGTGAGGGTACATACCTCCTTTCCTTTCCCACTGCCACTGGCGTGTTTGGGAAAGGGTTCCTTGAAGATAGCTTGAGGTGGCTCAGGTTCCGCAGTGACCTGGAGCCGACCTTCTGCTATCAAGTTCTCAATTTTATTTAAGAGGGAGAAGCAACGTTTGGTATCATGGCCTTTGAGCCGATGATACTTACAAAATCGGTTTAAATACCCCCCTTTGGAAGTGACTCCTTCGGGGATTTTGGGGAGTTCTATCATGCCCTGGGCAAGTAGGAGGTCTAGGACCTCCGACACAGGTTGCCCCAGCGGAGTGTACTCCCGTTTTTCAACCGGTTTTTGAAAATTTTGCTCCCTCTTATTTTCTAACTTTTCAAAATTTTTGGAAGTGCCCGCCACGCCTAGATCCACCCGGACATTGGCGATTTTATGGGGCTTTGCCCCTTTGTCCGTCGTGAGCAGCCCATATGCGATGGGCTTTTCCAAGCGGGTTTTTGGAACGGCGCTTCCTTTCCACAAGTGATCGTATGTCCCTTTTCGCAAGTTGGTTTCGAAAAGAGAGACCTTTTTGATCAACTTATGGAAAGTTGAGATCTCATGGAGCGAGAGAAGGGTTTTTAACTCGCTTTTAAAATTATCCAGGATGAGCATTACTGCGCATCCTTCGGATATGGGCTCTCGCACTTGGCCCAAAAGCGACCTCCATCTTATAATGAAGGCATGTACGTCTTCGTTCATGCCTTGCTTTGTATCCCTTAAGGTATTCAGAGTCGGTGTGACTTCTACGTTGTGTGCAAATCTTTGCATGAAGTAGTTCACTAACTCTTCAAAAGTAGCGAACTGGCTTAAGTCGTAGGAAGCCAGCCATTTGGCAGCTGTGCCTTTAAGGGATAAAGGGAACCAATACACCCATTTCATCGAGTCCTTTTTCTTCTTATGGGCTCGACGCGAGAAAAGCTGCAAGTGAGACCTAGGGTCTCCCATGCCATCATACCGATGGAAGTTCGGTATTTCATCGTCACTGTATGTTTCGTAATCCATAGGAAGGAAATCAGATAGGGCGTAGCTTCTTTTCTCTTTATTCTGCCCTTTCAACAACTGCTGTAGGGCTTTACGGTCCTTTTGTGTGAAGGACTCGTGGTATTGGTTGCCTTCCATTACGGAGGCCTCTTTGTGCTTGCGAGGTTTTTCAAATTTCTTTTCAGGCCTTTGTTCACCATTTGATGAACATGAATCGCCTACTTCAGCCTCTTGGCTGAGAGCATCGATTTTGGCCTCAAACTCCCTTCTCAAGTCCTCGATTTCATCTAGTTTTATCTTGTTTTTGAAAATCCTCCTAGAGTGAGAACTTGATGCGCATGAGTCTTGGCTCGACACTTCACTTGGATTGGATTTTGACATGCTTTTCAAGCTTTCTCAAAATGTCCTAAGTACAAGCAAAGAAAACAAGTTAAAATGACACTTTTTACAAAATTTTCGCAAGACTTCTACTTAAAAACTCGATTTTTGAAAGGCTCACGTCTCACCGGGCGTGCCAATCTCTGTAGATGCACGAAAAATCCCTGCTTCTCACCCCTTCAGGGCTTGGAGCGGATCCTCTCGTGTGTCTAAGGAATATTTATGCAAACAGGGCGTGCCAACTAGCTTACCTAAGCTAGCGAAGATATATTTAAAACTGACTTCTAATCGTGGCGACTGTGAGCAAGTGAGCTCTTATCGTGGCGACTGGGAGAGAAAGTCTACGAAGCGGTTCGAGGTGTCTAATTCGGGTCTTTTAGATGCGATTGCATATTTTAGATCACGTGGATTTGCACGTGCCTAAGTCTTTCCTTTTATCCCTTTTCGGGCCACCTAGTTTGTGTGTTATGAACACTCCACTACATGGGCGAATTCGAGCGGGGCTTGCTTAGATGCAATATGCGTCCTACCTCGTGGTATGGCGTAGATGCAATGCAAACTCACGCTACTCCAAAGGGAAAACCCGAATGTAAAGACAATACTGAAGGGAAATAACCGAAGGGAAATGACTTGAAATATAAATGCTGAAGGGAGATATGTATAGAGAGTATGTATATGAGCCCTTACTCGGGTCTTGCAAATAAGAGCGAAGGCTCAATGTGGGTGCGTGCTTGAATGGAAAGACTTACACACACGACATGAAATTAAACCCAAATATAAATTGTAGTATGGCCTTGACTAAGGTCTTGGGAGTAAGAGCGAAAGCTTAATGTGTGTGAGTGCTTGAATTGAAGTACTACGCACACAACATGAAATGAAACCCAAATATAACTGCAGTAGGCCTTGACTAAGGTCTTGGGAGTAAGAGCGAAAGCTCAATGTGTGTGAGTGCTTGAATTGAAGTACTACGCACACAACATGAAATGAAACCCAAATAGTATAGGTCGGCCCTTACTTGGGTCTTTCAAATAAGAGCGAAGGCTCAATGTGTGTGAGAGTGCTTGAATTGAAAGACTTACACACACGACATGAAATGAAACCCAAATAGTATAGGTCGGCCCTTACTTGGGTCTTTCAAATAAGAGCGAAGGCTCAATGTGTGTGAGAGTGCTTGAATTGAAAGACTTACCCACACGACATGAAATGAAACCCAAATAGTATAGGTCGGCCCCTACTTGGGTCTTTCAAATAAAAGCGAAGGCTCAATGTGTGTGAGAGTGTTTGAATTGAAAGACAACACACCTAACTTAAGCAAAACCCTACAAAATGAAAGTATATGTATATACTTATGTATTAGGGGCTGATTAGGCCCGTGTGTGTTCAAAATCGTGCACAACTGGGAGAGTGCACGTGTGTGGGTTTGCCAAGCCACGTTATTACAAGCGGGGGGAGACTATGCTCCGTTATTACAACCCCGTATCGAATTAAATCTCAAGCAAGTATACAACTAAAGACCGAGTTAGGCACTTACTAGTAGCTGGTCCGCAGATGCCTTGCTTGAGCGTGGGCTTGGCCTTCGCCTTGGGCTGCAAAAGGGAGCTCCGCGAGGGTGAACGGCAAGAGGTGCTGGCCGGAGGTCCTTGGTGCGTGGAAGAGGCGCCTCGAAGGTGGCTGGTGGCTAGCAAAGGGCTGTCTTTGGTGGGTTGGGTTAAAGGACCTAAGGAGGGTCACTAGGGGGAGTGTAGTGTTGGGGAATATGGCACTAAGGGAAGGGAACTAGATAGGGGAAGCTCTTAGGGAGTTGGATGGGGTAGCCGGGTGTAGCTAGGTTGGTTAGGTAGTGGCGGGTAGTTAGGATGCTATGGGTTCGGTTGAGGGAAAAGGGTGGCAGCAAGTGGCTGGCTGTGGGGGCAGGTGGTGGTAGTGCAGGTGGTTGAGAGTGGAGAGGGAGTGGAGAAGAAGTAGAGTGGAGTATGGGGTACTAACCGGATGATGGGAGGCGGCGGGTGGTTAAGGAGCAGCTGGTTCGGCCGAAGCCCGGGGTGGCGACAGGTGGTTGGCCGGCTAGGGTGTGGTGGAGCAGTTGGAGCACGGTGGTGACTGGTGGTGGTGCAGGTGGAAGGCCCGGCTGGTGCTGGAAAGGGGTGAGAGTGGATGAGAGAGGATGGAAGGGGATGAGAGAGGCTGGAAAATGGGTGGGCTCCTTGATCATGGAACCCACCCCCAAGGGGGGAGGGGTTTATATAGGGATGGGTAGGTCGGTTAGGGCTGGGTTTGGGGTAGTGGTTAGGTGGTTTAGGTAGGGTGGTATGATGATAAGGTGGGCTGGAAAGGGTAGGGCCAGATATTTTAGATACTAGTGGTTTGGGTAGGTTGTGGGCTAGGGGTGGTTTAGGGGTTTAGGGTTCGGTTAGGTGGATTGGTTCTAGGGTGAGGTTTAGTGAGCTAGGTTAGGTGATTAGGCTAGGATTAGGCTAGGTTTAGGAAAATTAACCTAGGTTTAGGGAAGGATTAGGGAAGTGGGTTAGGTGATTAGGTTAGGATTAGGCTGGGATTAGGGAAGTAGGTTAGGTGATTAGGCTCAGATTAGGGGCGGATTAGGGTGGAAGGCTAGGATTAGGTATTTTAGGTTAGATTTAGGTGAAGGAGCTCCCTTTGCATGGCCCATAGACCTTAACCACATCATGTTGGTGCAGCCCTAGGTTAGGTTTTGGCTAATTACAAGATCAAACCCACTCAATTAGGCTAACCCACATGATTAACTCCAAACTTGACACACAAGTCAAGCTTAATTACAACACACTTGATCTTATCCATCCCTGCTCTCTCTCAAGCCCATAATCTCACGTGAAATTCAATGGGCCCCACCTCCATTTATGAGAAGGTGATGTGGGCCATGGATATGGATATTGGATTGGATTTTTGAATCCAAATCCAAGTCCATACATGGGTTTGGATTGGGATTTGGATATATATGGTCCAGATCCAATCCAAACTGAACTCTGACTCCTTTGAGCTGTATTCGAAACGAACGGTTTGTGCGGGGCCTGACAGCATCAGTGCTCCGTCTGCGTTGGGTCTTCGCCAACATGATCGTCCGCCTCTGTTTTCGCCTTCCGGAGATGACTTCAAAGGATGTTTTGAGGATAACAGGGTCTTGGACGTTCGAGATCCTGGGGGTGTGAATTTGATACAAGAGTTGTTGTGCCGGGCTCGACAGGTGCTCCGGTTCTGGGCTCTTCTTAGCTCTCCTGGTCCTGTCTTGATCGGGCCAAGCCGCTTCAGGGTTTCAAAACATGTTTTAAAAAGATTTGAAAAGCCATATTATATGTTTCAAAATATAGAGTTCAAAACATATGTACAGGGTTGTCTGGAAGGCTCCTGGGTTTCCAAACTCAAAATAGCCCTTTGGGGCTGCTTTTACAAAACCAGATGAAATTGAGAAATTCGTGGGATTTCGGGGTGTTTATAAGAAGTACTCAATGGCTGCTAAAATGAACCTATGCCCATTCGATGCCTTTGGAAATATTGGGCCTACAATATCAAACGCCCACATGGTAAATGGCCAGGAGCTGACCACGGAATACAATGATGATGATTGGATATGAATGGCATGCCCATGCACTTGGCATGGATGACACTTCCTAACATGATCGTGGCAATCTTTTCTCAGGGTGGACCAAAAATAACCCGCTCTAAGTATTTTCATTGCCATCATGTTGGCATTAACATGACCTCCACATTCTCCATCGTGGAATTCATGCATAACAATCCTAGCTTCCTCTAGATCGACACATCTTAGTAGGATGCCGGTAAAACTTTTTTTATACAAAACCCCACCCAAAATCGTGTATCAAGTAGAAATTTTCTGGATGAATGCCTTATCTTTGGATGTGACATCCTCAATAAATCCCTCATTTTCTAGAAAACATTTGATGTCATAGAACCAAGGTTTTTCTACAGAATCTGGATTGTTTTGGCAAATTTCCAAATAGTGTGTAGATGGAGTTGGTGCATGCCATATTTCTAAGGATCGGGTTCCCAAAGTGGGATCGACCTTTAGGGCTGAACCCAAGGATGAGAGGACGTCGGCAATGCCATTATCCTCTCTTCCTACGTGTGTGAGTGTACACGATTGGAATGACTCAACCAATCGAGTGGCCAACTTGTGATATGGAAGAAGTTTTTCATTTCGCACTTGCCAAATTTTCAAAACTTGGTTTATAACTAGGAGTGAGTCTCCAAAGACCTCGATGCATGATGCCCCTAGAGTTTTCGAAATCCTTAAGCCTTGTATGAGTGCTTCATACTCAGCTATATTGTTGGAACATTCGAAATCTAGGCGAATTGCTATGGAGATCTCACCCTTTTCAAGGGATATGAGGATGACCCCGGCACCAACCCCTCGTTGGTTTTGTGCCCCATCGAAGTGCATCTTCCACACTTGAGGGATACAAAACAAGGTGTGAATGAGGACGTGCATACGTTCATCATTCGTTGGAGGTCTCTCCCAAGTCAAGTGCGAGAGCCAATATCCGAAGGATGCGCAGTCATGCTCATCCTGGATAATTTTAAAAATGAGTTGAAAACCCTTCTCTCGCTTCACGAAATCTCAACTTTCCATAAGTTGATAAAAAAAGCATCCATTTTCGAAACAAATTTGAAAAAAGGGGTTTATGATCACTTATGGAAAGGAAGCGTGATTTCGAAAACTCACTTGGAGAAGTCCAACACTTATGGGCTACCCACCGCGGATAAAGGGGCAAAGCCCCACAAAATCGCTAATGTCTGGGTGGATCCAAGCCCGGCAAGTGCTTCAAGAAATTTTGAAAAAATAGAAAATAAAAGGGAGAAAAGTTTTCAAAAACCCTTTGAAAGATGGGAGTCAGCCTGTATCGGAGGTCCTAGACCTCCTACTCGCCCAGGGGATGATTGAACTCCCCAAGATTCCCGAGGGAGTCACTTCAAAGGGGGGATTTTTAAACAAATTCTGCAAGTATCATCGGCTCAAAGGCCATGATACAAAGCGGTGTTTCTCCCTCTTAAATAAAATTGAGAACTTGATAGCAGAAGGCCGGCTCCAAGTCGCTGAAGAACCTGAGCCTGCCCAAGCTATCTTCAAAGAACCCTTCCCCAAGCACGCAAGTACCAGTGGGAAGGGAAAAGAGGTATGTGCTCTCACGATTTCGAAGAGTCTAGCATATGCATGTGAGTCTGGTTTGTCTACTTGTGCATCTACTCTCATAGTTTACAAAAAACCTGCCCAAGTAGTCATCCGGGGACCACCAAGAGTTCCATCCCTGGTTAAACCAGTTTTAACAATTCAAGGTGCTCCAAATCTCTCGATTAGAGCCATGTTAAGTGCGAAACATAGGTTGATCGTGGGGGAGGTGACAAGATCCAGGAGAATCTACCAACCTCCACATCTGCAAAGTGCTAAAAAGGTGGTCAGTGTGCCTGACCCCTCAAAAGCATGTATTCCTAGAGTTTCGCCAAAAACGGACAAAGAAAATGTCGTGTTAAAGGTATATGATTTCGAAAACCATCTTTCAAAGATTCCTATCAACATGTCCATCCTAAAGCTAAGACAAACTTCGCCTAGGCATAGATTAGTGTTAGAGAAAATTCTAGAAAGCGCAAAGGTTAGTTCGAACATTACCCCAGAATCCTTGTCCAATCAAGTGGCCTCCATAGGAGCAAAAACGCCCATCGTATTCTCGGAAGACGATGTAGAAAGACCCTACGAGTCCCATAACCAGGCCCTACATATTGAGGTGGTTCTGAATAACCACTCTCTAGATAGGTGCCTAGTCGATGGGGGAGGAGGGCTCAACATCCTTCCACTTCATGTGGCGAACCAAATCAGAGTCACCTTGACATCCGTAAACCCATGCCCCATCGTCATCACTGGATACGATGGGAATGTGTCTAGACCACTAGGATCTATCGAACTCCCCATGGAAACGGGAGGGATAGCGCACACGGGGGTATTCCATGTCCTAGACATCCCCCTCGATTATAACCTGTTGTTGGGAAGGCCCTAGATACACAGTTTGTGCATTGTGCCATCAACCTTCCACAGGTGTGTCAAAATCACTTTCAGGGACAAAGTCATTGTAATCCTAGGTGAGAGTCATCCTCAGCTTCAAGAGATCATAAATTCTCCTTGCTTGTCAAGTTCCCAGACCCACGAGGTAAAACTGGGGCAGACCATGCTCGAGCCACCAAGGCTCACATTGAAAAACCCTAGGAAGGTCGTATATGTGAAGGGGCCACCCAAGGCTGGCCCCCTCAAAGTTCTGACTATTCTAGGAAAACCCAAGAATCCCCTATTTCCAAAACCCCTAGACAAAAAGCCCTATGTGCATAAAATAGACGACAGCAAGTTCTAAGACCACGATTTATATCAAACTTTCTCTAAAAACAAAAAATTGTGGAACATGCTGTTAAATATGGGCTATTTGCCATATTAAAGTCTAGGGGCACAAAATCAGGGTCTCCTAGAACCCATACTGCCTAGAGCCAATCCAAGCCAATATGGGATCGGGTATACTTCCAGAATACCACCAGAACCACCCCCTGTGACCACCTGGGTCAAGGGTACCCTGGAGCCTAACTTAGAAGAGACCTACGATTTAGACCTCTTATTTAGAGTCTAACCTGTAGCGTTTTCCCTTTGTAGGTATTATGGAAGATCCCTATAGACGTGATTTTATTTCAAATCGTGGGATCCGAAATCAAACCCTCGAACTACGTTAGGTTGCGTGAGCGTGCCAGTTAGTTTATCAAAACTAACAAATTCTGGTTTTCTGACTTCTAAGAACGATTGTGGACAAGTGAGATCTTTTCGACTTAGGCCTTCTTGAACCGGCGCTCAAGGGTCAGCCTAGACGCTTGAAATTTGTTTGAATCCATTAATTCGAGAAAGGAAAAATCAGATTTTTCAATAGTTTCAGATTTGTGTTTAAGTTCTTGATTTCTGAAAATTTTCAGATTCTGAAAGTTGTAGAATCTGTTCAGTTCCAAAGACCTGTTCTTCGAATTTTTTAAAATACTTTTGATTCTCCGAAAATTCTAAAACTTTTATAGAATAGAGACACGTGTGTGTAGAATCAGAATATATTTTTATTTTATAATTTTGTTCTTTATTTTCTGAGAATTAAATATAGAATTAGAAACTGTTATAAAATTCGGAACAGCCCTGTTCCTGTGAATCAGAAGCTCAGAAAAACAGCAATATCTCAGCACTCAGTCATCCAATTTCGATAAAATTTGTTGTGTTAGAAATATACGAATGTTAGGTTTCCAAAGAATCAAATTTCATCCAATTTCGTTCAGTGGTTGAAGAGATATGGGAAAAAGAACAGAGGTTTGTTACTGAATGTTCTGTTTCTGTAAAACGCAATCTGGATTTTGTATAAACTTCATGGATCTAATTGGCTAGGCAACAGTTCATAAAAAATCCTCAAAATTTTATATAAGAACGTCTGATATGTCTAGATTATTAATGCAAAATTTCGAAGCAATTGGCTTATCCGTTTGTCTATAAAAATTCCGTGATCAGACGCGTGTGCACGGACAGTTTCAGAAACCAAGTTTGCAGAAAATTTCAGAAAGTTCCTAACGTGATTCTAAAACGAAATTCAACCTGTATCAGTCCTAATGATGCATGGAAATCATCTAAACATGGATTTTAATTCCGTTCATGAAGGAATCATGCATGTTTGTATCGATATAAATGAAGAACACGGGCTCAAGGCCTTGATTCACGTACAAATTTCCAGAATCTGTGCTTTTTCAGATTCTCATGAATTAAAACCAATTTGTGCAAGAATTCCAACCTGTGTGAGTGAGAGGAGACGTAGGAGCACTTCGCCGGACGATCGTCGGAACCAGGCCGGACTTCCTTCTTCTCCTTCTTCTCTTCCTTTCTCTCTCTCTCTCTCTATTTCTCTGAATTTTCGGACTGAACCTCTTGATGCTCGTTGGTTGATGCCCTGTGCAGCACTTGGGAGAGCCTTTTTATAGGCTCTGACTGTGATTTGGATAAGCCTGATGGTTGGGATTTGGATGAGTTCGGTTTTGATTGTGTTGATAAAATCTTATCTTGATTGGTTGGAACGTCATCTGCATTTGATAGGCATAATCCTTGTTTGATTGTTGAACGTTATCTACATTTGATAGGCATCTGAGTTGTTGAATCATTATCTGTATTTGATTTCATCTGCATTGGGCAATCTTGAACGTGATCTTCTGATCCTTCCTCAATCTGTTGCAGATATGGATGAGAAGCTCTAGAAGTCGTTGACAACATGCAGCTGGGAGTCGTTGAAGGCTGTTGAGAAGCGGTTCACAAGGGTGATCATCACAATGGAACGTCTCTTCTTCTTTTGTTGTGCCACGCACACTATCTGCATCTTCTGGTTTTAACTGTTGTGGCAGAACGCCGTCATTATCGTTGCTGTGATGAATCTTTTGTTGCGCTGTCCTTCAGTGCTTCTTTGTCGACTTCATTGGTAAGCTTCAAAACAAAGAAAACCGCTAGCTCCTTCCAGCACTTTACCATGATGACTCCTTACAGGATGAGAAGATTTCAAATACTTTCCAGCACCTGACTTTTTATCCACTTAAACAGGCCTGGAAGGCTGACCTCAGCACCATCAAGCTGCTCCAATAACAGAGCATTTTCGGCCTCCAAACCATTAAGCACTTCCTCCTATTATTTAACAAATGTTTGTATTTCATATGCTACTGCAACATCCAGATCACGCTCTTGTAAAGTTTCTGACAGCTCCTGTCTAACTTCACCTTCAATGCGAGCTAGTGACTCTTGAGCCTTCGCTGCTGTGTTTTCAATTTCTAAATAGTCTGCAATTAGTTTTCTTAATTTCTTTGTCGGTTAGAGGTGCCTCAAAACTGAATTTATCACCATCCTTGGAGATCGGTGGTTTCCTATCATCAGAATGAACACTAGGTGCTTAACTAGGATCACCTTCTCCATCTTCTGAGTTCTTCTCCTTTCCCTGCATCTCAATCAGGGATTGATTTTGTTCCTTTTGACATTTAGTTTCCTCGATAACAGAGTTGAAGACCTGTGTACAATCTCTCTTTTATCTGCACACTTGCAGTAAAAGTGGTTAAAGAAATCCATGTTCCATACCCACATATTTTGAAAGTATTAATTGGGCCTATGTTACGAATTTGTAAACCAGCCATCATGTTCTCGAGATTTACTCCATGAGCGTTGGAACATTAGCATTATTCTTATCATAATGTAACAAATGACGATGCAAACTGATGCATATCCACACTAATTACCTTGACACCCAAGTGTAACATGGACACGTTACGAAAGGTGTTCGATACCAAACCTTCATTTTTGGAGGCTTTCGTTCTTGCTTCCACCTTTCCTTTCTTTTTAATACCGACCTTACCCTCTAGAAATTGATTTCTTTCCAAATGTGAGCTTTTCTTTCTAGGAAGCTCACTTTCCCTTTTTGATGCCCGTTTTCCCTCTTTTTTAGGTGTCAAAATGCCTTTTTCTTTTGAAGAGGAAAGCTTTCAACATACTTTTCGTAATAAATCTTTTAGGGAAACGAAATCCTGTTTTTCCAGTACTAAGGGCAAAATCGTCATTTTTCCAAATTTTGTCAAAACTCAAAACTTTCAAAACGGAAAGCATTCTTTCATCATTTTAAAGCTTCCATAAAATTTTGGTACCAAAACAAACTTGTTTAGTGCCTTTTTCCTTCAAAAACCCCAAAATTTGCCAAAATGGCCACTTTCCTAAAAAGGTAAGAATTTTAAAAGAAAATTTTGGGTGTCTACAGATGCCCCTCTTTGGCGTTATCCCAAATTTATTTGGATAATGTCAAAGAAGAAAACACCCATTTGCTTTTCTTCCTTAGAGACATCTTGAGAAAATGTGATCCCCTTTTGTTCCATGACATCTCTTTTCTTGGAATGACTATTATAAGGAGATTTTCTTTTGAGAACTGAGACAAAACTGACTTTCATGCCTCTATGGACGACCAGTACATATATGCCTGTGTCAAAAGTTATGGGATCTATGAACTACTAGTTTATGTATGCATGTTCCAAATGTTATTCCATGGACTACCAGTTTATGTATGCATGTTCCAAATGTTATGGATCCAAGGACTACCAGTTTATGTATGCATGTTCCAAATGTTATGGGATTTCATGCCTATAAATGGTAGCTGCTTCAAATGGGATGACTCCTTAAGATTGCCTTTTTGATGCTTGGAGTTTTGGAAATCATCTTTTCAAAAAGAAAACTCCTGTTAGCTTCTAGAAAACGATACCTCCAATTTCTCACCTTTTCCTTCATTTAGATGTTGATGCTTACTACTCGGTAGAGGTTTTATGGAAAATTTTGGATAGCATTTCAAAGTTCCCCTCCTTACTTTACAAAGACCTATTCTTGGGAACAGCATGAGATCCAAATTGAGCAGGTCCTATTCTTACTCTAGGACTTTCCTAACGAGCCTTTTCTCCATTAGGATGAGCTGTGGGGATTTTTGAGGAAGCATTACCCGCGGTCCCTTCTGAAGCGTCCCGGGGTTCCAAATAGATGGGATTTTAAAGGAAGTTGCTCTTTTGAGCTTTTCCTTTCCTTCTTTTTTTTCTTCTAGGAAGGCCTCTATATTGGAGGTTTTTGTTTCCTTCCTATTTTTATTTTTATTTTTTTTTGACTTTTGACTTTTGACTCTCCTGAGGGATATTGAATGGGAAACAACTCATCCTTTTGGATTATTGACTCGAATAGGAACATCCTATTTCCTAATAGCACCTGTCATTTGAAAATATCCTGCTCTTTCAAAACTAGGCTTCGTATGGCAAGTCAAAGATCTTTGGAACATCACCAGGGAATTCTTTTTTTTTTTTTTTTTTTTTTTTAAAGCTCTACCTTTTATATCACACCAGCCTCCTAATTTGGGATTGGGTGATCCATCTTCTGTATACTTTCCTAGAAATTTAGAGGAGATTCTCCAATCCTCCCTTTTTGTTTTTGGAAACATTTTCTTTCAAATGGAAATAAGGGGGATTTTAGATGTAATACCTTTTCAAATACTGGGCATTTATAGGATCTGCCAGATTCTTTCCTTCCGCATCAACCAACCAATAGGCATTATTAGAAGTTGCCCCTCTTATGACATAAGGGCCATCCCATTTGGGTCGCCATTTTCCTAGTGGATGTGGGCCTCTATGATGGATGATTTTCAGAACTAGGTCCCCTACCTTGAAATCGCGAGCTTTCATGTGTTTTTCATAGTGCTTAGCTATCCTTTGCCTATATGCATATGCATGATTCATGGCAAGAAGTCTTTTTTCATCAATAAGGTCAAGCTCGGCCAACCTGGCTTCTTGTAGAGTTTCTATAGGTAGGTCCAATGCTAAAGCAGTATGGTATGAATGCAGTTTGGCATGGATGGGTAATATGGCACTTGTACCATAAACTAATTCAAATGGTGTAGTGTTTGTGGGTGTGCGAATGGATGTCCTATAAGCCCACAGAGCCTCATCTAATTTCTCATGCCATGCCCTACCCTTCTCTAAAGTCTTTTCTATTATGCTTATGAGGGTCTTATTGGTAGCTTCGGCTTGACCGTTACCTTGGGGATAGTAGGGTGATGAAAAATGCTGGGTAATCCCATAGGTTCTACATAATTTCTCGACTTTTTCATTCTTAAAGGGAGTGCCATTATCTGAAACCAAATCCCTTGGGATTCCAAATCTAGTAAGTATATTTTTCTTAATGAATGCCACTACATGTTGCCCTTGGACGTTAGCCAAGGAAGTAGCTTCAACCCATTTAGAAAAATATTCTGTTGCTCCTAAAATGAATCTATGCCCATTTGAGGCGACGAGTGAAATGGGTCCTATGATGTCAAATGCCCACATGGTGAAGGGCCATGGACTCACGACTGAATGCAATGCTGATGATGGAATATGGATGGCGTTCCCATGTACTTGACATTGGTGACATTTCCTAACATGTTGGTGACAATCCTGCTTTAGTGTGGACCAAAAATACCCTGCTCTAAGTATTTTCATTGCCATCATATTAGCATTGACATGACCTCCACATTTCCCATCGTGGAATTCCTGCATGATTACCTTAGCCTCTTCGTCATCTATACACCTCAACAAAATCCCAGTGAAGCTTTTCTTATAAAGGACACCTCCCAAGATAACATATCGGGTTGAAACTTTCCTTATAAAAATCTTATCTTTAGGGGAAGCAAAATCAGGAAAACTTCCATTTTCTAAAAAGTTTCTAATATCATAAAACCAGGGTTTTTCATTGCTATTTTGGTCATTTTGGCAGGTTTCAAAACTGTGTGTGGATGGATTAGGCAGGTGGACGATTTCTAAAACCCTAGCTCCCGTAAAGGGGTCTATTTTTATGGAAGATCCTAGTGATGACAGGGCATCTGCCACACTATTATCCTCCCTACCTATGTGAGTGAGTGTGCATTCTTGGAAAGAGCTAACCAATTGGATAGATAATTCAAAGTAGGGAGTCAACTTCTCATTCTTAACTTGCCAAATTTTTGAAACTTGATTTATAACAAGCATGGAATCTCCAAAAATTTCCACTCGCGATGCCCCTAGATTTTTCAAAACTTTTAGGCCTTGTATGAGTGCTTCATATTCAGCCACATTATTGGTACATGGGAAATCTAATCGAAAAGCCATTGGGATTTCAGCCTTTTCAGGGGATATGAGCAAGATTCCCACACCTGCTCCATGTTGATTTCTTGACCCATCAAAATACATTTTCCATACTTGGTTATTATTGAAATGATTTGATAAAATATGTTTTTGAAAGTCGTGGGAAAAGATGCCTTCATCGGGCATTTTATCATGTATGGAATACGTATCTTTCAAAGGTAAGTCAGCAACATGGTCGGCCAAGGCCTGCCCCTTGATAGAACTTTGGTGATGGAATTTTAAATCATATTCCATCAAAAGAAGTTGCCATTTACCGAGCCTACCTGTTAAGATAGGTTTTTCGAAAAGATGTTTGATAGGGTCTAGTTTAGATACTATCCAGATCTCATGATCTAGGAAATAGTGCCTAAACTTTTGGCAAGCCCATACCAAGGCTAAACACGTCTTCTCCATGGCTGGATATTTTCTTTCATATGCCAACAGAGTTTTTGAAATATAGTAAATAGCATATTCTTTAAGACTATCATTTTCATATTGAGTCAGCAAAGCTCCCAATGCATTCTCATGAATGGAAATGTAAAGTAACAAGGGTTTTCCTGGTTTTGGAGGTTTCAAAACGGGAGGGTTTGTCAAATATGATTTTAGTCTTTCAAAAGCATTTTGACAATCACTATCCCAATCAAACTTAACCCCTTTCCTTAGGAGTTTGTTGAAAGGCTCACATCTCGTGGCTAAGTTGGAGATAAATCTCCGAATTGCTTGAAGTCGTCCTTGGAGACTTCGAATTTGGGTCAAATTAGAAGGTGGAGGCATGTCTATGATGGCTCGACATTTAGAAGGGTCGACCTCTATACCTCTTTGGCTGACCATAAACCCTAGAAGTTTCCCTGATTCCACTCCAAAAACACATTTTTGAGGGTTCAATTTCACTTTATAAATCCTAAGTCTTTCAAAAACCTTTTGCAAAGTTTCCAAATGTAAATTTCGGGTTTTTGATTTTACTAAGAGATCATCTACGTATACTTCCAAAAGCTCATGAATTTGATCATGGAAAATCGTGGTCATGGCTCTTTGGTATGTGGCCCCTGCATTTTTCAAACCAAAAGGCATAACAGTATAGCAATACGTACCCCAA
Source organism: Brasenia schreberi (assembly GCA_036023115.1). Taxonomy (NCBI): domain Eukaryota; kingdom Viridiplantae; phylum Streptophyta; class Magnoliopsida; order Nymphaeales; family Cabombaceae; genus Brasenia; species Brasenia schreberi. The sequence goes on from JAYKKT010000041.1 coordinate 8,048,214, forward strand.
GGAGTAGTGAAAGCCATTTTGGCTTGGTCTTTTGGTGCTAGTTTAATTTGATTATAACCCGAATAGCCATCCATAAAAGAAAACATTTCATGATTTGCAGTGCTATCTACTATCAAATCTATGTTTGGAAGTGGAAAGTTATCTTTCGGAGTGGCTTTATTCAAATTTCGAAAATCTATGCAAATACGAATTTTTCCATTGCTTTTTCTAACTATAACAATATTTGAAAGCCAATCAGAATATGCAATGGGTTTTATAAATCCAGCTTTTAAAAGATCTTCTAACCCTTCTTTTACTTGGGAGTGGATATCAGGATGAATTTTCCTAAGTTTTTGTTTTACGGGTTTGACTTGGGGGTCTAATGGCAACTGATGCTCTACCACACGAGGATCTAAACCAGGCATATCCTCATAAGTCCATGCAAACACGTCTATATAGTCCTTTAAGAATGCAATGAAGGATGCTTTCTCATGCTCATGCAAACAAAGACCTATCTTGACTTTCTTTGGATTTGACTCACTCCCTAAGTTGACTTCCACAAAATCTACCCCTACGGCACTAGAAGGTTTATCCAAGTCTAGGATTTTATGGAATTCAGGCAGGCTAGAGGTGAGATCATCCTCATGAATGAGGGGATCTTCCTGTAAACACCCCAAATCTTCTATTTTTCAAAAACTCTCAAAACACCAAAAAGCTCGTTTGAGCCAAAACGACGACCTGTTTTGAAATGTGAAAACAGGTACAGAAGGCAAAAGAAGACCCTAGGCCCGAAGAGGATTCAAGCCCAGAGCTTCAGAAGCCACTCCCTGATAAAAAAACAAAAGAAAGCTGAGCCCGTTTGATGAAAAGCTCAACGGAGTCCAGAACGGCGAGACGGAGTCCGGACGACAAAGTTGGGGAAAACCCAGCACCAGACGGAGCGCTGATGAAGCCAGTGCCCGCACAGATCGTTCTCCTCGAGAAGCCAAGAAGGACTGTCCGAAGAAATTTTGATTTGGATCTGGACCACATATATCCAGATCCAAATCCATGTAATGAATAGTGTTTGGATTTGGGCCAATCCAAATAGTGTTTGGGTCGATCCAAATAGTGTTTGGATTTGGATTGGATCCAAATAGTGTTTGGATTGGATTGGATCTGGACCAAAATATCCAGATCCGTATCCATAAAAATATTGGGTTTGGATCGAATACGGATCTCAAAATATCAATATCCATATCCAAATAGTGTTTGGATTTGGGTATGGATCCAAACCCAAACCCAAACCCAAATCCAAGACCCACCTCAAATCTCTATAAATAGAGGTGAGGGGGTCCATGTAAAGGGTTCATGCAAATATTTGGGAGGAGAGAGAGGGAGTGATAGACCTAGCCATGTGGGCTCATTGGGTGAGGTGGGTTCAAGCCATGTGGGCTAGGTGGGTCTAGACCAAGGGGCTGCAACCAAGGTGGGCTGGACCAAGTGGCTGCAACCGTGGAGACGTGGGCTCAAGCCAAGAAGGACCGGCTCCAAGAGGTAAGCCTAACCTAACCTAGCCATTCTCTCTACACCCCTCTAAACCTAACCCCAACCTAGCCTAGGTTCGAACCTACCTAACCCCAACTGAACCTAACCCTAACTAAACCTAGCCCTAACCCAACCTAGGTTCGACCAAACCTAACCCTAGACTTGAACCAACCTAAACCTAACCGGACCGCGCCTGCCGTGCGCACCCTGACGCTGTCCGCGCGCCCTGACGCTATCCCGCACCCTGACGCGCGCCCTGACGCCATCCCGCGCCCCAGCGCCAGACGCCCGCCAGCGCTCAGCGCCCAGCGCCAGACGCCCGCCAGCGCCCAGCGCCCAGCGCCAGACGCCCACCAGCGCCCAACGCCCAGCGCCAGGCGCCCGATTGCTGCGCCCGACGCCTTCTTGCCGACTTGACCACCTTCCTGCCGACCTAACCTGCACCCTGGCCGTGACCTGTATCCTAGGACAGACCCTACACATTCCCCGTCTTGGCCGAACCTTAGTTCCCCTAAGACCCTAATCGTGCCCCATAGAACCTCCCTCAAAGCCACCTAGGATAACCCCCTCTTGGCTGCCCAAGGTGAACCGTGAGCCCACGTGCAAGCAAGTTGAACATGGACCAGCTATTTGTAAGTGTCTAAACTTGGTCTATTACATTAACTTGCTTTATATTCAATTAAATTTTGATACGGGGTTGTAGTAAAGGAGCTTCGTCTCCCCCCGATTGTAATAACGTGGTTTGACACACCCACACACACGTGCACTTGAGCCTTTCCGCTCTTAGTCGTACACTTTTTGCACACACACGGGCCTAACAAGCCCTTAATATATAGTTATATTTATATATTTTAAGTCAAGGGGGTTAATTAAGTCGTGTGTGTTGTCTTTCCATTTTCCACACACACACACATTGAGCCTTCGCTCTTACTCCCAAGACCTTAGTAAAGGCCTTATTGCAATTATATTTGGGTTTCATTTATGTCGTGTGCGTAGTACTTCAATTCTACACTCACACACATTGAGCTTTCGCTCTTACTCCCAAGACCTTAGTCAAGGCATACTGCAATTTATATTTGGGTTTCATTTCATGTCGTGTGTGTAAGTCTTTCAATTCAAGCACGCACACACATTGAGCCTTTGCTCTTATTTACAAGACCCAAGTAAGGGCCCCTACATATACTCTATATAAAATATTTCTTTCGGCTACGTCTTTAAGATTCGGGTTTTAAGGTTCAAGTTGTGTGCGTTGTCTTTCAATATATACACGACACACACTTACACAATTGAGCCTTTCCGCTCTTAAGATATAGCCATATTTCCCCTTCCGCTATTTACTTTACAAGTCATTTCCTTTCGGCTATTTACTTTACAAGTCATTTCCCTTCGGCAATTTCCCTTCGACATTGTCTTTTAAATTCGGGTTTTCCCTTTGGAGTAGCGTGAGTTTGCATTGCATCTACGCCATACCACGAGGTAGGACGCATATTGCATCAAAGCAAGCCCCGTACTCCCGCTCAAATTCGCCCCATGTAGTGGAGTGTTCATAACACACACCTAGGTGGCCCATAAAGGGATAAAAAGAAAGACTTAGGCACGTGAAAATCCACGTGATCTAAAATCTAAAAATCGTACAAACCCGAATCAAATCGTGCAAGACTTAGGCTATTTCGATGCACGCCCATCGTGCCTAAGTAGATTAAAATTTGAAAGACTTAGGGTCGTCCAAACCTTACAAAGTCAAAATCGCCCAAATGCATGGTTTTCAAAAGGTTTTAAAACACTTCTTCATTCAAAATATATTTTGAGTTAAACTTGTTTCAAAACGAAGTCTCTAAGCGTACAGACTGACCCTTGCGCATCGGTGCAAGAAGGTCTGCGACGTAAAAATCCCGCTTGCCTATAATCGCCTTTCAAAAGTCAGATTGTTTTCAAAACATACTTTGCTAGTTAAACTAAACTAGCTGGCACGCCCATAAAGCGAAGTAGATTGCGAAAAGGTTCACTTTAGGCCTAAGAACCCGCAAGTGAAAATTTTCGGTGTCTACAGATTTGGCACGCCCGGTGGGACCCGGGACTTAAGCAGACCTTAAACAAACGAGTTATACTCAAATTTTCGGAAAAAAGAGTGTTTTTTCAAAAATTGTGCATACTTAGGAAAATTGCATGAAAATGGATAGAAAGCTACAAAAATCTTCGTTGAGTAAACTAAAAGAGGTTTTCAAATCAGATAAAGCCCAAAGAGAGCTCGATGAGATTGAAAAAATATTTCAAAAGATGGATGCTTTAAGCAAGGAGCTTAAAGCCCATCGAACACATAGCAGCTCTTCGAGGGCACATACAGATCGTGAATTGAAAACCGATCTCAAACTCAATGAGGAATTGGAGATTAGAGACAAATCCCGGCAAAGGGATAAGTCGTCCACTCCTACAACTTCAAGCTTTTCAAAATCCATAGAAAAACCAAAAAAAGATTTTTCTATTTCAAAAAACCAAAAAAATCTTGAAAATTTGGAAAAAGACCAAAAAATTGAAAAACAAAATTTTGGAATTTCGAAAACTTCAAGTCCTAAGTCTAAGCACACACATACAGTGGGACATGAAGTCCACACCCTATAAAGGAACGAGAGTGAAAAACAGGAAGGTTTCGAAAGGAAACGCCTCGTTAAACCCCGGGGGCTCAAAACAGAGTTACCCGGGAAATCGGCCTGCTCTCACCCTGAAAAGGTAGACAAGCCACAAAGAGGTATGCCTGAAACCCATCCTTCTCAAGACTCTCTTCTTCATGTAGGGTCATCAAATGCATTGGATAACCCCTTTGCACACACAAACCCACAAACTGTGCCAAAACTTGAGGATTTTCAAGGTGCGCCAACTATCGCGCACCATTCAAAGGAATTTCAAAAACAAAAAGAAGTTTCGAAAATGGTAGACATGGAGACCCCTAATGCATGCATCGACATCTTAGGAGCTCATAACCCTACCATAGAAAAACCCGCTTCTTCGAGCCTAGTCTTGTGCCCTGGAGCCAAGGCTATGGCTTTGAAACAAAAAAATCAATCCCTAGGGGCACCACGAGTTGAACCTAGGGACCAAGTCAAAAACTTCAAGGGACCTTGCATGGCTCCCCTTGAAGTAAATTTTTCCCAAAATGGGGTATGGAACTATAAGTTTTCCATAACCCTGCTATGTCCAAAACTCCTCAAGGAACCAAGCTTAGCTTTCCTTGAGGGCAAAGTCTCCCAAACCAGGTTTGTATGGAAGCCCAAGTCTTCCATCACCCCGGAATCCAAACTCCCGATATCCAAAAGAGTATATATCCCCAACATGGATGATTCCATGTTCCAAGATCATGATTTATACCAAAACTTTTCGAAAAGCAAAAAGTCTTGGAACATGATTCTGAATATGGGATATAAACCCTACGCGGGCCTGGGAACCCGAAACCAAGGTAGGCTTGAGCCTGTCCTACCTAGAACCAATAGGGAACGATATGGACTGGGCTACAGCCCACCCATACCACCAGAGCCGCCACCTAAGACCATCTGGGTCAAGGGTGCCCTGTAGAACCTCTAAAAACCGAAACCCATGTCTTAGACCTATCTGATTAGAGTCTAATTCATGAATGTTTTCTTTGAAGGTTCAATGGAAGATCCCTACTTTTGAAAAAAACCAAAAAAATTGAAAACTCTCAAAATCTCAAAAACATTTGGAAAAACGAAAATTCCAAAAAGAAATTTTGTTTCAAAAGCCTTTGGCCATGTACAAAGCCCATTTTCGAAAAATTGTAAAAATGCTTTCAAAAACATGTATATACTCCCTGAAACCAAGTATCCAAAAAGTTGGTCCCATCCACCCTTTTGCCTAGAGCTTTTTCAAAAATGAAAAGCTCGAGAATCACCAAAGCAAGGAGGAATAAACACCTCCAAGCTTCCTGAACTTCGCAAAAATCCTTAACTTATGAAAAATTGGGGATTTTAGAAATAAGTTAACCCATAGTGTGTGCATAAGCATCATGCATTACACTTTGAAATCATTCATATGCATCGAGTCTAGACATCATTCTAGAAATCGAATTCAGGGTTTTGCAAAATCAAAGGGGCAATAAGAGTCGACCCCCTAAGTATCGAGCCTTCATAGGCATGTCTCCATACAAATCAAAACCAACACCTTCGAGGCAAATTTTAAAAGGAAATGAGAATCTCGAAAAAAGGTTAGCATTTCACAAAAACCTTTCATGGCTTTGAAAAGGAAGATTTTCTTCAACTTCTGGTTTATATGAAAACCTTGATTGTGTTAGGATAAAGAACATGAATCTCACGATGAAATATGGAGACCATGTCAAAACTAACACCTGATGGCCATGACGATCACTTAGGGCTGGTTATGTTTCCCATCCTTGAGCAAAAAGTATCATGATCATGTTAGAAAAACCATGGAAGTGCATGGACATGAACATACCATTGTCCATCCAAAATCCTTTTGAAAAGCCATGGCCCTTCACCATATGGCCATGCAAAATTCCCATCAAGCTAGGGGCATTTTTAAATACAGCCCCTAAACACTTTCCATGGATAAGCAAATGCATCTCCTTCATTATTTGTGAGATACATTTCATGTGTTCATCGTTGCATAAAAACATGTATTTCCATTTTAAAATCACATGGAGTGCATAGCATGCATCATATCACCCTGAAGAAAGCCCAAAAGGGTGGCAAACTCGAGTAGGAATGTCCCCATGTCTTCAAAAGGGCAACAAAAATTAGAAATTTGTTGATATTGTGGGTAGAAATTAGCAAAACCCCGAAGATGCCCGAATATTCAAAAGGGTTTATGTTGAATTCTTTTTCAAAAAGATTTTGAAAAAAATCGAACTCCTTTGAAACTTCTTGAAAGAAGGATCGAAGTAGATTGTATAACCCCGAATGGAGGAATCTATACTTTTCGAAAAGTAGAGTCTTCCAAAAATGAATTGGCGATATTTCAAAGAACCCTGGCTTACAAGATTAAGCCTTGTTCAAAATATCAAAATATTTTCGAATAGCAGATGCTATTAAGAAATAGGACGATCTCGTTTGAATCGAGTAACTAAAGGGATAAGCCCTCCCCCATCCTTCTTTCTCTCCGAAAAGGAAAATTGGCTGTTTTCAAAAGCAAAACAAAAAAACGAGAATGCAAAAACTCCTCCGAAAGTGGTCTTCCCTTCATAAACAGGGAATACAAAAACTCCTCCGAAAGAGGTCTTCTCGTTTCAAAAGAAAAAGGAGATATAAAAACACTCCTCTCAAAGAGGTCTTCCCTTCATAAACAGGGAATACAAAAACTCCTCCAAAGAGCTGCTCTCCTTTAAAAGAAAAGAGGGATTAATGAAAAAATACTCCCAAAGGGAGACCCTCTATGAAAAAAAGAAACAAAAAGCCAAAGCTCCAAAGAGCGATTTTCCGATTCTTTGCCTAAAACCACGGGACGCTTCAGAAGGGACCGTGGTATCTCTTTCCCATATCCCTATGGCTTATCCCCGAGGAAAAAGATTCAAATTTGCGAAAATCCTAAAGTACGAATAAAATCGGCTTATTTGGATTTCATTTTGTTTGAGAACTCGACTTTGTTTTGTAGGAAATGGAACTTTGAAATGTCTTCCAAGTTTTCCTACCCAAAAACCTCTACTGAGTAGTAGGTATTGAAACCCGAATGAAGGGAAGTATGAAAAATGGAAGTCCTTTTCGATACAAGTTAAAAGGAGTTCCTTTTCAAAAAGAAATTTTCGAAAAAACCCACGAATGTCAAAAAGACATGGGTAAAAACGTGCTCGGAGCAGCCAGCCTCAAAAGGCTCTCTTCGGGCTCAAAAACCAAAAATAAAATTTTTCTCATGCATGCATTCAAAGAGTCGTTCGTGCATGATCATACATATAGGGAAATAGCTAGGAAAAGCCCCCTTTTGCTAAAAATCCCCACCTGTGGAAAAAGAAAACAGGGTTTTTGTGAAATAAATGGTGTATTCTCGAGAAAATTTGAGGGAAAAACCAAAATGGGGTGTTTCTTCTTTGCCATTATCCAAATACATTTGGATAATGCCAAAGAGGGGCATCTGTAAACACCCCAAATCTTCTATTTTTCAAAAACTCTCAAAACACCAAAAAGCTCGTTTGAGCCAAAATGATGACCTGTTTTAAAATGTGAAAACAGGTACAGAAGGCAAAAGAAGACCCTAGGCCCGAAGAGGATTCAAGCCCAGAGCTTCAGAAGCCACTCCCTGATAAAAAAACAAAAGAAAGCTGAGCCCGTTTGATGAAAAGCTCAACGGAGTCCAGAACGGCGAGACGGAGTCCGGACGACAAAGTTGGGGAAAACCCAGCACCAGACGGAGCGCTGATGAAGCTAGTGCCGGCACAGATCGTTCTCCTCGAGAAGCCAAGAAGGACTGTCCGAAGAAATTTTGATTTGGATCTGGACCATATATATCCAGATCCAAATCCATGTAATGAATAGTGTTTGGATTTGGGCCAATCCAAATAGTGTTTGGGTCGATCCAAATAGTGTTTGGATTTGGATTGGATCCAAATAGTGTTTGGATTGGATCGGATCTGGACCAAAATATCTAGATCTGTATCCATAAAAATATTGGGTTTGGATCGGATACGGATCTCAAAATATCCGAGATCCAATATCCATATCCAAATAGTGTTTGGATTTGGGTATGGATCCAAACCCAAACCCAAACCCAAATCCAAGACCCACCTCAAATCTCTATAAATAGAGGTGAGGGGGTCCATGTAAAGGGTTCATGCAAATATTTGGGAGGAGAGAGAGGGAGTGATAGACCTAGCCATGTGGGCTCATTGGGTGAGGTGGGTTCAAGCCATGTGGGCTAGGTGGGTCTAGACCAAGGGGCTGCAACCAAGGTGGGCTGGACCAAGTGGCTGCAACCGTGGAGACGTGGGCTCAAGCCAAGAAGGACCGGCTCCAAGAGGTAAGCCTAACCTAACCTAGCCATTCTCTCTACACCCCTCTAAACCTAACCCCAACCTAGCCTAGGTTCGAACCTACCTAACCCCAACTGAACCTAACCCTAACTAAACCTAGCCCTAACCCAACCTAGGTTCGACCAAACCTAACCCTAGACTTGAACCAACCTAAACCTAACTGGACCGCGCCTGCCGTGCGCACCCTGACGCTGTCCGCGCGCCCTGACGCTATCCTGCGCCTTGACGCCATCCCGCGCCCTGACGCCATCCAGCACCCCAGCGCCAGACGCCCGCCAGCGCTCAGCGCCCAGCGCCAGACGCCCGCCAGCGCCCAGCGCCCAACGCCAGGCGCCCGATTGCTGCGCCCGACGCCTTCTTGCCGACTTGACCACCTTCCTGCCGACCTAACCTGCACCCTGGCCGTGACCTGTACCCTAGGACAGACCCTACACATTCCCCGTCTTGGCCGAACCTTAGTTCCCCTAAGACCCTAATCGTGCCCCATAGAACCTCCCTCAAAGCCACCTAGGATAACCCCCTCTTGGCTGCCCAAGGTGAACCGTGAGCCCACGTGCAAGCAAGTTGAACATGGACCAGCTATTTGTAAGTGTCTAAACTTGGTCTATTACATTAACTTGCTTTATATTCAATTAAATTTTGATACGGGGTTGTAGTAAAGGAGCTTCGTCTCCCCCCGATTGTAATAACGTGGTTTGACACACCCACACACACGTGCACTTGAGCCTTTCCGCTCTTAGTCGTACACTTTTTGCACACACACGGGCCTAACAAGCCCTTAATATATAGTTATATTTATATATTTTAAGTCAAGGGGGTTAATTAAGTCGTGTGTGTTGTCTTTCCATTTTCCACACGCACACACATTGAGCCTTCACTCTTACTCCCAAGACCTTAGTAAAGGCCTTATTGCAATTATATTTGGGTTTCATTTATGTCGTGTGCGTAGTACTTCAATTCTACACTCACACACATTGAGCTTTCGCTCTTACTCCCAAGACCTTAGTCAAGGCATACTGCAATTTATATTTGGGTTTCATTTCATGTCGTGTGTGTAAGTCTTTCAATTCAAGCACGCACATACATTGAGCCTTCGCTCTTATTTACAAGACCCAAGTAAGGGCCCCTACATATACTCTATATAAAGTATTTCTTTCGGCTACGTCTTTAAGATTCGGGTTTTAAGGTTCAAGTTGTGTGCGTTGTCTTTCAATATATACACGACACACACTTACACAATTGAGCCTTTCCGCTCTTAAGATATAGACATATTTCCCCTTCCGCTATTTACTTTACAAGTCATTTCCCTTCGGCTATTTACTTTACAAGTCATTTCCCTTCGGTTATTTCCCTTCGGCAATTTCCCTTCGGCATTGTCTTTTAAATTCGGGTTTTCCCTTTGGAGTAGCGTGAGTTTGCATTGCATCTACGCCATACCACGAGGTAGGACGCATATTGCATCGAAGCAAGCCCCGTACTCCCGCTCAAATTCACCCCATGTAGTGGAGTGTTCATAACACACACCTAGGTGGCCCATAAAGGGATAAAAAGAAAGACTTAGGCACGTGAAAATCCACGTGATCTAAAATATGAAAACTTACAAACCCGAATCAAATCGTGCAAGACTTAGGCTATTTCGATGCACGCCCATCATGCCTAAGTAGATTAAAATTTGAAAGACTTAGGGTCGTCCAAACCTTACAAAGTCAAAATCGCCCAAATGCATGGTTTTCAAAAGGTTTTAAAACACTTCTTCATTCAAAATATATTTTGAGTTAAACTTGTTTCAAAACGAAGTCTCTAAGCGTACAGACTGACCCTTGCGCATCGGTGCAAGAAGGTTTGCGACGTAAAAATCCCGCTTGCCTATAATCGCCTTTCAAAAGTCAGATTGTTTTCAAAACATACTTTGCTAGTTAAACTAAACTAGCTGGCACGCCCATAAAGCGAAGTAGATTGCGAAAAGGTTCACTTCAGGCCTAAGAACCCGCAAGTGAAACTTGAAAAGTGGCCTATGGATCATACTCATGCATACAGGCAAAGGATAGCCCGATATTACGACAAACTTATGAAACCTCGCCACTTTGAAGTGGGAGATCTAGTTTTGAAAATCATCCACTATCGTGGCCCACATCCACTTGAAAAGTGGCGCCCCAAATGGGATGGACCCTATGTTGTGCATGCAACCACCACGAATAACTCATATTGGTTGATCAATGTAGAAGGTAGGAATTTAGCAGATCCTATCAATATCCAATACTTAAATAAGTATCTTGTGTAGGGTTTGGGTTAAATTTCCATTTTCGAAAATCCTTAGGGATAGCTGCTTTGAGACCTCAAAAGTAAGGTTCAAAGGCAAATTGTGTGACCCTGAGTGAGAGAATTCGCACTTGTGAAAGAGTGGAGTTTTTCAAATACGTGGTTACATTTCAAAATCCTTCTTCTTACAAAAAAAGGCCTAGTTCAATATATCAAGATACTTGCAAGTAGTACGTGCTATTTCTAAATAGGCTGATTTGGAATGGATCGAGTACACTCTTGGGATAAGTCCTCCCCTCTTCTCTTCTCCTTTCAAAAGGAAAATATGGCCAAAAACAAAGGGAAATCCCCTCCAAAATCTCTTTCCCAAAGAAAGAAACATGAATCCAAAAGAAAAATTCGATTCTCTTATGGAAAAGAGGGATTAAAGAAAAAATACTCCCAAAGGGAGACCCTCTATGAAAAAAAGGAAGAGAAGGCCAAAAAGCTGAAAAAAGAGCAATTTTCCGCCTTCTATGCCTCAAACCACGGGACACTTCAGAAGGGACCGTGGTATCTCTTTCCCATCCCCCTGGCTTATCCCAAGTAAAACATGGTTCATTTCGAGGAATTCTAAAGTAAAAATAGGATTTACTTACTTGAATTTCATTTTGTTTGAGAATTCGATGTTTCGAGTAAGGTGTAGGTATTTTGAAATATAGCTTGTCTTCTTATAAAACCTCTGCTAGATTAGCGAGTGTCAAGACTCAAGCAAAGGCAAACACGAAGAGCTCGAGATCCTTAGGATTGAGGCTAAAAGCAGTTTTCCTTTTGTAAATAGATTTTGAAAAATCAAACATCTTGCAACATAGGGCCCGCTCACTTGGAGCAGCAGGTCTTCGTAAGTCTCAAGAGTTCGATCATGCCATCTGGTCTTTGGGAGGTCGCCCTACTGGGCGTCTCATCCATGTCACGCATGTGCACATCCACGCATGAACACTTGCATAACATGATCCCGTTTAGGACCAGAAACCATAATTGTCCCCTTTAGCGTGATATCTCCTCCTACCAGGTTTAAAAGAGAGATTTTGCTTAAAAATTGGGACAATCCTATATTTTCGTGGATAGATCTAGGGAGACATTGAAAGGGGTGTTGTCGTCTTTGCCATTATCCAAATAAATTTGGATAATGCCAAAGAGGGGCATCTGTAAACACCCCAAAATCTCATGATTTTCTCAAATATCCCTGGTTTCACAAAAGCAGCCCCAAAGGGCTATTTTGAGTCTGGAAACCCAGGATCCTTGCAAACAACCTTGTACATATGTTGAAACTGTATTATACATTTTAAAACTTTATACAGGTAGTTTTTAGACTTTAAAAATGTTTTGAAAGCCCCGAAAGCCGCTTGGCCTGACAAAAGCAGACCGAAAAGGCAAAGGAGAGCCCGGACCCGAAGCATACTTCAAGCCCGGTACATCAACTCTCATATCAAATGCATCCCCAAATTCTCAGATATCCATGCCCCAGATATCAGAAATTTGCTCGAAATGAACTCCTAAAGTTGAGAAGAAGAGCGGACGACAATGTTGGCGAAGACCCAACGCAAGACGGAGTACTAATGAACTCAGGCCCCGCACAAACCGTCCGTTTTGAAACGCCATGAAGGAATAAAAAAATCAGATTTGGGTCGGATTTGGACCATATATATCCAGATCCAAACCCAACATGTATTTGGATTTGGATTTGGATCCCAAGATCCAAATCCAATATCTATATTCATGGCCCACATCACCTTCTCATAAATGGAGGTGAGGGGCCCACAACATTTCACGTGAAAAGCTTGGGTAGAGAGAGAAAGGGGGGGATAAAGTATGAGTAAGAAAGTTGGTAGCTTGACTTTTGGTCAAGAGTGGGTTAACCTTGTGGGTTTAGCCTAGAGTGTAGGTTTAAGCTTGTATGCACCTACACCTGACTTAGGGCTGCACCAACTTGGACATGGCTGCAAATGGAGCAATGGACCGGCGCCAAGGGTGGTTCTTAAACCTAGCCCTAAGCTAGCTCACCTCACCTAGCCACTTTCCCTAAAACCTGACCTAAACCTAACCTAGACCTAACCCTTCTCACCCAAAACCGCCCCAACCTCACCTAGCCGACCTCACCTAGCTAGACCACCTAGACCCTAACCAACTAAGCCTAAACCCACGTTAGTGTACCTAATTAAACCCCTAACCACTATGTCCCATCCCGCCTAATCAACCTACCCCAAAACATGTCCCATGCCCACCTTATTATAAATATCTGGCCCACAACCCCCTAATTGACCCAGCCCATTCCCAGCCTATAAAAACCCCTCCTCATTGCGGGTTTCCCTCTCCTCCACTCCCTCCATGCCCCCTAGGACCCGACCAGTTCCACCGTGATCCATCCCTCCATCTTTGGATTCGGCCAGCACCTCTCCACTCTAACCGACTCCATCACCTTCCACCTTCAGCGAGGAGCACCTTCCCGGCTGCCACTCTTCTTCCACTACCATCCGGCCACCACTTCCATCCACCAATACCACCTCCATTCTTGGTTAGTACCCCACCTCAACCTCCTCTAACCTTCATCCTCTCTTCACCCCCTTCTTCCCTGCCAAGCACCACTCGGCCAACACCTACCACTCCATCACTCGGCCAACACCTGGATGCCCCCTTCCACTCGGCCAGCACTTGGACATCCCAACCCCTACCTGCCGCCAACATACACCCAAGGATCTCCCCTTCGGCTGCCCAAGGCGACTCACGAAGCCAAGTCCAAGCAAGTTGAGCATGGACCAGCTACATGTAAGTGTCTTAACTTGGTCTATTATATGAACTTGCTTACATTTAATTAAATTTTGATACGGGGTTGTAATAATGGAGCGTTGTCTCCCCCCAATTGTAATAACGTGGTTTGACACACCAACACACACGTGCACTTGAGCCTTTCCGCTCTTAGTTGTGCACCCTTTTTGCACACATACGGGCCTTGACAGTCCCTAAGATATAATTCTATTTATATATATTCAGTTGCGTGGGTTTTCCCTTGGAGTTGTGTGAGTTTGCATTGCATATTCGCCATACCACGAGTTAGGACGCATATTGCATCAAAGCAAACCCCACACTCCCATGCAAAAATCACCCAACTTAGGTCACTTACGCACACACCTAGTTGGCTTAAATAGCATAAATATTGAAAGACATAGGCACGTGCAAATCCAACATGAAATAAAACTTGCAGCCAAACAAACGAAAACCAAACACTTCGGGCATTTTCAAAAAGGTTATTTGTTTAAAACGACTTTGCCAAGCATACAGACTGACCCTTGCGGATCGGTGCAAGAAGGTCTGCGACGAAAAGAGCTCACTTGCTCAAAGTCACCTCGAAAGAGTTAGATTTTCAAAACTTACTTCGCTAGCTTGAGTAAGTTAGCTGGCACACCCTTGTTATAAAAACAACTTAGACACACGAAAAGGTTCACTTCGGGCCTAAGAATCGGAAGTGAGAATTTTCCGTGTCTACAACATGGAACACCCCCATGTGGGCTATGCCCCCTGTTTCCATGGGTAACTCTACGGCTCCCAATGGTCTAGATGCATTCCCATCGTATCCAGTGATTATGATGGGGCTTGGGTTCACAGAGGTCAAGGTGACTCCGATTTGATATGCCACATGGAGCGGAAGGATGTTGAGACCTCCTCCCCCATCAACTAAGCATTTGTCGAGAGGATAGTGATTCAATACTACCTCGATATGCAAAGCTTGGTTGTGGGTTTCATACGGTCTTTCTATCTCGTCTTCCGAGAACACGATGGGCGTTTTTGCACCTATAGACACCACTTGAATTGACAAGGACTCAGGGGTTATACTTGAGTTAACCTTGGCTCTCTCTAAGATTTTTTCTAAAACAAGCCTATGCCTAGGTGAGGTTTGTATCAGCTCTAGGATGGACATGTTTATTGGAATCTTAGAAAGATGATTTTCGAAATCATATGTGGTTAAAACAATTTGACCTTTGTCCGTTTTTGGTGAGACCTTAGGAATGCATGCTTTTGAAGGGCCAGGGATACTGACCACTTTTTTAGCAGATTTTTCTAAGTGTTGGGATTGATAGATCCTCCCGGACCTGGTCACTTCCCCTACACTTTGCCTAAGGCTCGTGCCTATTGTGGCTCTATTTGAGTGCCTTGGAGCACCTCGTATTTCTAGAATGGCTCTAACCAGGGGCGGGACTCTAAGCGCTCCCCAGATTACTACTTGGGCGTTTTTCTTATAAAGGATGAGAGATGATGCACAAGTAGTAAAACCAGAATGTGATGAATGCACATCCTACACATGATACTTCTTTAAGTATTAAATATTGATAGGATCTGCTAAATTCCTACCTTCTACATCGATCAACCAATACGAATTGTTCGTGGTGGTTGCTCGTACAACATAGGGTCCATCCCACATGGGGCGCCACTTTCCGAGTGGATGTGGGCCACGATAATGGATGGTTTTTAAGACTAGATCCCCCACTTCAAAGTGGCGAGGTCTCATGTGTTTGCTATAGTGTCGGGCTATCTTTTGCCGGTATGCACGAGCATGATCCATGGCAAGGAGTCGCCTCTCATCTAGCAAATCTAGTTTGGCCATCCTAGCATGCTGAAGCATCTCTAGGGGGAGGTCGAGTGGAATGGATGTATGAAATGAATGCAGTTGGGTATAAATGGGAAGAATGGCGTTTGTGCCATAGACCAATTCGAATGGTGTGGCATTCGTGGGAGCTCGGATGGAAGTCCCATAAGCCCATAAGGCTTCATCCAGCTTCTTGTGCCACGTCCTACCCTTCTCTAAGGTTTTCTCAATTATGCTAATGAGAGTCTTGTTTGTGGCTTCGGCTTGGCCGTTGCCTTGAGGGTAGTAGGGCGAAGAGAAGTGGTGAGTTATGCTATACGTGTTGCACAACTTAACCATCCGCTCATTCTTAAATGGAGTGCCATTATCAGACACAAGGTCTCGTGGAACCCCAAATCGAGTCAAGATATTCCTCCGAATGAAAGCCACCACATGTTGCCCCATCACGTTGGTTAGGGAAATGGCTTCCACCCACTCGGAGAAATACTCCGTGGCTGCTAAAATAAATCGATGCCCATTCGAGGCTTTTGGAAATATTGGGCCTACGATGTCAAACGCCCACATGGTGAATGGCCAAGGCATCTCAGATATAAACACAACTTAGTGGACATACTTCTTTGGTTTAGATAATAATGTTTACTATTCTTGTTTTTGTTATATTTAGTTCAACTTTTTTTGTTCAAAAATTCACAATCCATATGTTTTAATTATAGGCATAGGTTTATGGGTATTTCTCATCTTTTAGAGTTGCTATGCAACCAGAATGGGAGGATAGAGAACCACAAATAGGCTTATGGATGGATAGTGTGTATCACAAGTAATCTCCTATTGATTGGTTAACTCAACATCGTAAACAATTGGATTTGATGATGACAAATTAGGTTGACTGTTATATATTTGTATGTTATATATTTTTGTATAATATGGATTGCAAATACATGAATTGTAATGCATAAAAGTTATTGTGATATCATGGATGCATTCGATGCATAGATGTTATGGAGCCTTGTATATCAGATCGCATAATCTATTAGATTTGTCGGCATCAATGCATTCCAATAACAGTAATAGGACACTCTATTGCAAAGAGACATGCAAAGCCACACGTATATAAGGTACAATATGAGTCATCTGTTGTAACCTACGAAACTCAACACTCATATTGTTTTTAGCTTGAGCATTTTAGAGTCCCAATACTGTACTCATACAAGCATAACGAGGTATACAAGGAGTGATACATTTAAAAGATGCATCAATTTATTTTGTGAGATTCTACCAGTCATTTTTCATCTTACTCGACCTACTCGAGCTAGACAATGTGATACATTGTTTTACATACAAGTAAATAAATTATTGTATTTGTATTAGAAGTTTTTTCTTTTTTATTTTTCTATAGTAAGTTTTCTCCTCTTAATTTCTCATACCAGTGTATGAGTGTGATACGTTAGACACTTGCAATAACTTACGTACATTCAAAGCTTATACCACAACTTTTGGGGGTAATCTTATGTTGTTGGGGCTCATAGAGAGGTATGAGCAATCTACGAATGAATCCATCAATTGACACTTATTGATAACAATAATGACGATGAGTAACATTTTTTGTTTAGGTTACATTTGGACCTTATTTTGTAAATTTGAAATATTGTATATGTAAATGATGACAGCAATGAAAGATATTTTGCTTTTTTGCTACATACATGATTGCAATAAAATGTCGTACTCTATCAATCAACATAATACATGATATTCATTCAAATTCCGAAATCATGTAATAACATATACAAATAGACAATAGTTGGCACTTAGTCATTGTCCTCAATATCATGTATAATATCGTCTCTTAGTCCTCTCAATTGTATATACAAGTTGATATGTTTTTGAAACGTAGTTGGCCAACTCCCAAAACTATTATCTCGGTAACACTGTCATGATGAGAAGATATGAGACATGAGAGAACAATTTGCTATGTACGTTTATGAAAAAGTATAAACAAATAGAGGATTAATATCTACCTCAATATATAAATTATCACAATAATGTAATGAAATATATAGATATTATACTCATTGTTAGAAAATGACGTGTAATATAATGATAACACATATACCACACATCCCTCACAACAAACTGTAGAATGTCTCACACTAGTTGAAGAAATATCATCGACCCTATCATAAAAGGAAGTACCAATGTTATATTCCATTGAGTAGCGATAACTGAACCTATATCTGACATTATCATCCAATACTGACTATGACATGACCCATCTCGCAAGTATGCAGGACGTCGAATAGCAACATCAACACCACCATTCCTTATAAAAATCTGTGTATATATGCGATGCCTACATGTTACCTCCTTCAAAAGACTCTCTTCGAGCTTCACGCCATCACTCCTTTCATTGTTGTGTAAGTGTACTAATGATTTTGTATCTATAATTTTTATCTCCAATAATATTTACCCAAGCATTTACGAAGATATCCATACATGGTAGTAATGTCCTCTCATAAGTTAGTTTGAAGTTGCTTGTTAATATTTTTTCCAATGGTAGAAATCACAACTCCCTCATTTCATCCTAGAAGAGGCATTGAATCCTCGACCACGTGTACCCTCATGCCTTCCTAGCACGG
The DNA here is from genome assembly GCA_036023115.1 of Brasenia schreberi. Taxonomy (NCBI): domain Eukaryota; kingdom Viridiplantae; phylum Streptophyta; class Magnoliopsida; order Nymphaeales; family Cabombaceae; genus Brasenia; species Brasenia schreberi. Next base: position 8,066,218 of record JAYKKT010000041.1, read on the forward strand.
GACGTGTACCCTCATGCCTTCCTAGCACGAGACAACCCTACTTGCATGCTTGCAAGCCGACAAGTCTCACCCTCCATATTGGTTAAGATGGTCTTCCTTTAAGATGAATTGGTGGTTCGTATAATATAGTGTACTCGTGACTCAGATATGTCTATACAACCTCTCCTACTAGATCGGTAGTAAAATGGTATCCTCGTCTAGCTTCTTCTAAAATAGATTAATATTTGATAATTTTATCATCGGCGTGAAGAAAGATGGAGAGAAGGGTTCCTTTGGTATAGTGGCTAGCAGCCGAAGCCAAGCGCGTCAGAGTATGCTTCCTTAAAACTCTTGATGGCTTTTCCTTTATGACGTTTGCAATTTGTGAGTTGGGTGCTAGAATTTTTTGGCTGGTGTGAGATCGTGCGGTAGATTCTATTGTTTCTGGGAACGAGTTCACCTGTTAGGACTTCGATGTTTAATGAATATTTTCTGCTTGTTGATGCTGGTCTTTTTCCTTTTATTTTGCTTTCGTCTATCATTGGTTGGTTGAAGCTAATTCAAGCATTCTCGGCATAACGGAGATCTCTCTGAATGGTAATTTTGGAGTTTTAAAGTAATTTTTCTTCTTTTAATTGCATATGCATATCGTATCTGATTAGGAGAGAATGAAAGAACACCTGGAAGAATAGACATGTATGGATCATAAGCTTTTCTTTATAAAAAATTCAGATTGCACCTCCATCGAACATTATAACAACACTAATGAATCAGGCTGGTACTGGAACTTCCAGATGACGAGTTTTTAGCGTAGAAACTGGAAATTGTTTTTTCTGTTGAATCACGTCTACAATCCTGTCTTCAAATAGGAATTGGATGGCTGTAGTTACAAATGTATCTCTACGATATAGAAAGCAGCTGCATCTCTAGGTGACCGTATCTCATATCTGTTAGCTACTAGTCTTGTATATCACGCTAAGGAGCGTACCTTCGGAAGAGGCTGTTGTCTTGGGGTTGATATGTACTTTTAAATTGTAATTGGCTTCTGCATATTGTATACTTTTTTGTTGTTAAAGTCACATCCTTTGACCTCTTCTCCTTTAAATTGTAATTGTGGGATTTCATGAAATACACTCTCATACCTAAAGGTTGTGAACCATTTCCAAACCTTTTTTTAACAAGATCACTGGAAAACGTTGGGGGATTTTTCTCAAAAACAGGTTGACTGGTTAACTGCTACATCCTCTTGTGGTATTGTCTTTCATGGAGGAATCTTGCTGTAAAAAATTATCTTGTTGGAAAGAAAGTTATGCAAAGGCATGTAAAGAGTGTCAGAATCTATAAACTCCCAAATGCCACAACATCTGAAGCTGCAAAGTAAAGGACAAGGAAATTCAGAAATAGGTGATTGGGGTCTATCACAACCTCAAAATGATATGACCCTTGAGAATACTTGAAAAAAGGATACGATAGTGTATGGAGGTAGATGTCAAGGTGATTGAGGATGATGCCGAGAAATTGAGCAGATATCAAGAAAAAGGACAAGGTGTTATATCTCATGGCAGTGGAGTTGGTTCAATTTCAAGAGACCCTTCTGTTTAAGGAAGAGCAACATGGTTAGAGAAGAGATAGTGTACCCAAGTAGAGGCATTGGCTCTTATTATTTTGAAATTAGTCAAACATGAAATCTTAGTCGACTTTAAATAACAAAACTCCAAATTCTAAAGCAGTCAATTCGCTCCATGAAGCTAATGTCATGTCCTTTTTTATGGACCCAAGATTGTATTAAAATTACTTTTTAATATTGTAATGATGTTTGTGAATAGCATCTTGAATCCGCATAAATTATCTTTGGCCCAATCCGGTATATCTTTTGCGCTCTTTTTAATTGGATCTTCCATTTAACCTGCAGCCTGGTGAGGTTATATTCAATGAGGATTGGACCTGTATATATCCAGGGAGCCCAGCATTAGGGCTTGGTTTGGCAGCAGCTGTTTCTCTCATGTAGGCCAATTAATCCTCAGAATATCTGCTGGTTGCATCTGTTGTCAGAAGCATCCATCTGGTTGTAAGGGGATATGTGCAGTAATCTGCTGCATCATCTCATGGTAAACATCCTTTTTTCTGTAGACCTCATCTGCTTGTGGTGTGAAATCTTAGAGTTATGGCACGAACCATGGTGGTGGAGAAAATGTTGCCCAATATATTCGAAGGGGTAAGCAACTAGGACCTTCCCATGATCATGGATGGACAAATTTTGCCCCAACAGATCATGGAGGAAAAAAAATAGTAGCTAAGACATTAATTAAGTAATAGCAGCTAAGATATCAACCAAACCTCTTTGTTATATTTGGAAAAAGGAACTTTCTTTGATGTTTAAAGTGGAGCTAATACAGATTCATGACAAATAGACAAACGGCAATAGTGACGCCAATATCTTTGCTTAATTGAAGGACAAGGCTGTTCCGTCCACTTGAAACATCATTTCCGATCAAAAAAGCAAATGGTGGATCAGAACGCCAACAATGAGGCAAATATCCTTGAAGATGGTGGATCAAAAAAGCTCCTCTTTGTTTTGTCTGCTTGAAACATCATTTCTGATGCAAAATAGTAGATGGTGGGTCAGAAACCATTAATAGGAATGCTACGTTAATTTTTTTCTCATCGCCATTGCTCACATTTACAACAGAGAACCAATTTGGATTTATGCCAGGCAGATCTACTATTGAAGCGATTTACCTTTTGAGACGTCTTATGGAACATTTTAGGGCAAAAAAGAAAGACCTTCACATGATATTTATTGATCTAGAAAAACTTATGATAGGGTACCGAGGGAGGTTCTTTGGAGAACTTTGGAAAAAAAAGGTATCCCATTGACATATATTAACCTTATAAGAGACATGTATGATGGTGCAAAAACATGTATGAGGACTAATGAAAGAATGACAGACTTCTTTGAAGTTAATATTGGGTTACATCAAGGATCAACTTTAAGTTTATACTTATTTATAATGGTGATGGATGAGTTAACAAAACATATTCAAGATGAAGTACCTTGGTGTATGTTATTTGTCGATGACATTGTATTAGTGGAAGAGTCTAAGGAAAAAGTTAATAGAAAATTGGAACTATGGAGAGAAACATTAGAAAGCAAAGGCCTCCGACTTAGTAGAACAAAGACAAAATATATGGAATGTAAGTTTGATCATTTGGTTACTTCAGAGGACATAGAAATTAAAATTGGCACACATTGCATTCCTCAAAAGGAAAGTTTTAAATACCTAGAGTCAATTTTTCAGAGTGATGGAAGAATTGATGGAGATGTTACACATAGAATTAATGTTGGTTGGTTAAAATGGAGAGGAGCATCAAGTATTCTTTGTGATAAGAAGATACCATTAAAATTAAAAGGTAAATATTATAGAGCAGCAATTAGGCCTGTCATGTTTTATAGTTCTGATTGTTGGGCAGTATCAACATGTACAAAAGATGTCTGTGAGAGAAATGAAGATGTTGAGATGGATGAGTGGTCATACAAGAAAAGACTGTATACATAATGAGGTTATTAGAAAAAAATTAGGAGTGGCACCAATAGAGGATAAAATGAGAGAACATCGTTTAAGATAGTTTGGACATATAGAAAGAAGATCAAAAGAAGAACCTGTAAGAAGGTTAGAAAAACTAGATTTGGAAAGTATTAAAAGAGGTAGAAGACGACCACAAAAGTATTAGAAAGAAACAATAAAGAATGATCTAGCTTATTGGGAGTTAACTGCTAACATGGCACACGATAGGGATCTTTGGAAACAAAGAATTTCATGTAGCCGACCCCGTCTAGTATGGGAAAAGGCTTAGTTGTTATTGTTGTTGTTGCCATTGCTCACGGTCACATGCTTCTAAAACAGCAGAGTTGATGAATTAATAGATGCAGCAAAATGGAGCTTGACTCTGCGTCGAATCCTGAGCCATGGTTGCCTCCGGCCAGGCCCAAGCTAAGAATACTATGACAGTAACTGTCAGCACCTGAGTTTGACCCCAAACTCCTGTAATGCAAAACAAGACTTACTCTCATATACATCAAGAACAAGAGCTACCAAGAGTTCCCTTTCCTACGTAACTTGTGTTCTCTTCCATCTGGCCCACCCTCATCTCATGCTCTATTTATTGGTCGCTTTTATAATATTCAATCCATTTTCCAAACAGCCTGATGGCCATCGGTGAAGACGTAAGAAGTAATGCAGGCTTCAGGTTGTGTTTGATCAATACAACGGTGAACCCGAAGCTGTTGTTGCCACGGAAGAATCGAACCGTGTGCCCAACTTCAAGGTTGTTATCGGCTACAAATCTGTACCATCCTTTTACTACATGAATCTTTCCTTCATTCCAAACGTGAAACTCGAAAACCCAAGTACCCATGGGAAGAAATACCCGAAATGTAAGGCAACTCACTCGACTTAAATGTAAATCCACACAAAGGGAAATGCAACTCGACTTCCACTAAAATAAACTCACACGACTTGAAAATATATAAATATGTTTTATCCTAAGAGCGAAAAGGCTCAATGTGTGTGTGTAAAGAGCAGAAAAGCTCGAGTGCTTGTGGGTGTTTCTCATGTGAAATTTAAATGACAACTCACACAACTTAAAGTAAATCCACCCGAAATGAAATTGTAACTCACACTGCTTTCACTAAAGTAAATACCCAAATTAAAATATATACGTTTAGCTTAAGAGTGGAAAGGCTCAATGTGTGTGAGTGTGAAGAGCGGAAAGGCTCGAGTGGTCGTGGGTGTTCTTGTGTGAAATTGAAATTGCAACTCACATGACTTGAAATTAAATCCACCCGAAATTAATTGCAACTCACACAACTTTCACTAAAGTAAATACCCAAATTGAAGTATATACATTTAGCTTAAGAGCGGAAAGGCTCAATGTGTGTGCAATCGTGTGCAATATAAGAGCGAAAAGACTCAAGTGCACGTGGGTGTCTTTGTGTGTAGTTAAGAGCGAGAAGGCTCAAGTGCACGTGTGTGGTTGTGTTTCATACACAAATATTACATCTCGGGGGGAGACTTTGCTCCATTATTACAACCCCGTTCTGAATTGAATTGAATTTAAACGAGTAATGTAAAACTGAATGCAAATGGCACTTACAAGTGTTCGGTTTTGCCTCTCGGGTTCGTCCTTCATTGCAGCCGCGAGGTAAGTCCCTTCAAGTGGGTTCCAAGGTGATGCTAGGGTATGGGTCCACTTAGGTGCAGCCGAGTGGGTGTGGGCTTTGTCTTGGCTGGGTTCGGCCAAGGTATGTTGGTTAGGTTTAGGATATGGTTGGTCGAGTCCTAGTTAGATCTAGGTTTTAGGTTGGGGCGATAGGAATGAGTTAGGTGCAGCCAGCACCTAGCTTAACTTGGGTTTAAAGGGGCGAGCTGGCCAACAAAGGGGTGCAAGCCAGCAAAGGCAAGCCGGGTGGTGTTTGGGCGTGGCTTAGTGCAGGCCAACTAGGCCTGGTGGCCGGGTGATGTGCAGGGCAACAGGGTCGGGCCGAGTGATGCACTCGGCTGGGTTAGGGCACAGGCTAGCCTAAGGGCCAGCAGAATGGGGTGCGTGGTTGGGGGTAGACCGAGTGCCAAGTGCACTCGGTTTGTGGGTGCTGGCTGGGTGCAGACCGAGTGCCAAGTGCACTCGGTTTGGGTGATGTGGGTTGGTCAAGTGGGGGTTTGATAGGGTGTCTTGTGGGGCAGGTTGTGGGGGTCGGTTAGGTGTGTCCTAGGGCTAGGTTTAAGTGGGTCGAGTGCCACTAGGTTGCAGCCCATACGGTGAGTGTTCGGTTTTAGGTGGGTTATGTGGGTGGGGCAGTGGAGTCGGATGGGGCAGGTTGTGCTAGGTACAAACCGAGTGCCAAGTGCACTCGGTTAGTGGGTGCTGGCTGGGTGGTTGGAAATGGGTTAGGTAGTGGCTGGGTGTTGGGTGTAGTTAACTTGGTTCAAGGGAGAGTGATTTAGCTAGGTTTTGGCTAGGTTTAGGGTGGAGTCGGTTTAGGGTAGTTAGGTCCAATTGGGGTGGTTTTGGCTAGGTTTAGGTGGGCTCGGTTGTGGCTGGGTTAGGTTTAGATGGGGTCGGTTGTGGCTAGTTAGGGTGGAGCCAAGGTGCGGATTTGGTTAGGGTGTCTTAGGGCTAGGTTTAGTGGTATGTGGGTTAGGTCGGTTAGGTCAAGTTGGCTAGGTTTAGGGACTTACTTCTTGGAGCGAGTTCACCTTGTGCAACCATGGTTGTAACCCATGTCCACGCCATTCCACCTTGTTGTTGTAGCCCCAAGCTAGGTCTAGGTCTACAAGGCTTGAACCCACTTCACCCTTGATTGAGCCCACATGGCTAAAGCCCACCAAAGTTGCCTTTTTCTACACACTCTCTCTCCTTACAAGCCCTCCCCAAGCAAATTCATGTCAACCTTTTCACCCCCCCTTGGTCAGGGGTGGGTCTTGGATTTGAATCTTAGATTTGGGTTTTAAGATCCAAATCTGATCCAAACACTATTTGGATCTAGATCTGGATATTTTTATCCAGATCCAATCCAAAATCTTCTTTCTTCAGTCCTTCTTGGTGTTTTGAAACGGGCGGTTTTGAACGGGCCTTGGTGTCGCTACTAACTTGTTTGGGCTGGGTTTTTCCCAGTCCTCTTGTCCGACCTGCTTCTCACTTTTCGGACTCTGTTTCGGCCGATTTTTGTTTCCACCGGCTTGGGGTTTGATTTCTGACATCTTCATCGGGGCTTTGGCTTCGTCTTTCATGTTTTGGGGCTGAAGTCTGATTCTGGCCTAGATGCTTGTTTCGCTTTTCGACCTTGTTTTCAACTGGTCGAGTTGAACTTTTGCTTTTTGACTTGTTTTGGAGTTGTTGTTTTTATTAGGCTTCACCTGCTTGTTTCAGCTGCTTCATAAAATTTGGGTTTTGGCTTGAGTTCAAAAACCTTTATTTTGAGAGATTTTGAAGTTAAAAATTCGCAACTCCAGGGTTTTAAAAGCTCAAAATATGGTTGTGAAATGGTTTTCGAAAATCAGGTGTTTGTTTGAAAATAATCCCATTTTAGGGTGTTTACACTCTCCAAACAGACACAAGTCTCTAAACACCAGAAATAAAAATATTCTCGAAATTCTCCAAAAGACAAATTTTAAACCATTATAATTTTACAAAGTTGAAAAAACAATTTTTAAAAGGTTTTCAAAGTTTTAAATTCGATCCATAAGCAAACAGACTTGATTCAAATTGGATCCCAGATCAGGGCCCAAAAGAAGATCAAGTTCAATTTCAAATTCAAATAGGGGATCAAGCTGAGATGGGATCAAGCGGAAGATCAAGCCCGATTAAATTCAAGCTTATCAAGATCAAGCCCAAATCCATACGAAGTTAAATAGGAGGATTGAGCTTATCCAAGACCAAGTCCAAACTCATCCAATTCAAGGGGAGCATCGAACATTTTGAGTTGAACTCGAGACCATGATAAATGGAATCAAATCAAGAATTGAGCCAACGATCAAGATATGCCCGTATGGAATTAAAAGCAAAGTGGAGCTAAATCAATCAAGAATCAAAATATGATTGAATTAGAAAGGCCTATGCAAGAATACACGGCAAGATGGCTTACATCAAATTGTATCAAATCAATACATGTTAGGACCGGCTGCACCAAGTCCAAAATAGTTGCACCAAGTCCAAAACGGCTACATCAAGTCCCAACCGGCTGCACCCTAGACAAGCCCACATGGGGCTAGTCCAAGTCACCAAGGAGGGACCACTTGAAAGTGGATTAAATGGGATCAAATTGAACCAAGAATGCTGGTCCAGCCCGCCCCATGGAAGGGGCTAGAAACCAACCCCCTTGGCCTATAAAAGGGGCCAAGGGGGGGCGGGTTTCCCTATCTTGCAATCTTGAGAGTTTGGTGAGGCTTCTATCTTGGGTGAGAGACTAGTCTAGGGAGAAGAATTCCCAACAAGAGGGTCGTGAGCTTCAAGCTTTGGGTGAAGAAAGGGTAGCTAGGGGAGTGCCAAAGGAGTTTGAGGAAGAAGAAGAAGAAGGAGTAAAGCACATCCACTAACAACATTCGAAGTTATCCAGAAGACACTCAAGGAGACTATAAAAGAAGAAGAGGAGGAAGAGAAGAGAGGAGGAGAAATCCGAAGAAGTCTCAAGAGAGCCTTGCGAGAGTTTTCTTCTTTTCTTAAGCCTTGTACCCAAACCATTCAAAACCTATTCATAGTTATGGAAATGATTCAAGATCCATACAACCCTTGAGGATGTATGTACTCAAGTTAGTGAAGAAATACAAGTAAGTTTCTCATTTATGGAGTAAATTTCCTTTTCCTAAGTCTTTGAATGTGTGAATGATCCGAGTAGATGAATGTTTAGTCTAGGATCGTATGTATGCTCAATCATGTTAGTTTTTTTTAATGTTTGAAATTAACTAAAAAAGCTAAGTTAAGTCATGCATATGGAACCTATAGTCTGTTGAGGTATTACGGTATGTATGCTAGTGATCGTGAGCTACAAGGGTTTGAGAGTCCCGAGGCGTGAGCAGGATGCATTAGCCGACTGTGGACATTTTCACCCATTTGGCCGGAAGAAATAGTAGTCCATCAACGGAATACCAGTTAGATTGTCTTTAGGAACCATGTGTATGATAAGACTGAACCTTAGCAGTTGAAATCAAATGAAATAACAAACAAAACATGAAAACAGTATACAGAAAATCTAGGATAAGACAGAGGTCTTATGAAGATCTGAAACTTAGGGTAAGACAAAGGAAAAATTAGAAAAACACTCTAAGAGATTAATACAAATGTCGTTTGTCATAAAAGCCATCAGTATAGAGATTGACCAAGATAAGAATGAAATTCATATCCCAAAAATCATAATTAAGATAAATAACACAGGACCTTCCGCAACTCAGATTGAAAATATAGAAGTTACGACCAATTGTCTCGCAAAAACAACCCCCATAAAATTGGTATCAGAGCTTAACGAAAAAAATCCACTTATCAAAATCAAACGTAAAAAACAAATCAGAGCCAAACAGCAAACAATCAGAAACTATAATGTATGTTAGAAATTTAAGATTTCCAAACAAACCAGATTTTGGTCATTATATAGAAGTTGTATATGACTCAAAACAAGATATGTTGAAAGCCAAAGAAGTTAAAAGAAAACAAAAAATCAAAACTCAGTTCAAAACATAGATTGAACGAACCAGAAAAATGACAAACCAAGAGATAGCGTATCTTGCTAATATAGCAGATAGTATCTCTAAAAAACACAAATGTTCTAAACATCATGAAATACCAATCATAAACCTTGAAACACCAAATGAATGGTGCTAAGCTTCTCATGGTTTTGAGAAATCATAATTGATTATATATTTGATTTACGATTATAACTAATACTTGAGTTTCATGTTAGGTGAGATAACAGGACTGGGTATTTCTTTAGTTCATAACTTACACTAATGCTTAGGTCCACAACTGCGATTGTATAAGGTGGGGTGACATTGCAGGAGAAGACGTTTATGCTTCGTGCAAAACTCGTGAGTCGAGTTTATATGATCCACCTCCCTCTTGATACCGACGTTTTTTTACTAAATTGAGCCTATGGAACCATAATTCTGTGCCAGCAACAAGTTCCACATTTGATACCCAAAGAAACTTAAAAACTACAAACACTACAAGTCGATGTCCCATTCTCATAAAACCACGAATAATACACCCTAAGGGAACATTTTCTGGCAATGCAAGCTTATCTCTCATCAAAGGCAAGTATCTAGCGTCTGAGTTAAGTTGTACCGACCCCGGCAGTTTCTCCATAATTAGTAATGAGAAAAGAAAAACAAAAGCTATTTCCGAGGATCCAGCTTTAGATCACACTGCTTTAGTGGGAATCAACCCTTGAATTACGGGAATTCATTATAAAAGCAGTTTTTTTTAGCCTGGAGTTTCGTAGGTTACAAATTCTTTCTCATCGTTGTTTCTTCAAGCCTCACAAAAACAATGATGAGCATTCGAACAGAATGATCCAAATCAGTGTAAGAAGCGTCTGTATGGTTAACTTGTGTATAACCTTTCACTAAAAGAGAAAAGGGACCACGCGTTATCACAAAGCATTTACTTGGTGTAACGTCTATTTACCTTCAGACCGAAGAACAGCCAGTCACAGCATCTTTCAACACCGCCTACAAGAATCAGGTTTTTGCGCAAAGACCCACCCTTAGCATCGAGAGCGGTGGAGCTCTCCAACGGCCACTGGCAGGTGGCGAGTTTGATCCTTGGGGAGGGTGCGTGTGCGTTGGGCTTCAGCCTGCCATTCTAACAAACAAAAAATCCGACTGGATTTTGCATTGAAAGACCGTGTGACCCCAAGAGAGAAAATTGCCCAGTTCCCTTGGAAAAGAACCCGTTTCATATGAGAAACAAGCATAATCTAATTGGCTTTGACATACAAAGAAAATTCTACTAGTATTTCATATAATATGCATCTTTGCCACCAAACATATTGGGCTTCAAATCAAACTGGGAAATGTTATGTGCACCACGGCATGCAGTACCAAGCTACGCAAAAGTTAAAAGCATTATATTGGAAAAGGAAAAAGTTAAAACAGGCATCCAGTCCAAGAATAGCGAAAATGAACAGGAGAGAGCTAAAAAAGAACACAGAAAAAACAGGAAATTTGAGTGCCTTCGGAAATCGAAGCAATTCTTCTACCCCAAGGCTTCATTTGTTTCATGCACATTCCTATGAAACGCATCCTCTTTAGAAAGTGTATTTTTTCTATAGTTGGCATCGGCACACCGTCAGAAAATGGTCTATGCTCCTTCAATGCAACTACAGCCTTTTCTTGCGAAAACGTTCTATTTATCCCCCAGCCTTCCCCAGAAATTGATGCTTCTTAGAAATTGAGGGATCACTGGGACAGCACTAAAAACAACAACATAGCACTGCTATACGCTAACATTAAACTTACGCATAAAAAATCAGAAAGGTTCTAGTCAATTACCGTGAGTGACAGAGGCAAACACTCAATATCAAAGAAAATGCCAATATTGTAGTTGATGACAGACTCCCAACAATGTTCAGAAAGCATACTCAAGGTCTGGATACACTTTAAAAGCTAATCAAGCTAAGCCAAACTGCAAAATTTGTCGGAACTACAAGCAGAAAAAACTCCCACCACATCGTCCACCAATTTCAGATGCTCAACAATAAAGATCATGCGGAAATGTCCCCTGATGGGAGCACTGACTAAATGACATCAAGCAAATAAAAATGGATTTGGTTCCTGAATAAACAAAACAAAGAGGAGATGAGCTAATCATAACTTAGCTAAGACTCCAGAATGGCCAACAATCTGAAATGTGGAGGACCTCATTGTACGCCCACTTTCTTCTCAACGAGAGTATCTATAAGATTGGCAGCATCTAGAACTGTAGCTATGCTCTGTGAGTTCTCTTCCTCCACATTGATGTCGAATTCTTCCTCGATTCCCATCACTATTTCTACCTGTGGTTAATGCAATTCCACATTAAATAAATGTCCACAATGCACAGCAAGATGCTATCATTTTCTTATAAAAAAAAAAAAGAAATGAAAGAAGTGAAACTGTAGGTTGATAATGCTTAAGAATGTGCAACACTGGGAGTAAAATCAGGGAGGACAAGATACCGTGTCAAGAGAATCAGCACCAAGATCACTAAATTTAGATTCTGGTGTAAGAGCAGTATCCTCAGATAAGGCCAATTGCTTCCTCACTATGCCGCACACCTTCTCCACTGTTTCTGGTTTGGCCTGCATGTACCATGGATCATCACGACAAACAGAGACTTACTATGCAAGGCGGAAATAGTTTTGGAAAGGAGAGTTCTTACAGCACATCTACCACGGAGCTGGAGTGATGAGGAGCGATTTCCCATCTTTGGAATAGAAACCAAATTGATGAGAGCAGCCCTAGCTGCCACCTAACCATAAAGTTCAGATTATAGGTAATGATGCATAGAAACAACATATGCACCTTCTTTGTGAAAACCAAACAGAAAAATGTGTATTGCTTAAGTGAATTGAAAATATACAAAAAAGAAAATATCCTGACCACAAACCTTAATTCACATGTCAGTGATAGGAAAACAGCATCAAGACAAAGAATAAGACAAAATGCAATGTGCCGCTAAAAAATCACACCTTCACAACACTCTTATAATCAATATACTCATGAGAAAGGAAGCTCCCTATGTCTTTCTCAACTAAATTTATCTAGAAAAAGAATGAAATACACATTGAAAATATGCAATCCGAGAATTCTCTTCCAAAGCAGATGAAATCCAATACATAATCACGCCAAAGGAACATCTTGCAACCTCTAGAAGATGAAAGACGCAAAGATGCAGTAAACAACCAACCGCAGATTGTAAAGGCGGCTTCTACGAATAATTTGAACGCATTGCCTGTCACACAAAAATATTTGGAACTACATCTTGAGCCTCCTGTGCAATGATCAAGCAGGAAAGCAGACAAAACATATTTGAACATTATCTGGAAATTCAAAACCAAATATCCCATCAACACCCCTTGTCCTTATTTCCAGCTTGCTTTAATCTCGCTTGGCTCGGCCGAGCACCGGCACTTTGGGAAAGCTCAAAAGTCCAAGATTAAGCTCAGGTATAATCACAAGACAAATAATCGGTTTTAGTAATTCGAGGTTGGCTGCTCAGTTCTGAGATTTCCAATTTTCACCAAAAAAGGGCACAAAGATGAGTTACTCGTCTGGGTGGTACATCCATGAGCATCTGCTGAAACTTGGATACAAAGAACAGGATTCATGTCATTGCTAGAGTTTCACACAACTACCCTTGCTTCTCGATACCCATGACATGCAGTTACGGAAACACATTCTTAATGCTATGTCTCTTCTCATGCATTTCAGTGACCATAGTTAAGCCCCTCCCCTACCCTCTTCTGCTCCAATAGTTACTCGACATCGCATACCCAAATAAATGAAGCAGATACAGCAACGAAGCTACAGAGTGGAATTTTACATGCCATCCATCCGAATGCACAAACGTCAAAATAGGAAAACCCCAAAGAGAAAAAGCAGATCCGCATACAGAAACACCAAGTATTCAATTAGATCTTCCAACCACTTTCAGATCTACACAAGCATGCGAATTAAAACGCAAACGTAGATGAGAAAAATCGTTTTGCATCACGCATAACCGCTAGAAAGGCATCGGAAAGAACCTTTTCTACATGAGATCTATCCACTCAAGGGAACATCACCGCCATAAAGAACGCCCTATATGAAAAGAACAGAATCTTACCTTGGAGTATCGGGCCGGGACAACGGCCGAAGATCGCAGATTGAGGGATGGCGCAGAGACGGAAGCCATGGGGATGACACAGGATGGGCAAGAAAATTTGGAGGGTGAGGAACCAGAGTGAGAGTGAGAGGGGGCTAGACTAAGCGATTATATACATGGGTCTATTTGATGGAACCCTAGCGTTGTAATCTCCGCCCGCTGAAAACCACAAACTTTTTAGAAGGATTTACGAAAATGCGTTACCATGATTTACCATTCACGTGGAACGACTGTTCCATATATGGAAAAGGGCGGTTGAATGCCATATATTCTGCGACTTGAACACATTAGCTCGCCTTAGGGTCACACCCCGTACCGTAGTATAAGTCTGGACATTCCTCAATGGTAGCAGGTTATCGTAGACCTTTTTCTTTGTTCTTTACAGATTTTTTTTCTCAATCCATGATGGTTGAGAGCTCTCAAATCTCAGGCACAATGATGTAATTATCAAGAATGCATTTCGCATTTAAGCTAACAGCCCATCGTGCAGGCCTCCCCGCTCAAGGGGCACATAATAGGGTGCCAAAGAACTCCACTCTACTAACTTATAGTAGGCGAAGGGCCCTTCCTTTGTTTCTTATAGATGTTAATTCTTTGATTTTAACATTTGGATAATGGCTCCGCAACCAGACGGATGTGGCAAGCGCTAGGTCTGCATCACTTCAACAATGAGTAGAGCATACCGTCTGCTTGTTGTCAAAACAACCCTTTTGTTCACCTTTTGAATCGACAAAGTATTGTGAGCAATGGCAGTGGACCACAGCTTTCTTTGGTTTGGTAGAAATTCCAAGGCCAACCAACTTGTCAAATCAAGTGACTACCATTGTTAAGCAAACTAAACACATTGAAGTGAGGCATTTCAAATTCATGTTATTTAATTGAATCCAGTATGAGAAATAGCTAGTATAAATTTAGAGCTAAATTTGTCGAACATAGGCTACTTGTTTATGTAAAAACTGCTTTTACAAGTTACTGAACTCTTTAACAAATGTATATAGGTAACCATGTGCATAGTTTGCTTCCAAAGACCTCGTATGAATGCCTGCCTTAGGTGCTCAACATGCTCCTCCAAGGTGCTGCCTATAAACCAAGTTATCATCGAGGTAGATGATCATGAACTCATCCAACATTCTATGTAGCACCTTGTTCATTAGGTCACTAAGGGGCGTCATTGAAACCAAAAAGCATCACCAAGAACTCAAATGAGTCATACCACGTCAATATCACTAACTTATGCTCGTCTCTAGGTGCAATGCACACCTACAAATAACCACTACGAATATCTAATTTTGAGAACTATCGAGAGCCACTCAACCGATCAAATAGATCTGAGATCAAGGGAAGGGGATAGCATCCCAAACTATGATCTCATTGAGGGCATGCATGATAATCAACACGCATCCTCAATGGTCCGTCAATCTTACACAAGACTAGCGATCTACGAACTTTTCAAAGGATGAACAATACCCATCTCCAACAACTCATGCAACTGCCTCTAGAGCTCGACCAACTCAACCAAACTCAACTTTGCAAGGGGCCTCAACTTAGGGACCAACTCGATCACATGGTCCGAATGTCTAGAATACCTTCTAGGTGATAGTTGTTATTACACTATCATCAATGTGTGGCACTTCCTTGTGTTAGCAAGCAAGCATAGTCAATTGCATTTTCTTTGGGTTGTCCTCCACTTGAATCACAAACAAGTAAGTTGTTGCATCATGCTATTGCTAATACCCCATCCTGACAAACCTAAGTTGAGTCTCATCCATCACGAAAGACCATTTCAGTGTGGGGTATCATCCATCTTCACCTTTGTAGATGTAAAAATTTCACTCCAAGCCTATATAGAGACTTGAAGAAAACTCTTCAACACTACTTCTTGCGCGAGCATGACAGCTAGTTTCTAAAAACTAGCAAAGTTTTAAATCTGACTTAGCGATTGTGGCTAAGCGAGATCTTTTCGCTTTAGGCCTTCTTGAACCGATACTCAAGGGTCAGCCTAAGCGCTTTGAGGATTTCAAATATACAGGTGAAGTTCTAAATTCAAGTTGAAAATGAGGTATTGTCAAGAGCAAATTCGTGCACTTTGGTTTCAAGTTTGAAAATCAACAAGTTCTGAAAAACATAAACTGGTTCTATTTTCAGAGCTTATTCCCGAAATTTTTTGGGTGACCTAGGTATCTCCAAAATTCTTGAAAATTTTACAGGACACAGCTTGGAATGTGAAGATCCTAGACTACTTTTTTGTTTTGAATTTTTGGACTATGGTGAAATAAAATTAAATCAGGAAAATATCTCTTCTTAGACACTCGAAACTGTTCTATCACAGAAATATAGAGACCCAAAGATAGGTATGTATCTCGGTGCTCAGAGCTCCGATTTTACTTGATCTTGTTGGAAAGCTATGAATATTGACTTTCTAATGAATCAAGTTTCACCAAATTTGGACAACTATAGATAAAGTTATAGAATGATTACCTAGGCTTTGTTGTAGGAAAAAGTTTTGACAGAACGTTTCTCAAATTTTCTTGATTTTATATACCTTTTAATACATGGTTACATGACCCTAAAATTCTTAAAAATTTTATTATAAGTGGGCTTGTGTGTGTAGATGCAGTATGAAAAATTTCAAGTCGATCGGAGTAGTAGTTTAGCAATGAAAAATACAACAATCAATGTATACGGGAATGCTGAAACCAAATTTTTTGGTTTTTATAACGATGCAAACTCACTCGAATTTAAATTGCAACAACACAACATCCTAAAGTAAATTGCTAAAGGGAAATGAATGAAAATATATAGATTAGCTTAATCATAGAGGGGATTAGGAAATGTAGAATGTTTATACCATATAGAGAGATAGAATCAAGAACACAAACAATTAGAGTGCATAAGCAAGAATCAGAAATTTGTAGCACATCTACTTCTTATTACATCTTGGGGGGAGACAAAGCTCCATTAATACAACTCCTTTTGAATTGAATAACAAGAAGAGAATTTGGATACGAATATTTTTATGGATATCTATTTGGATTTGGATATTGGATCTCGGATATTTTGAGATCCGTATCCGATCCAAACCCAATATTTTTATGGATACGAATCTGGATATTTTGGTCCAGATCCGATCCAATCCAAACACTATTTGGATCTAATCCAAATCCAAACACTATTTGGATCGACCCAAACACTATTTGGATTGGCCCAAATCCAAACACTATTCATTACATGGATTTGGATATGGATATTTATGGTCCAGATCCAAATCAAAATTTCTTCGGATAGTCCTTGGCTTCTCGAGGCGAACGATCTGTGCGGGCACTGGCTTCATCAGCGCTCCGTCTGGTGCTAGGTTTTTCTCAACTTTGTCGTCCGGATTCCGCTCACCGTTCTAGACTCCGTTTTTCTTGATTTTCACCGTTTTTGGCTTTTCTTCAAACGGGCTCTACTTTCTCTTGTTTTTTATCAGGGAGTGGCTTTTGAAGCTCTAGGCTGGAATCCTCTTCTAGCCTAGGGTCTCCTTTTGCCTTCTTTACCTGTTTTCACATTTTAAAACAGGTTGTCGTTTTGGCTTAAACGAGCTTTTTGGTGTTTTTGAGATTTTTTGAAATATAGAAGATTTGGGGTGTTTACAGATGCCCCTCTTTGGCATTATCCAAATGTATTTGGATAATGGCAAAGGAGAAAACACCCCATTTTGGTTTTTCTCTCAAATTTTCTCGAGAATACACCATTTATTTCGTAAAAAACCCTGTTTTCTTTTTCCATAGGTGGGGATTTTTAGCAAAAGGGGGCTTTTTCTAGCTATTTCCCTATATGTATGATCATGCACGAATGACTCTTTAAATGCATGCATGAGAAAAATTTTATTTTTGGGTTTTGAGCCCGAAGAGAGCCTTTTGAGACTGGTTGCTTCGACGAGGTTTTTACCCATGTCTTCTTGACATTTTTCAGGTTTTCAAGCTTTATAGAGAGCCTTTTGAGGCTGTCTGCTCTAAGCAGGTTGTACTCTTGTCTTTTTGACATTCGTGGGTTTTTCAAAAAAAATTTTTTGAAAAGGAACTCCTTTTAACTTGTATCGAAAAGGACTTCCATTTTTCATACTTCCCTTCATTCGGGTTTTGATACCTGCTACTCAGTAGAGGTTTTTGAGTAGGAAAATTTGGAAAACATTTCAAAGTTCCATTTCCTACAAAACAGAGTCGAGTTCTCAAACAAAATGAAATCCAAATAAGCCGATTTTATTCGTACTTTAGGATTTTCGCAAATTTGAATCTTTTTCCTCGGGGATAAGCCGTAGGGATATGGGAAAGAGATACCACGGTCCCTTCTGAAGCGTCCTGTGGTTTTAGGCAAAGAATCGGAAAATCGCTCTTTGGAGCTTTGACTTTTTGTTTCTTTTTTCACAGAGGGTCTCCCTTTGAGAGTATTTTTTCATTAATCCCTCTTTTCTTTAAAGAAGAGCAGCTCTTTGGAGGAGTTTTTGTATTCCCTATTTTATGAAGGGAAGACCTCTTTGGGAAGAGTGTCTTTATATCTCCTTTTTGAACGAGAAGACCTCTTTCGGAGGAGTTTTTGTATTCCCTATTTATGAAGGGAAGACCACTTTCGGAGGAGTTTTTGTATTCTCGTTTTTTTTTTCTTTTGAATACAACCAATTTTCCTTTTAAGAGAGAAAGTAGGATGGGGGAGGGCTTATCTCTTTGGTTACTCGATTCAAACGAGATCGTCCTATTTCTTAATAGCATCTGCTATTCGAAAATATTTTGATATTTTGAACAAGGCTTAATCTTGTAAGCCAAGGTTCTTTGAAATATCGCCAATTCATTTTTGGAAGTCTCTACTTTTCGAAAAGTATAAATTCCTCCATTCAGGGTTATACAATCTACTTCGATCCTTCTTTCAAGTTTCAAAGGAGTTCGATTTTTCAAAATCTTTTTGAAAAAGAATTCAACATAAACCCTTTTGAATATTCGGGCATTTTCGGGGTTTTGCTAATTTCTACCCATAATATCAACAAATTTCTAATTTTTGTTGCCCTTTTGAAGACAGGGGGACATTCCTACTCGAGTTTGCCACCCTTTTCGGCTTTCTTCGGGGTGATATGATGCATGCTATGCACTCCATGTGATTTAAAATGGAAATACATGTTTTTATGCAACGATGAACATATGAAATGTATCTCACAAATCATGAAGGAGATGCATTCGCTTATCCATGGAAAGTGTCTAGGGGTTGTGTTTAAAAATGCCCCTAGCTTGATGGGAATTTCGCATGGTCATATGGTGATGGGCCATGACTTTTCAAAAGGATTTTAGATGGACATTGGTATGTTCATGTCCATGCACTTCCACGGTTTTTCTAACATGATCATGATACTTTTTGCTCAAGGATGAAGACATAACCAGCCCTAAGTGATCGTCATGGCCATCATGTTTGATTTCGACATGGTCTCCATATTTCATCGTGAGACTCATGTATTTTATCCTAACACAATCAAGGTTTTCATATAAAACCAGAAGTTGAGAAATCCTTTTTTTCAAAGCTATATGTAGGGTTAAAATTTTTCGAAATTTTGATCTCTTTTGAGAAAGCAGTTTTGGGAAATCCTCCCTTTCTATATGAAGATGGTTTTATACCAGCCCCTTTGATCTAAATATGTTTTCCATACTTGGTTTTGGTTAAGCATGGATTTTGGAATTCATTTTGAAGATTCATGCCTTCATGGGGCATTTGATCAAGTATGGGGAATGTGTCTCAAAGAGGCACCTTAGCCACACGACATAGGGCTTGTTCCTTCATGGAGTCTTGAGTTTTTGAAACTCATACTCTGTTGAAAAGGGTTGCCATTTACTTTGCCTATCTATTTGAGATAGGTTTTTCAAATGGTTGCTTTAATGAACATCATTCCTTTTTCATGACATGGGAGATGATGTCTCAAATTTGGAAGGCCTACAGCAAGGCCAAGCACGATTTTTCTTTTGGCTTAGTGATTCCTGTCACATGCCAATAGAGTTTTCGAAATGTATGGCACATTTAGTATGAATAACATCTTCATTTGATTAAGTCAAGCAGACAATGCATGAATTGCAATGCTTGGGAGGTTTTTATCAAAAGAATTTTGAAAAGTTTTTGTGAAATGCTAACCCTTTTTCGAGATTCTCATTTCTTTTTGAAGTTTGCCTTGAAGGTGTCGGATTTGATTCGTATGGAGACATGCCTATGATGGCCCGATTACTTAGGGGGTCGACTCTTATTGCCCCTTTGGTTTTTCAAAACCCTAAATTCAAGTTCTAGGGTGATGTCTAGACTCGATGCATATGAATGATTTCAATGTGTAATGCATGATGCTTATGCACACACTATGGGTTAAACTTATTTCTAAAAATCCCCAATTTTCCATAAGTCAAGGATTTTGTGAAGTTCAGGAAGTTTGGAGGTGTTTATTCCTCCTTGCTTTGGTGATTCTGGAGCTTTTCAGTTTTGAAAAAGCTCTAGGCAAAAAGGTGGACAGGATCAGCTTTTGGATACTTGGGTTCAGGGAGTATATACAATTTTCGAAAGCATTTTTACAATTTTTTTCGAAAATGGGCTTTGTACATGGCCAAAGGCTTTTGAAACAAAATTTCTTTTTGGAATTATTGTTTTTCCAAATGTTTTTGAGATTTTGAGGGTTTTCAATTTTTTTGGTCTTTTTCAAAAGTAGGGATCTTCCATTGAACCTTCAAAGAAAACATTCATGAATTAGACTCTAATCAGATAGGTCTAAAACATGGGTTTCGGTTTTAGAGGTTCTACAGGGCATCCTTGACCCAGATGGTCTTAGGTGGCGGCTCTGGGGATATGGGTGGGCTGTAGCCTAGTTCATATCGTTCCCTATTGGTTTTAGGTAGGACAGGTTCTAGACTACCTTGGTTTCGGGTTCCCAGGCCCACGTAGGGTTTATATCCCATATTCAGAATCATGTTCCAAGACTTTGCTTTTCAAAAAGTTTTGGTATAAATCATGGTCTTGAAACATGGAATCGTCCATGTCGGGGATATACACCCTTTTGGATATCGGGAGTTTGGATTCAAGGGTGATGGAAGACTTGGGCTTCCATACATCTCTGTTTTGGGAGATATATCTTTCAAGGGAAACCATGCTTGGCCCCTCGAGAGATTTTGGATTTTTCAGGATGGTGGAGAACTCGGGTTTCCACACAACCTGGGTTTGGGAGACATATTCTTCAAGGGAAGCAAAGCTAGCTCCCTTGAAGGATTCTGAACATTTCGGGGTTTTGGAAAACTTATGGTTCTAGATAACCCCATTTTGGAAGTTTTTGTCCTCAAGGGAAGCCGTGCTTGGTCCCTTGAGAGACTTTGGATTTTTCAGGTTTATGGAAGACTTATAGTTCCATACAACCTGATTTTGGGAGAAATTTGCTTCAAGGGAAGCCCAGATTGCTCCCTCGAGGTCTTTGACTTGCTTCCTAGGTTCAACTCGTGGTGCCCTTAGGGATGGATTTTTTTGTTTCAAAGCCATAGACTTGGTTCCAGGGCACAAGACTAGGCTCGAAGAAGTGGGTTTTTCTATGGTAGGGTTATGAGCTCCTAAGATGTCGATGCATGCATTAGGGGTCTCCATGTCTACCTTTTTTTGAACTTCTTTTTGTTTTTGAAATTCATTTGGGTGGTGCGGGATATTTGGCGCACCTTGAAAATCCTCAAATTTTGGCACAATTTGTGAGTTTGTGTGTGCATAGAGGTTATCCAATGCATCTGATGACCCTATATGAAGAAGAGAGTCTTGAGAAGGATGGGTTTCAGGCATACCTCTTTGTGGCTTGTTTACCTTTTCATGGTGAGAGCAGGCCGATTTCCCAGGTAACTCTATTTTGAGCCCCCGAGGTATTACGAGGCGTTTCCTTTCGAAACCTTCCTGTTTTTCACTCTCGTTCCTTTGTAGGGTGTGGGTTTCATGTCCCACAGTGTGTGTGTGCCTAGACTTAGGACTTTCACTTGAATTTTTTGAAATTTCAAAGTTTGATTTTTCAATTTTTTTGTTTTTTTGAAAGTTTTCAAGATTTTTTTGATTTTTTGAAACAGAATAGTCTGTTTTCGAATTTCCCTTGGATTTTGAAAAGCTTGAAGATGTAGGAATGGATGACTCATCCCTTTTTCGGGATTCGTCTCTAATCTCCAATCCTTCGTTGAGTTTGAGATCGGTTTTCAATTCACGATCTTTATATGCCCTAGAAGAGCTGCTATGTGATCGATGGGCATTAAGCTCCTTGCTTAAAGCATCCATCTTTTGAAATATTTTTGAAATGTCATCGAGCTCTTTTTGGGCTTTATCTGTTTTGAAAGCCTCTCTCAGTTTACTGAATGAGGATTTTTGTAGCTTTTTATCCATTTTTATGCAATTCTCCTAAGTATGCACGATTTTTTGGAAAAACACTCTTTTTTTAGAAAATTTTGAGTGTAACTTGTTTGTTTGAGGTCTACTTAAGTCCCGGGTCCCACCGGGCGTGCGAAGTCTGTTGACACCGAAAATTTTCACTTACGGGTTCTTAGGCCTGAAGTGAACCTTTTCGCAATCTACTTCGCTTTATGGGCGTGCTAGCTAGTTTACTTTAACTAGCAAAGTATGTTTTGAAATAATCTGACTTTTTAAAGGCGATTGTAGGCAAGCGGGATTTTTACGTCGCAGACCTTCTTGCACCGATGCGCAAGGGTCAGTCTGTACGCTTAGAGACTTTGTTTTAAAATAAGTTTAACTCAAAATATATTTTAAATGAAGAAGTATTTTAAAACTTTTTAAAAACCATGCACTTGGGCGATTTTGATTTTATAAGGGTTGGACGACCCTAAGTCTTTCAAATTTTAATCTACTTAGGCACGATGTGCGTGCATCGAAATAGCCTAAGTCTTGGCGTGTTTGCACGATTGATTCGGGGTTTTGCTTTGATGCAGGTATGCACTCTAGCTCGAGTATGGCGAGTATGCAATGCAACTCACACAACTCCAAAGGGAAAACCCGAAATTGAAAGACAATGCTTAAGGGAAATTGTGTAATGTAAATTGCAAAAGGGAAATATGGCTATATCTTAAGAGCGAAAAGGTTCAATTGTATAAGTGTGTGTCGTGTATATATGTAAAGACTATGCACACAGCTGAACCTTAAAACCCAAATCTAAAAGACATAGCTGAAGGGAAATACTTATAATATATATGGGCCCGAAGGTCGCCAACGTGTGCATGGGTGTTGTGTGTATAATGAAAGACAACTCACACGACTTATAATGAAACCCAAATATAATTGCAATAGGCCTTGACTAAGGTCTTGGGAGTAAGAGTGAAAGCTCAATGTGTGAGAGTGTAGAATTGAAATACTACGCACACGACATGAATTTAAACCCAAATATAATTGCAATAGGCCTTGACTAAGGTCTTGGGAGTAAGAGCGAAAGCTCAATGTGTGTGAGTGTAGAATTGAAATACTATGCACACGACATGAATTTAAACACCCCAAAACGAAATTGCAATATGGCCCTTACTAGGGTCTTGGGAGTAAGAGCGAAAGCTCAATGTGTGTGAGTGTGGAAATTGAAAGACAACGCACACAACTTGAATATAAACCCACGCAGCTGAATATATATAAATATAACTATATCTTAGGGGCTGTGAAGGCCCGTGTGTGTGCAAAAAGTGTGCAACTAAGAGCGGGAAGGCTCGAGTGCACGTGTGTGTGGGTGTGTCAAACCACATTATTACAATCGGGGGGAGACAAAGCTCCTTTATTACAACCCCGTATCAAAATTTAATTGAATATAAAGCAAGTTAATGTAATAGACAAAGTTTAGACACTTACAAATAGCTGGTCCATGTTCAACTTGCTTGCACTTGGGCTCACGGTTCACCTTGGGCAGCCAAGAGGGGTTATCCTTAGTAGCTTTGAGGTAGGTTCTATGGGGCACGGTTAGGGTCTTAGGGGAACTAAGGTTCGGCCAAAACGGGGCTGTTTAGGGTCTGTCCTAGGGTCTGTCCTAGGGTGCAGGTCACGGCCAGGGTACAGGTCAGGTCGGTAGGGAGGTGGTCAAGTCGGCAGGGAGGTGTCGGGCGCTTGGCGCGGCCATCGGGTCGCCTGGTGGGCTGCAGTGGCGCGGGGCGTGCAGTGTCTGAGGGGCGCAGCAGCGTCAGGGGGGGCAGTCGGTAGGACGTAGGGCGCGCGGCAGGATGCAGGGCACGCAACAGGCGCCCGTGGGTTTCGGTTCATGGTTTGCGGGATATTTTGAGGCGGTTGGGGTTAGGTTAGGTCTAGTTAGGGTTAAGTTAGGGTTAGGTTGGTTTAGTTAGGGTTAGATTCAGTTGGGGTTTAGGTTCAGTTGGGGGTTAGGTAGGTTCGAACCTAGGCTAGGTTGGGTGTTAGGTTTACCTCTTGGAGCCGGTCCTTCTTGGCTTGAGCCCACGTCTCTATGGTTGTAGCCTCTTGGTCCAGCCCACCTTGGTTGCAACCCTTTGGTCTAGACCCACTTAGCCCACATGGCTTGAACCCACCTCACCCAATGAGCCCACATGGCTAGGTCTATCACTCCCTCTCTCTCCTCCCAAATATTTGCATGAACCCTTTACATGGACCCCCTCACCTCTATTTATAGACATTTGAGGTGGGTCTTGGATTTGGGTTTGGGTTTGGGATTTGGATCCAGACCAAATCCAAACACTATTTGGATTTGGATATTGGATATTGGATCTAGGATATTTTGAGATCTGTATCCGATCCAAACCCAATATTTTTATGGATACAGATCTCGATATTTTGGTCCAGATCCGATCCAATCCAAACAATATTTGGATCCAATCCAAATCCAAACACTATTCATTACATGGATTTGGATCTGGATATTTATGGTCCAGATCCAAATCAAAATTTCTTCGGACAGTCCTTCTTGGCTTCTCGAGGCGAACGATCAGTGCAGGCACTAGCTTCATTAGCGCTCTGTCTGGTGTTGGGTTTTCTCCAACTTTGTCGTTCGGACTCTGTCTCGCCGTTCTGGACTCCGTTTTTCTTGATTTTCACCGTTTTTGGCTTTTCTTCAAACGGGCTCTGCTTTCTCTTGTTTTTATCAAGGAGTGGCTTTTGAAGCTCTAGGCTGGAATCTTCTTCTAGCCTAGGGTCTCCTTTTGCCTTCTATACCTGTTTTTGCATTTTAAAATAGGTTGTTGTTTTGGCTTAAACGAGCTTTTTGGTGTTTTTGAGATTTTTTGAAATATAGAAGATTTGGGGTGTGTACAGTCGTGACTCAGCCCCATCCTACCTAACTCACCTAAGACCTCACCTACCTAGGACCACACTCATTTCACCCTAACCTAAGACCTTGGCCGAACCAAGCCCATCCTAAACCATCAAGCACTTGATTGCTCCCAAGTAAGCCTAAGCCTAAAATCGAAAAAAATGCAAAAACCAAAAACATTGGAAAATCAAAAACCCAAAAATAGGGTAGTTTGTACAGTTCCTAAAGTTTTTGTTTTGCAAAAACCCAAAAAAATCGAAAATCTACAAAATACCAAAAAGATTTTGTACATAACTGCTCCTGGTAGGACTTTGGAAAAGGAAAAGGATTTCAAAAGGAACGTCGTCTGCATAGCCAGACCAAAAATTTCGAAATCAATTGAAAATCCAAGTACAAAACCAGGTCTTTTGAAAACTCACGCATCAAATTCCCTCGAGTCTATAACCCACGAGAATGATCGAAGCCCAGAAGTGGATCCCCTTGAGGAAGATCCCACTTCTGAGCTCCCAGAATTTCATAAAATTCTCGATCTTGAAAGACCTTCCAATTCAGTAGGAGGAGATTTCATAGAGGTGAACCTAGGGAGTGATTCCAATCCCAAAACCATCAAAATAGGCGCATGTTTGCATGAACATGAAAGATCAACATTCCTTGCATTTCTACGAACCTATTTAGATGTGTTTGCATGGATGTATGAAGACATGTCGGGCATAGACCCCGGCATTGTTGAACATCGTCTTCCCTTAGATGCGGATGTAAAACCCATAAAGTAGAAGCTTAGGAAAATACACCCGAATGTACACACGCAAGTCAAAGAGGGATTAGAAGGTCTGTTAAAAGCCGGATTTATAAAACCCATTGCGTATTCTGATTGGTTGTCAAACATCGTTGTAGTTCGAAAAACCAATGGGAAAATTCAAATATGCATCGATTTCAAAAACCTGAATAAAGCCACTCCAAAGGATAATTATCCTTTACCAAACATAGATTTGATAGTCGATAGTACTGCAAATCACGAAATGTTTTCGTTTATGGATGGCTATTCAGGCTATAATCAAATTAAATTAAGTCCACGAGATCAGGGTAAGACCGCCTTCACAACCCCGTGGGGCACGTACTGCTATACAGTCATGCCCTTTGGTTTGAAAAATGCCGGTGCGACATACCAGAGAGCCATGACCACGATCTTTCATGATCAGATTTATGAGCTCGTAGAAGTGTATGTAGATGATATCTTGGCAAAATCCAAAACCCGATGCACTCATATCGAATATTTGTGAAAGATTTTCGAAAGGCTTAGGCTTTACAAAGTAAAGCTAAACCCTCTTAGGCTTTACAAGAAGTCTGAGCTAAACCCTGCCTAAAAATGTGTATTCGGGGTAGAGTCTGGAAAGCTTCTAGGCTTTATGGTAAGTCAAAGGGATATAGAAGTCGACCCCTCTAAGTGTCGAGCCATCATAGACATGGCTCCACCCTCCAATCTCACCCAAATTCGTAGCCTCCAAGGTCGATTACAGTCCGTTTGCCGATTTATATCAAATCTGGCGACTAGATGCGAACCCTTCAACAAGCTATTGAGGAAGGGCACGAAATTCTTATGGGATGACAACTGCCACAAGTCCTTCGAGAGACTAAAGGCATACCTAGTTAATCCCCCTGTTTTGAATCCTCCAAAACAAGGAAAACCACTTTTACTTTACATTTCCGTGCATGCGAATGTTTTGAGAGCCCTATTGGCTCAATACGAGGATGACACCCATAAGGAGTATGCCATCTACTACATTTCGAAAACTCTCTTGGCTTACGAAAGTAATTATCAAGCCACGGAGAAGACGTGCTTGGCCCTAGTCTGGGCCTGCCAGAAATTCAGACACTATTTCCTAGATCATGAGATCTGGATAGTGTCCAAGCTTGATCCAATCAAGCACTTGTTCGAAAAACCCATTCTTACAGGTAGATTGGGCAAATGGCAACTCCTTCTAATGGAGTATGACCTAAAATACCACCACCAAATCTCCAATAAGGGGCAAGCCCTAGCAGACTACGTAGCTGAGTTCCCCCTGGAGGACGCATACCCCACACTTGATGAAATGCCCGACGAAGGCATATTGCAAAACCATTTTCAAAACCACATTTTGGCAAACTCTTTCGAAAACCAAGTATGGAAGATGCACTTCGATGGGCACGAAACCAACGAGGAGCTGGTGCTGGGGTCATCCTCATCTCCCTTGAAAAGGGCGAGATTCCCATAGCAATCCGCCTAGATTTCGAATGTTCCAACAACATAGCTGAGTATGAAGCACTCATACAAGGCTTAAGGATTTCGAAAACTCTAGGGGCATCATGCATTGAGGTCTTTGGAGATTCGCTCCTTGTTATAAACCAGGTTTTGAAAATTTGGCAAGTACGTAACGAAAAACTACTTCCATATCACGAGTTGGCCACTCGATTGGTGGAGTCATTCCAATCGTGTAAACTCACACACGTGGGAAGAGAGGATAATGGCATTGCCGATGCCCTCTCCTCCTTGGGTTCAGCCCTAAAGGTCGATCCCATTTGAGGGACCCGGTCTTTAGAAATATCGCATGCATCCAACCCATCCACACACGATTTGGATATTTGCCAAAGTAGCCCAGATTCTGTTGAAAAACCTTGGTTTTACGACATTAAGCATTTTCTAGAAAATGGGGGATTCGCCGAGGATGCCACATCCAAAGATAAGGCATTCATCCATAAAATTTTGACCCGATACACCATTCTGGGTGGGGTTCTATATAAGAAAAGTTTTACCGGTATCCTACTTAGGTGTATCGATCTAGAGGAGGCTAGGATAGTGATGCATGAGTTCCACGATGGAGAGTGTGGAGGCCATGTCAATGCCAACATGATGACAATGAAAATACTTAGAGCGGGCTATTTTTGGTCCACCCTGAAAAAGGATTGTCACGATCATGTTAGGAAGTGTCATCCATGTCAAGTGCATGGGCACACCATTCATATCCCCTCATCTGCATTGCATTCCGTGGTCAGCCCCTGACCATTCACCATGTGGGCGTTTGACATTGTAGGCCCAATCTTTCCAAAAGCCTCGAATGGGCATCGATTCATTTTAGGAGCCACTGAGTATTTCTCCAAGTGGGTGGAAGCCATTTTCCTGACCAACGTACTGGGGCAGCATATGGTGGCTTTCATTAGGAGAAATATCTTGGCTCGATTTGAGGTTTCACGAGACCCTGTGTCTGATAATGGCACCCTATTCAAGAACGAGCGGATGGTTAAGTTGTGCAACACGTATGGCATAACTCACCACTTCTCCTCGCCCTACTACCCTCAAGGCAACGGACAAGCCGAAGCCACGAATAAGACTCTCATTAGCATAATTGAGAAGACTTTAGAGAAGAGTAGGACGTGGCACGAGAAGCTGGATGAAGCCTTATGGGCTTATAGGACTTCCATCCGGACTCCCACGAATGCCACACCGTTCGAATTGGTCTATGGCACAAACGCCATTCTTCCCATTCATACTCAATTGCATTCATTCCATACATCCATAGCACTCGACCTCCCCCTAGAGACGCTTCAGCATGCTAGGATGGCCGAACTTGATTTACTAGATGAGAGGTGACTCCTTGCTATGGATCATGCTCGTGCATACCGGCAAAGGATAGTCCGACATTATGGCAAACACATGAGATCTCACCACTTTGAAGTGAGAGATCTGGTTTTGAAAATCATCCAGTATTGTGGCCCACATCCCCTTGGAAAGTGGCGCCCCAAGTGGGATGGACCCTATGTTGTACGTGCAACCACCACGAATAACTCGTATTGGTTGATGTAAACACCCCGAAATCCCATGAATTTCTCAAATCAACCTGGTTTTGTAAAAGCAGCCCCAAAGGGCTATTTTGAGTCTGGAAACCCAGGAGCCTTCTAGGCAACCTTGTACATATGCTTTGAATTTTATATTTCAAAAATGTATAATATGGCTTTTAAAAACCTTTTAAAACACATTTTGAAACCCCGAAGCAGCTTGGCCTAATCCAAACAGGACCAGGAAAGTTAAAGAAAGCCCAGAACCAGAGCTCATGTCGAGCCCGGCACAACAACTCTTATATTGAATCCACCCCCAAGATCTCGAACGTCCAAGACCCTGTTATCATCAAAACATCACTTGAAGTCATCTCCGGAAGGCGAAAACAGAAGCGGACGATCATGTTGGCGAAGACCCAACGCAGACGAAGTACTGATGCTGTCAGACCCCGCACAAACCATTCGTTTCGAACACAGCCTGAAGGAGTCAGAATTCAGTTTGGATTGGATCTAGACCATATATATCCAGATCCCAATCCAAACCCATGTGTGGACTTGGATTTGGATTTGGATCCAGAGATCCAATTCAATATCCACATCCATGGCCCACATTCTGATCCGTTCCCTTCGTATCTCTTCTTGCTAATTAGAAGGCTTTTCCAGATTTATGATTGTTTTAGAGTTGTCTATCCTCTGATCCATTTGCAAATTTTCTCTCTAGTTTGATTTGTTTCTAAGCGGATTTGGTTTCTTTGCATCTCACAGTTGGCGCTGACGCTGATGATGAGAAAATAGAGTTCCTTTTGAGCGAGGTCAAGGGAAAGGACATCACTGAACTCATTGCATCTGGTCGGGAGAAGTTCGCGTCCGTGCCATGTGGCGGAGGTACAGCAATCGCCGTAGCTCCTGCTGCTGGCGGCGGTGGCGGAGCAGCGCTTTCTGCGGCTGCCGAGCCGAAGAAGGAAGAGAAGGTCGAAGAGAAGGAGGAGTCCGATGAGGTACTTATGAAGGCCTTCTTATCGGCTTTGATTTTTTGTGTGGTTGGTTTAAGTGGAAAGATAATCGCTTTTTTCGTTTTTCCTTTGCGACTCGTGTTTCCAGGACATGGGCTTCAGTTTGTTCGATTGAGAGGCCTATTCACGTTTTTTGGTATGTAAACGAACTTTTATACTTCCATTTCTTCGTGCTCTTCATCGAAATTTTGGTGGTTATAATTGGTTAGTTTAGAGTCTGTACATTTTCTGTTGCCCAAAAATGTTATATTTTCTCTCCAGAATAGTCTGGTTAAAAGACGAACCAATGTTCTATCCCATGCGTTCGTCTTTTTGTTGTCTGTTTTTGATCTACCCTTTTGTGTTCGAGTAGCGATGTATGCTGCTCTCGATCCCTATAAGATAAATGGTGTTCCGTTCGTAATTCTTCATGTTTGAACCTTCATGACATAGTTAGCATGAAATCTTTTAATTCATGCTATTGCAAGCGTGTTATGTAAATTTTAATTATTAGGTAGGATTCATTCTCACAAAGGTTTCGTACTTCTGAGAGTTTCATGTTGTCTTTCCTTCTGTCGTTGAAAGAAAGCATCAGCTTGTCCATAGCTGATGATATAACCAAGAAGCAAACAAGATATAATGTGGAAATGTACTTTCTAGTTTCTACCGATGCTGTCACTGTCACCTTTAAGATTTGAAGATTGTTAGCGGATTACTAGCAATTAGGTAACATCCATCCACTTCTATTTGTTCCCTTCGATTTTCCTATGATTAACAGGAAGTTGGTGCTCTAATTTTTGTTTGTTTGACTGAGTGCTTTGGAAAGAATTTACATGTTGATGCTGTAGGGGGCGATATATCGCTAGCAATTCATTATTTGGCTGTGTGCTTAACTCCCTTGGTGCTTGAGCTCTTTAATCTTGATTTCCAGCATGCCATGTTTAGCTCTTTGTTCTATTAGTTTAGTTTCTTTCTTTGAATACTGCATAGCAAGTTGCATAATTTTCATGTTTCATTCTTGAAATCTTTTGAAGATCTGTTATGGGAATGTCATGGCGGGAGTGCTTCAGTACACATTGCCTTTGGGGAGGTTTTGCCAAGGTGGATTTTGTTAGAAAAGTTATGTTGACATTCTAGCATCTTACAATTATTCTAGCTTGGATTCTTGTTTAAAAGGACCTTTAGATGAATAGCCCTGCTGGGTAAAAAGTCTCTTCTAGTGTTATTTCATTCTATTTACTTTGGCGTGTGAATTTTCTATGCAAGGTTACCTTGTTTTGAATAAAAAGTGTAGAGGTGTCGTTTGGCAATGCTTTGCTTGTTCTCCAACGATAGATGTCAATCTGCTTTCGAGTTTCGAATTTCGAGGATAGTTATGCGAAGTACTCACAAAACAATGCTTTGCTTGTTCATTTTAGCGTAAACCAAAGCACTTCTATCTTGTAACCATCACTTTGTGAGTGCTTTGTTGCTTCGCACTGTGCGAGTCTTTGACGTCCAAATTGTAAGAGCTAGTGCTTTCCCCGAGCCTAGGAGAAAGCAAGGTAGAGGTCAATGACAGGACACAGATAAGTTGTAACGGGGTTACTGTTCTGGTTCGCTACGGTGAGAGCATGGTTCCAACATTCCCGGCTTCATCAGGTGTCAACTGTTGGATCCATCGGGATGAAATGGACTCCACCCATCCTGTGGTTGCATCTGTTTCACATGGGTCTCGTGTAGAGCTCTTAAGTTCTCTCCACTTCTGCGTTGTTTTGCTTCAACTCATTCATTAACCTGTCAGCGTACTACCTAATGAAATTGTCAAGAACGTTTCTGGAATATTATACCGAACTCTGCATCATAAAACGACCTACTATGCATATATATTGTATTGTATTGTATTGTATTTGCTCATTGGATTATGAAGATACAATTTAAGAAATAAGAACCATGAAAGTTATATACAAGGGAGGGCCTTATATACGATGTGATGCAAGATCTAATATGATTGTATTGCCAAATTGGGATATGCCTCTGATAAATGGGACTAATGGCCCTTGGATCATAATTGTAGTTCAACCGGTTTGACCTAAGGCTTCATGCAGATGGAATTGATCGATCCCTAGATATATCACACAGGATTAAAGAGTAAAGTTCGCCTCCTCAAGTCTATGAAGATCGAGAGCTTTGTCTTCCAAGAGTATGTAAAAGCAATACCGTAGTGACAACTCTTTGTTTTGCGTGAAGAAAGGTCAAATGACATTGCTTCACAAGCCATCAGCTGAGTAGCAAAGGCCTCTTGCAGCTAAACGTTCTGTTCTCATGGGTTACCACAAGCCGACTCCCAGCATAAACCCCCAAGGGAAACGACCTATCTTGGCCTGAGTCGTATACACAGATTTTCATTTATGTACACGAATGGTAGATTAAGAACCTTCTCATAAATGGAGGTGGGGCCCACTTGAATTTCACGTGGGATTATGGGCATGAGAGAGAGTGGGGGAGGATAAGATTAAAGTGTGTTGTAATTAAGCTTGACTTGTGTGTCAAGTTTGGGGTTAATCATGTGGGTTAGCCTAATTAAAGTGGGTTTAAGCTTGTCATTAGCCAAAACCTAACCTAGGGCTGCACCAACATGATGTGATCAAGGTCTATGGGTCATGCAAAGGGAGCTCCTTAATCCAATCTTAACCAAAAAACACCTAATCCTAGACCTTTTACCCTAATCCTGTCCTAATCCTAGCCTAATCACCTAACTCACTTCCCTAATCCCGGCCTAATCCCAACCTAATCACCTAACCCACTTCCCTAAACCTAGTTTAATTTCCCTAAACCTATCCTAATCCTAGCCTAATCACTGAACCCACCTCACTAAACCTCACCCCAAAACCAACCCACCTAGCTAAACCCTAAACCTCTTAACCACCCCACCTAAACCTAGCACACCATCTACCCAAAACCCCTTGTATGAAAATATCTGGCCCCTCCCCAAAACCAGCCCACCTTATCACCACACCACCCCTACCTAAACCACCTAACCACCCTCCTAATACCAGCCCCAACCGCCCTTCAAAAAAAACTATAAACTCCCCCCCCTAGTGGGCGGGTTTTCAAGTTCTCCACCTTGGCCTTCCAGCCCAGCCGACTCCAACCACTTCCAGCCGACTCCAACCTTGCTCCACTTGCCCCACAGCCAGCCACCACCTCGCTTCACCTGCTCCACCACACCTCGGCCGGCCAACCACTTGTCTCCACCACTTCCTTCGGCCGAACCATCCACCTCACCTGCCCGGCTACTCTTCCATCCGCCGCCTTCCATCACCATCGGTTAGTACCCCATCCTTCACTCCACCTCTTCTTCACTCCCCCTCCACTCTCAGCCACCTACACCATCACCACCTCACCTCAACACCACCTGCCCGCCATCCAACCCATTCGGCTAAACCTCAACCACTTCAAACACCCGCCATTACCTAGCCACCCTAGCTACACCCGGCCACTCTACTTAACTCCCTAAGACCTACCCATATCACCTCACCACAGTCGACCACCACCTTACCCCATACCTTAGCTAGCTCCCTTCCCATCTACAACAGCCCTAGCTACCTTAGCAACCACCACCACCGAGTCTCCCTTAGTCGGCCACTCCAACCGATTGTCACATACCCATTCGGCCAGCCACCCGCTAGCCACATACCTCCCCTAGGCACTCCCTTAGACACTCCCTTAGGCTCCCACTTAGTGCCATACTTCCTAACACTACACCCTCTCCTAGTGACCCTACTTAGTCACTTTAGCCCAACACACAAAGCCAGCCCATTCATAGCAGCCGGCCATCTTCAAGGCGCCCCTCCCACGCACCATTTCCATCCGGCCAGCAGCCCCTCTTGCCGTTCAACTCCGCGGAGCTCCCTCTTGCAGCCCAAGGCGAAGGCCAAGCCCACGCTCAAGCAAAGCATCTTCGGACCAGCTATTAGTAAGTGCCTAACTCGGTCCTTAGTTGTAGACTTTCTTGAATTCAATTCGATACGGGGTTGTAATAACGGAGCATAGTCTCCCCCTGCTTGTAATAACATGGCTTGGCACACCCACACACACGTGTACTCTCTTAGTTGTGCACGATTTTGAACACACACGGGCCTAATGAGCCCCTAATACATAAACACATATATATACTTGCCTTCGCTCTTATTTGTAAGACCCAAGTAAGGGCCATGCTATACTATTTGGGTTTAATTTCATGTCGTGTGTATAAGTCTTTTAATTCAAACACTCACACACATTGAGCCTTCGTTCTTATTTGTAACACCCAAGTAAGGGCCGTGCTATACTATTTGGGTTTAATTTCATGTCGTGTGTGTAAGTCTTTCAATTCAAGCACTCACACACATTGAGCCTTCGCTCTTATTTGTAAGACCCAAGTAAGGGCCGTGTTATACTATTTGGGTTTAATTTCATGTTGTGTGCGTAGTACTTCAATTCAAGCACTCACACACATTGAGCTTTGGCTCTTATTCCCAAAGACCTTAATCAAGGCCATATTGCAAGTTATATTTGGGTTTTATTTCATGTCGAGTGTGTAGTCTTTCAATTCAAGCACGCACCCACATTGAGCCTTCGCTCTTATTGGCAAGACCCGAGTAAGGGCCCATATATACCTTATATACATATCTCCCTTCGGCATTTACATTACAAGTCATTTCCCTTCGGCATTGTCTTTACATTCGGGTTTTCCCTTTGGAGTAGCGTGAGTTTGCATTGCATCTACGCCATACCACGAGGTAGGATGCATATTGCATCAAAGCAAACCCCGTACTCCCGCTCAAATTCGCCCCATGTAGTGGAGTGTTCATAACACACACATAGGTGGCCCATAAAGGGATAAAAAGAAAGACTTAGGCACGTGCAAATCCACGTGATCTAAAATCTGTAATTGCATTAAAAAGGCCCGAATCAAACACCTCGAACCGCTTTCGGAGGCTTTTTCTACCCTAAACTCGATTTTTAAAAGCGTACAGACTGACCCTTGCGCATCGGTGCAAGAAGGTATGCGACGACAAGAGCTCACTTGCTCACAGTCGCCACGTTAGAAGTCAGGTTAAAATATATCTTCGCTAGCTTAGGTAAGCTAGCTGGCACGCCCTGTTTATACAAATAGGCCTTAGACACACGAGAGGATCCACTCCAGGCCTTGAGAAGCCAGGGGAGGCGGGGATTTTCCTGTATCTACAGTTGATCGATGTAGAAGGTAGGAATTTAGCAGATCCTATCAATATTCAATACATAAAGAAGTATCATGTGTAGGATTTGGATTAAATTCCCCATTTTCGAAAACCTTTAGGGCTGCCTGCCCTGAGACCTAAAAATAAGGTGCAAAGGCAAAATCGTGTGACCCTGAGTGAGAAAATTCGCACTTGTGAATGAGTGAAGTCTTCCAAAATCATGGTTACATTTCAAAATCCTTCTTCTTACAAAGAAAGGCCTAGTTCAATATAGCAAGATACTTGCAAGTAGTACGTGCTATTTCTAAATAGGCTGATCTGGAATGGGTCGCGTATGACCTTGGGATAAGTCCTCCCCTCTTCTCTTCTCCTTCCAAAAGGAAAACGTGGCCCAAATAAAGGGAATTTTCCCATCCAAAGTCTCTTTCCAAAAGAAAGAAACCAGAATCCAAAAGAAAAATCGATTCTCTTATGAAAGAGAGGGATTAAAGAAAGAATACTCCCAAAGGGAGACCCTCTACGAAAAAAGGAAAAAGAGGTCAAAAAGGTCAAAAAGAGCAGTTTTCCACCTTCTATGCCTTAAACCACGGGATGCTTCAGAAGGGACCGTGGTATCTCTTTCCCATCCCTGGCTTATCCCAAGCTAAAACATGGTTCATTTCGAGGAATCCTAAAGTAAAAATAGGATTTACTTACTTGAATTTCATATTGTTTGAGAATTCGACGTTTCGAATAAGACGTAGGAATTTGAAATATAGCTTGTTTTCTTATAAAACCTTCGCTAGATAAGCGAGTGTCAAGACTCAAGCAAAGGCAAACACGAAGAGCTCGAGATCCTTAGGATTGAGACTCAAGACAGTTGTCCCTTTTTGTAAATAGCTTTTGTTAATAAATTTTAAAAAATCGAACATCGAACAGCATAGGACCTACTCACTTGGAGCAGCAGGCCTTGTAAGTCTCAAGAGTTCGACCATATCTGGTCTCTGGGAGGTCGCCATTCTTGGCACCCCACCCATGTCATGCATCTGCATTTTCACGCATAGACACTTGCATAACATGATCCCATTTTAGGACCAGAAACCGTTCTGTATATCCCTTTGGCGTGATATCTCCTCCTACCAGGGTTTTAAAAGTGAGATTTTGCTAAAGATTGGGACGATCCCATATTTTCGTGGATTAGGTCTAGGGAGACATTGAAAGGGGTGTTTGTCGTCTTTGCCATTATCCAAATCAATTTGGACAATGCCAAAGAGGGGCATCTGTAAACACCCCGAAATCCCACGAACTTCTCAAATAACCTGATTTTGTAAAAGCAGCCCCAAAGGGCTATTTTGAGTCTGGAAACCCAGGAGCCTTCCAAACAAACCCTGTACATATGTTTAAACTGTATATGTTTTAAAATATGTATAATATTATTTTAAAACCTTTTAAAATACATTTTGAAACCCCACAAAGCGGCTTGGCCTGATAAAAGCAGGACCAGAAGAGCCAAAGAGAGCCCGAAACCGGAGCACATGTCGAGCCCGGCACAACAACTCTCGTGTTAGATTTATCCCCAGGATCTCGAACGTCTAAGTCCCTGTTATCAACAAAAGTCATGTGAAATCATCTCCGGAAGGTGAAAACAGAAGCGAACGACCATGTTGGCGAAGACCCAATGCAAGACGGAGTACTGATGCTGTCAGACCCCGCACAAACCGTTCGTTTCGAACATACCCTGAAGGAGTTAGAATTCGGTTTGAATTGGATCTGGACCATATATATCCAGATCCCAATCCAAACGTATGTGTGGATTTGGATTTGGATTTGGATCCAAAGATCCAATCCAATATCCACATCCATGGCCCACATCACCTTCTCATAAATGGAGGTTGGGCCCACTTGAAATTCACGTGGGATTATGGGCATGAGAGAGAATGGGGAGGATTACATGTGAGAGAAATGTATTAAGCTTGACTTGTGTGTCAAGTTTCGGGTTAATCATGTGGGTTAGCCTAATTAGTGTGGGTTTAAACTTGTATGAACCTACACCTAACCTAGGGCTGCACCAACATGATGCAATGAAGTCCATGGGTTATGCAAAGGGAGACTCCTAACCCAATCCTAAGCCAAAACCCCTAATCCTAGCCATTTACCCTAATCCCGGCCTAATCCTAGCCTAATCACCTAACCCGCTTCCCTAATTCTGGCCTAATCCCAACCTAATCACCTAACCCACCTCCCTAATCCTTCCCTAAACCTAGCCTAATTCCTTTAATCTTAACCTAATCCTAGCCTAAACACCTAACCCACCTCACTAAACCTCACCCCAAAACCAACCCACCTAGCTAAGCCCTAAACCACTAAACCACCCCACCTAAACCCTAGCACACCATATCCCTAAAACCACCTAAACTAAAAATCTGGTCCCCCTAAATATCTAGCCCACCTTATCACCACACCTCCACCACCTAACCACTAAACCACCCCTTCAAAACCAGCCCAACCGACCTCTTAAAAATTCTATAAACCCCCCCTAGTGAGTGGGTTTTTCAGGGTTCTTCCCAGCACCAGCCCAACCGAGCCCTCTCTCACCCCTTTGCTCTATTCTCTCACCTGCTCCACCGCCACCTCCCGGCCTGCACCACTCCATGCCATTGCCACCTCCCGACCTACCCCGTTCCACAGCATCCACTCCTTTCACCCGACTGCATCCACTCCTTCCACCCGCCAACCTCCCTTTCCTCTCCGGTTAGTACCTTATCCTAACTCCACCCTATCTTCACTCCCCCTCCACTCTCAGCCACCCCATAGCACCCTACCTTAGCCTAGTCCCCACCCCATTCAGTCGGCCACCACCTAGCTACCCGCCACCCTTCAACCATACCCAACCGCACCACCCGCTGCCCTACCTTCCCATTCGTGACACCCCCTAGCTACCCCAGCCACCTTACCTTGTTCCCTAGGACCTGCCCTTCCTCCCCTTTAACCATCCCTTAGACAACACCCTAGCTAGCTCCCCCTCGCCATTCCTAAACACCCCTAGTTACCCCAGCCAGCCACCACCTAACCTGCCACCAGTCGGCCAGTCATAGTCGAGTGCATCTAACCACCCGCAGCCTTCCATCTTCTTACTTAGATATCCCCCCTAGTCACCCCTTAGCTCCACCTTTCCTAGGACCTGCCCTACGTCTTAGTGACACTCCCTAACTACTTCAGCCCAAGACACCACA
The DNA here is from genome assembly GCA_036023115.1 of Brasenia schreberi. NCBI lineage: Eukaryota > Viridiplantae > Streptophyta > Magnoliopsida > Nymphaeales > Cabombaceae > Brasenia > Brasenia schreberi. Next base: position 8,104,082 of record JAYKKT010000041.1, read on the forward strand.
GCAACTCCCCCTCACCTTGCTTCACCCGGCTAGCGCCAAGGCACCGCACCTTGCTTCAACCGGCCAACACTCCCTTTTCCGTGCCCATTTCGAGGAGCTCCCGCTTGCAGCCCAAGGCGACGCTCAAGCCCAAGCTCAAGCAAGTCACCTCCGAACCAGCTATATGTAAGTGCCTAACTCGATCCTTATTTGTAGACTTGCTTAAGTTAAATTAAATTTGATACGGGGTTGTAATAACGGAGCATTGTCTCCCCCCGCTTGTAATAACGTGGCTTGGCACACCCACACACACGTGCACTTGAGCCTATTTCGCTCTTAGTCGTGCACGATTTTGAACACACACGGGCCTAATCAGCCCTTAAGATATAAACTTATTTATATAATTTAAGTTGCGTGGGGTTCTGGTTAAGTTGTGTGTGTTGTCTTTCAATTCTCGCACTCACATACATTGAGCTTTCGCTCTTATTTGCAAGACCCAAGTAAGGGTTGTGTTATATTTTCCCTTGGGTGTTTTACTTCATGTCGTGTGTGTTGTCTTTCAATTCTCGCACTCACACACATTGAGCTTTCACTCTTACTCCCAAGACCTTAGTTAAGGCCATACTGCAATTTCTATTTGGGTTTCATTTAAGTCGTGTGAGTTGTCTTTCAATATACACACAACACCCACGCAACACGTTGGTGACCTTTCGGCCCATATATATTATAAGTATTTCCCTTTCGGCTATGTCTTTTAGATTTGGGTTTTAAGGTTCAGCAGTGTGCGTAGTCTTTACATATATACACGGCACACACTTGCACTATTGAGCCTTTCCGCTCTTAAGATATAGCCATATTTCCCTTTTGCAATTTACATTTCAAGTCATTACCCTTCCGCATTGTCTTTAAATTTCGGGTTTTCCCTTTGGAGTTGCATGAGTTTGCATTGCATATACGCCATACCATGAGTTAGGATGCATATTGCATCAAAGCAAAACCCCATACTCTCGCTCAAAGTCGCCCTACTTAGGTTATGTGTTTATAACACACACCTAGTTGGCCCGAAAAGGGATAAAAAGAAAGACATAGGCACGTGCAAATCCACGTGAAATAAAATCTAAAAAACCATACAAAAACAACCCAAATCGAACACCTCAAAATGTTTTCATAGGTTCTCGTACTTTAAAACTCGATTTTAAAGCGTACAGACTGACCCTTGCGCATCGGTGCAAGAAGGTCTGCGACAAAAAGAGCTTGCTTGCTCACAGTCACCACGTTAGGAGTCAGATTTCAAAGTATTTCTTCGCTAGCTTAAGTAAGCTAGCTGGCACGCCCTTTTGCTTAAATAGGACTTAGACACACGAAAAGGTTCGCTTCAGGCCTAAGAACTAGGAGCGGGAACTTTCTGGGTCTACACACACCCTTAGAAACGAACTTAGGTGCAAAAGGTCCATTTCCGGTCTAAAAAACTAGGAGTGGAAATTTTTATGCCTACAGCTTTTGGCACGCCCGGTGGGACTCGGGTCTTAAAACTTTGATAAAAAAACAGAACTCTGCAAAAAAATTTCCAATAGTGTTTAAAATTTTCTCCTAATTGCATTTGTAGGATTTCAAACTTTTGTTGAGTCATGTCTAGTTCAGGCTCTAATGAAGTGACTAGCCGAGCCTCGCACTCATCAAGTTTCCTTTCAAAAAAGATTTCAAAATCTCAACTCAAGTGCAAAAAGGAAGAGTTAGAAAACTGGCATAGGGAATTCGAGGCTAAAATTGATGCAAGAATCGATGCCCTTAGCCAAGAGGCTGAGGCAGCTGACTCTTGCTCGTCACATGGCGAACCCGCTAAAGCAAAGAAAAGACCTACCAAGACCAAAAAACCCAAGGAAACCTCTGCAATGGAGGGAGACCAATACCACGATTCCTTCACACTCAAGGATCGCAAAGCCCTTCAACAACTATTGCAGGTGTATCCTAGATCCCACTTGCAACTCTTTTTGTGCAGAGCCCATAAGAAGAAAAGGGACTCTGCAAAATAGATTTATTGGTTCCCTCTTTCCCTCAAGAGGACTGCTTCAAAATGCTTGCTTCCTACGATTTAAGCCAGTTTGCTACTTTTGAAGGTTAGCAAACAACTTTATGCAAAGATTTTCGCACAACGTGAAAGTAACGCCCACCTTGAGCACCTTGGGGGACACAAAACAAGCTTCAAATGAGGATGTACATGCATTCATCGTTCGATGGAGGTCCCTTCTTGGGCAAATAAAAGAACCCATCTTCGAAGGATGCACAGTTGTAAACACCCCGAAATCCCACGAATTTCTCAAACCCATCTGGTTTTGCAAAAGCAGCCCCAAAGGGCTATTTTGAGTCTGGAAACCCAGGAGCCTTCCAGACAACCCTGTACATATGTTTTGAACTCTGTATTTCAAAAATATACAATATGGCTTTTAAAACCTTTTTAAAACATGTTTTGAAACCCCGAAGCAGCTTGGCCTAATCCAGACAGGACCAGGAGAGCTAAGAAGAGCCCGGAACAGGAGCACCTGTCAAGCCCGGCACAACAACTCTTGTATCAAATTCACACCCCCAGGATCTCGAACGTCCAAGACCCTGTTACCATCAAAACATCCTTTGAAGTCATCTTCGGAAGGCGAAAACAGAGGCGGACGATCATGTTGGCGAAGACCCAACGCAGACGGAGCACTGATGCTGTCAGGCCCCGCACAAACGATTCGTTTCGAATACGGCTCGAAGGAGTCAGAGTTCAGTTTGGATTGGATCTAGACCATATATATTAAGATCCCAATCCAAACCCATGTATGGACTTGGATTTGGATTTGGATTCAAAAATCCAATCCAATATCCATATCCATGGCCCACATCACCTTCTCATAAATGGAGGTGGGGCCCACTTGAAATTCAAGTGGGATTATGGGCATGAGAGAGAGTGGGGATGGATAAGATCAAGTGTGGTTGTAATTAAGCTTGACTTGTGTGTCAAGTTTGGGGTTAATCATGTGGGTTAGCCTAATTGAATGGGTTTAAGCTTGTAATTAGCCAAAACCTAACCTAGGGCTGCACCAACATGATGTGGTTAAGGTCTATGGGCCATGCAAAGGGAGCTCCTTCACCTAAACCTTACCCAAAATACCTAATCCTAGCCTTCCACCCTAATCTGCCCCTAATCTGAGCCTAATCACCTAACCTACTTCCCTAATCCCGGCCTAAGCCCAACCTAATCACCTAACCCACTTCCCTAATCCTTCCATAAACCTAGGTTAATTTCCCTAAACCTAACCTAATCCTAGCCTAATCACCTAACCTAGCTCACTAAACCTCACCCTAGAACCCACCCACCTAACCAAACCCTAAACCCCTAAACCACCCCTAGCCCACAACCTACCCAAACCACTAGTATCTAAAATATTTGGCCCTACCCTTTCCAGCCCACCTATAGACACCCAAAATTTTCTTTTAAAATTCGTAACTTTTTAGGAAAGTGGCCATTTTGGCAAATTTTGGGGTTTCTGAAGGAAAAAGGCACTAAACGAGTTTGTTTTGGTACCAAAATTTTATGGAAGCTTTAAAATGATGAAAGAATGCTTTCCGTTCTGAAAGTTTTGAGTTTTGACAAAATTTGGAAAAATGACAATTTTACCCTTAGTACTGGAAAAACAGGATTTCGTTTTCTTAAAAGATTTATGACAAAAAGTATGTTGAAAGCTTGCCTTTTGAAAAGATACAAGTATCAAAAAGACAAGTTGACACCTGAAAAGGACGGTGGACGCCTAGAAAGGGAAAACGGGCATCAAAAAGGGAAAGTGAGCTTCCTAGAAAGAAAAGCTCACATTTGGAAAGAAATCAATTTCTAGAGGGTAAGGTCGGTATTATCAAAAGAAAGGAAAGGTGGAAGCAAGAACGAAAGCCTCCAAAAATGAAGGTTTAGTATCGAACGCCTCTCGTAACGTGTCTACGTTATGTTTGGGTATTGAGGTAATTAGTATTGATATATATCAATTTGCATTGTCATTTGTTACTGGTATGCTATTGATATGTTATGATAAGAGCAATTTTAATATCCCAACACTCGTGGAAAGGATTGAATGAGCATGAAAGTTGATTTTCAAAAACGTAACATAGGCCTATTTGAATAAATTCATAATAGGTAAGTATGTAATATGGATTTGCATAGCCACGTTCATGGCATATACAGATAACGGAAGACTACTTGAGTACTCTTATACATGTAAAAGATTCAATTGAGACTCATCATGTTTCCTTAGAAGTGGCTATTTGTTAATACTTTTCTGCTTATTCTGTGTTGAGCTAGACTGTTGAAATTGTTGTGGTGCAATGGAGGCAGAAGACGGGGAAGGGGAAGAGGAGGAGTTTGGATTCTCTCGCAACTACTTCCTTTCCAAGGAATTGGGATCACCCAAATCCAGAAAACTCCGCAAGAAGCTTTCCGACATCGAACCCCTCGACGAAAAGGAGCCGAGAGATGCAGCATCCAGTTTGGTGACTAAGCACGAGAAGGAGACAGCATCTTTGTTGAAAAGCTATAGAAGTTTGTATTCGAGATGGAGTTTTGAGCTCAGGTGCGGGTTTGGGCTTCTAATGCATGGTTTTGGTTCGAAAAAGGCCTTGCTTGAAGACTTTGCTTCAACAATGTTAGATAATTATGGAGTTGTTGTCATCAATGGCTACCTTCAATCTATCAATATCAAACATGCTGTAGTATCCATGGCTGAGATTCTATGGGATGACATGAAAAGCAAAGCAAGAATTTCCTCAAGGAACAAGTCTAAAGTAACTCAGACATTTAGCTCACAATCCATGGAGGAGCTTTTGCATTTCTTGGATGGGTCTCAATCAAAAGAGAATGATTGCATTGTTTGTGCAGTAATTCACAATATAGATGGGCCTGGGTTACGGGATGGTGAATCACAACAGTATCTTGCTCGTTTGGCTGGCTGCTCTCAAGTTCGTGTCATAGAATCTGTCGACCATGTTAATAGTCTTCTTTTGTGGGACAAGAAGATGGTTAGCACCCAGTTCAATTGGTGCTGGTACCATGTCCCAACATTTGCTCCTTACAAAGTTGAAAGTACCTTCATGCCCATGATTCTTGCGAGTGGTGGCGCCACTCAGAATTCGAGGACAGCTACAATAGTCCTTCAGAGTCTGACACCGAATGCTCAAGGTGTTTTCAGGATCCTTGCAGAGCATCAACTGGGTCATCCAGATGACGAAGGATTGCCTCTTAACATGCTGTATGCAAAATGCCGGGAGAAGTTTCTAGTTAGCAGTCAAGTCACACTAAATTCCCATTTGACAGAGTTCAAGGATCATGAGCTGGTAAGAACCAGGAAGAAGTGTGTTGGTGGGGATTGCTTTGAAATGATTCCAGCAAAACTCCAGCACGTGATGATAAAAAGAACTGGCATGAAGGCTGCAAATATTAGTAGTTAAGAACAAGCTATTCACTATTGCAGTAACACAAAAGAAACATTGGACGTGACTCTGAATCTTCTGCGGCACTCACAGAATCCTTGATGAAATACTTACACGAAGACCAAATTTTCAGAATTGATCATCATTTGAGAAAGGAGTTCGGTTGGAAAAGATGACCCATTGTGATGATCATTCTCGTGAACTGATCTTCAACAGACTTCAACAACTTCCAGCTGAATCTGGTCAACAACCTTCAACAGAATGTGCTAGCTGCAGAATTTCTCATCCTTATCTGTGATAGATTGAAAAAGGAGCAGAAGATTACGTTAAAGATAAAACCAAAGAAATAACAACTCACATTACAAACAACGTTCAAATAATTCAGATAACGTTCAGCAAACCAGATGGAATCAAATACAGAGGATTATGCTTATCAAATCAGATCAGAGGAGATCAACCAAGAGATTGAGTTTATCAAAATCGAACTCACCCAAATCCCAACCAACAGGCATCCATGAGCCTATAAAAGGACTCTTCCATCAACGGATCAGGCACCAACCAGCGACGATCAACCAACGAGCATCAAGAGGTTCAGTCCGAAAATTCAGAGAAATAGAGAGAGAGAGAGAGAAAGGAAGAGAAGAAGGAGAAGAAGGAAGTCCGGCCTGGTTCCGACGTCCGACGATCGTCCGGCGAAGTGCTCCTACGTCTCCTCTCACTCACACAGGTTGGAATTCTTGCACAAATTGGTTTTAATTCATGAGAATCTGAAAAAGCACAGATTCTGGAAATTTGTACGTGAATCAAGGCCTTGAGCCCATGTTCTTCATTTATATCGATACAAACATGCATGATTCCTTCATGAACGGAATTAAAATCCATGTTTAGATGATTTCCATGCATCATTAGGACTGATACAGGTTGAATTTCGTTTTAGAATCACGTTAGGAACTTTCTGAAATTTTCTGCAAACTTGGTTTCTGAAACTGTCCGTGTACACGCGTTTGATCACGGAATTTTTATAGACAAACGGATAATCCAATTGCTTCGAAATTTTGCATTAATAATCTAGACATATCAGACATTCTTAGATAAAATTTTGAGGAATTTTTATGAACTGTTGCCTAGCCAATTATATCCGTGAAGTTTATACAAAATCCAGATTGCGTTTTACAGAAACAGAACGTTCAGTAACAGACCTCTGTTCTTTTGCCCATATCTCTTTAACCACTGAATGAAATTGGATGAAATTTGATTCTTTGGAAACCTAACATCCGTATCTTTCTAACACAACAAATTTTATCGAAATTGGATGACTGAGTGCTGAGATATTGCTGTTTTTCTGAGCTTCTGATTCACAGAAATAGGGCTGTTCCGAATTTTATAACAGTTTCTGATTCTGTATTTAATTCTCAGAAAATAAAGAACAAAATTATAAAATAAAAATATATTCTGATTCTACACACACGTGTCTCTATTCTGTAAAAGTTTTAGAATTTTTGGAGAATCAGAAGTATTTTTAAAAATTCGAAGAACAGGTCTTTGGAACTGAACAGATTCTACAACTTTCAGAATCTGAAAATTTTCAGAAATCAAGAACTTAAACACAAATCTGAAACTATTGAAAAATCTGGTTTTTCCTTTCTCGAATTAACGGATTCAAACAAATTTCAAGCGTCTAGGCTGACCCTTGAGCGCCGGTTCAAGAAGGCCTAAGTCGAAAAGATCTCACTTGTCCACAATCGTTCTTAGAAGTCAGAAAATCAGAATTTGTTAGTTTTGATAAACTAACTGGCACGCTCGCGCAACCTGACGTAGTTCGAGGGTTTGATTTCGGATCCCACGATTTGAAATAAAATCACGTCTACAGATTTGGCACGCCCGGTGGGACTTGAGACTTTGAAATTTTGTTTGAATCCATTATACTAATTCAATTTTCAGGTTTGTGATAAGTTGGCTTAAACAGGTTGATCATGTCGAGCTCAGAAGGATCTTGTGAGGTATCCAGCCGGGTCTCCCGCTCTACCAGCCGCTGCTCGAACAAAATTTCAAAAAGCTTTTCAAAAGGAGACAGGTTCGCTGCCCTAAGGGAGGGAATAAAGGTACTAAGAGAAGAAATCGACGCTTTAAGCCAAGAAGCTGAAGCAGTCGAATCCTGCTCTTCCCATGATAGGAAAACCAAAACGAATAGGAAATCAAACCACTGTAGGAAGCCTAGGGTCGTTTCCAAAATTGAAGAAGAACTTGAGCCCGAATCCTTCACCATGAAAGATCAAAAGGCTCTACATCAACTTTTGAAAAACCAAAAACATGAGAAAAAATCCTATGCCTTATCAGATTTCCTACCTTTCGACTACCAAACCGATAGTGATGATGAGATACCCAGCTTCCACCGTTATGATGGAAACGGAGACCCTAGGTCTCATCTCCAACTTTTCTCCCGAAGTGCCTATAAAAAGAAAAAAGACTCCTCTAAGTGGGTCTATTGGTTCCCTCATTCTTTAAAAGGGAGTGCTGCAAAATGGTTGGCCTCTTATGACTTAAGCCAGTTTGCCGATTTTGAAGAATTAGCCAACTGTTTTATGCAAAGATTTTCGCACAATGTTGAAGTTACCCCCACTTTAAATACATTGAGGGACACCAAACAAGGCCCTAACGAAGACGCCCACGCGTTTATCGTTAGATGGAGATCAATCTTGGGGCAAGTCAAAGAACCTATCTCCGAAGGGTGCGCAGTGATGCTCATCCTAGACAATTTCAAAACTGATTTGAAAGTCCTCCTTTCCTTACATGAGATTTCTACTTTCCAAAAATTGATCAAGAAAGCTTCCCTTTTCGAGACCAATTTGAAAAAGGGAACTTATGAAGATTTATGGAAAGGAAAAAGTTTTCCAAAAAAATTTGAAAAACCTGGGGCATATGGGCCACATGCACCAGAGGGAGGGATAAAAGTACCAAAAGTGGCTAATGTTCGAGTAGAGCAAGGTTTAGCAGGACCCCCAAAACCTTCAGGGCAAAAAGATCTCGAAAAGAACCAAAAAAATAAAAAGAGATTTGAAAGAAGGGAGTACACTAACCTAGGACAACCACTCACGGAGGTCCTAGACATCCTATTGGCACAAGGTCTTACAACACTCCCAGAGATTCCCGAAGGGGCACCACCCCAAGGAAAGTTTTTAAACAAGTTTTGTAAATATCATAGGCTCAAGGGCCATGATACCCAACACTGCTACACCCTGAAGAATAGGATAGAGGATTTGATCGAGCAAGGTAAGCTGCACGTGTCTGAAGAGCCAGAGTCACCCCAGGCCATTTTTAAAGAACCCTTCCCTAACCACGCCAGTACGAGTGGGAAGGAAAAAGAGGTATGCTCCCTATCACACTCTAATCATGCAGTGCATATCGTGCATCCCACACCTCACACACCACACTTTCCCGAAATAAAAAATGCCCAAGCAATAGTGATCCGAGGAGCACTTAGAAACCCGCCCCCGGCTAGAGCCTTGGTAGTGATTCGAGGTGTCCCGAGACACCAAGTTAGAGCCAAAATAGGAACGAGCCCTAGGGATAGTGTAGAGGAAGTGACTAGATCCGGGAGGATCTACCAACCCCCACACTTAGCAAAACAAACAAGCAAGGGAGTGGTCGTTCTACCAGGCCCCCCACAAGCATGCATACCAAACTCATCCCAGGGTGTCGATAAAAAGGGTGTGGTAATAAACCCCTATGACCTAGAAATGCATCTTTCTAAACTCCCCATAAACATGTCTATCTTGGAACTGATAAAAATTTCTCCCAAGCATAGACGAGTCCTAGAGGAGATTTTAGAGAAGACTAGAGTCGACACTACGATATCCCCTGAATCCCTATCTACCTTGGTTTCTCCCGTCTTTGCAAAAACTTCCATTGTATTCACAGAGAATGATTTGGGAAAGTATGATGTGATCCATAACCAAGCACTCCATATAGAAGTTATGTTAAACGGCTACCCTATTAGTAAATGCCTAGTCGATGGAGGAGGAGGCCTTAATATCCTTCCCCTCCATGTGGCTTTCCAAATAGGAATCTCTACCTCTATGCTTGAACCAAGTCCCATAACCATTACAGGATATGATGGGAACCCATCCAACCCCTTAGGCTCCATAAAGTTACCCATGAAAGTCGGACAAATACCTCACGAGGGATTATTCCATGTCTTGGATATAAATCCCCATTACAACCTATTATTAGGAAGACCATGGATACACTCTCTTAGAGCCGTCCCATCCACCTTCCACAGATGCCTCAAAATCCCATGGAAAAATCGGGTAGTGGTTGTTTTTGGAGAAGACCATCCCCAATTGAATGGAATACAAACCTTTCCTTGTATATCAGGGGAGCCAAACCAGGAAGTAAAGACCAATCAGGAAACTGCCAAAATAAACCTCCCTGAAATAGCTAAATCTTCCAAAACGAGAGTAGTTCGCATTTTAGGCGAGTCAAAACTTTCCAAATCCCTCCATCTTCCCAAAAGAACCATTAGGATAAGTAAACCTACCATAGATGATTCATCTTTCCAAAATCATCATCTATATCAAATATTTTCAAAATTCAAGAAACCTTAGAAGATGTTGCTAAATATGGGATATACTCCTTACCAAGGATTAGGGGTTCAAGGCCAAGGAAAACTAGAGCCTATTACACCCATGCCAAATATAGGACGCCATGGTTTAGGGTATAGCCTATCCATACCACCCGAGCCACCACCCAAAACCAATTGGGTTAAGGGTGCCTTAGAACCCGCTAAAACCGAGACCTATGGTTTAGACATCTTATTTGGAGTCTAATTCATAGTGTTTTCTTTGCAGGTTTGATGGAAGATCCCTCTTTTGGGAAAAATACAAAAAAAGTATATATTTCCAAAAACCAAAAAAATCTAGAAAAACCCAAAAACCCAAAAAAATGTTTGATTTCCAAAGATTTAGTTGTTTCCCCTTTTGTTATTTATGATGAAAATTATCAAAAATCCAAAAAAATGCTGGTTTCCCCTTCTGTTTGTTTTCAAAAATCCAAAAAAATAGAAAATTATGAAAACTCAAAAAAAATGTTTATTTCCCAAAAACAGAAAAGTTTAAAAATGTCTTCTTTTGATATTTTCCTAGAGACAAAGATGCTTGAAAATGATCAAGGCGAAAAGGAGGATCCCCTCATTCATGAGGAGGATGATCTCACCTCTAGCCTGCCTGAATTCCATAAAGTCCTAGACTTGGATAAACCTTCTAGTGCCGTAGGGGGAGATTTTGTGGAAGTCAACTTAGGGAGTGAGTCAAATCCAAAGAAAGTCAAGATAGGTCTTTGTTTGCATGAGCATGAGAAAACATCCTTCATTGCATTCTTAAAAGACTATATAGACGTATTTGCATGGACTTATGAGGATATGCCTGGTTTAGATCCTCGTGTGGTAGAGCATCAGTTGCCATTAGACCCCCAAGTCAAACCCGTAAAACAAAAACTTAGGAAAATTCATCCTGATATCCACTCCCAAGTAAAAGAAGGGTTAGAAGATCTTTTAAAAGCTGGATTTATAAAACCCATTGCATATTCTGATTGGCTTTCAAATATTGTTATAGTTAGAAAAAGCAATGGAAAAATTCGTATTTGCATAGATTTTCGAAATTTGAATAAAGCCACTCCGAAAGATAACTTTCCACTTCCAAACATAGATTTGATAGTAGATAGCACTGCAAATCATGAAATGTTTTCTTTTATGGATGGCTATTCGGGTTACAATCAAATTAAACTAGCACCAAAAGACCAAGCCAAAACGGCTTTCACTACACCTTGGGGTACGTATTGCTATACTGTTATGCCTTTTGGTTTGAAAAATGCAGGGGCCACATACCAAAGAGCCATGACCACGATTTTCCATGATCAAATTCATGAGCTTTTGGAAGTATACGTAGATGATCTCTTAGTAAAATCAAAAACCCGAAATTTACATTTGGAAACTTTGCAAAAGGTTTTTGAAAGACTTAGGATTTATAAAGTGAAATTGAACCCTCAAAAATGTGTTTTTGGAGTGGAATCAGGGAAACTTCTAGGGTTTATGGTCAGCCAAAGAGGTATAGAGGTCGACCCTTCTAAATGTCGAGCCATCATAGACATGCCTCCACCTTCTAATTTGACCCAAATTCGAAGTCTCCAAGGACGACTTCAAGCAATTCGGAGATTTATCTCCAACTTAGCCACGAGATGTGAGCCTTTCAACAAACTCCTAAGGAAAGGGGTTAAGTTTGATTGGGATAGTGATTGTCAAAATGCTTTTGAAAGACTAAAATCATATTTGACAAACCCTCCCGTTTTGAAACCTCCAAAACCAGGAAAACCCTTGTTACTTTACATTTCCATTCATGAGAATGCATTGGGAGCTTTGCTGGCTCAATATGAAAATGATAGTCTTAAAGAATATGCTATTTACTATATTTCAAAAACTCTGTTGGCATATGAAAGAAAATATCCAGCCATGGAGAAGACGTGTTTAGCTTTGGTATGGGCTTGCCAAAAGTTTAGGCACTATTTCCTAGATCATGAGATCTGGATAGTATCTAAACTAGACCCTATCAAACATCTTTTCGAAAAACCTATCTTAACAGGTAGGCTCGGTAAATGGCAACTTCTTTTGATGGAATATGATTTAAAATTCCATCACCAAAGTTCTATCAAGGGGCAGGCCTTGGCCGACCATGTTGCTGACTTACCTTTGAAAGATATGTATTCCATACATGATAAAATGCCCGATGAAGGCATCTTTTCCCACGACTTTCAAAAACATGTTTTATCAAATCATTTCAATAATAACCAAGTATGGAAAATGTATTTTGATGGGTCAAGAAATCAACATGGAGCAGGTGTGGGAATCTTGCTCATATCCCCTGAAAAGGCTGAAATCCCAATGGCTTTTCGATTAGATTTCCCATGTACCAATAATGTGGCTGAATATGAAGCACTCATACAAGGCCTAAAAGTTTTGAAAAATCTAGGGGCATCGCGAGTGGAAATTTTTGGAGATTCCATGCTTGTTATAAATCAAGTTTCAAAAATTTGGCAAGTTAAGAATGAGAAGTTGACTCCCTACTTTGAATTATCTATCCAATTGGTTAGCTCTTTCCAAGAATGCACACTCACTCACATAGGTAGGGAGGATAATAGTGTGGCAGACGCCCTGTCATCACTAGGATCTTCCATAAAAATAGACCCCTTTACGGGAGCTAGGTTTTTAGAAATCGTCCACCTGCCTAATCCATCCACACACAGTTTTGAAACCTGCCAAAATGACCAAAATAGCAATGAAAAACCCTGGTTTTATGATATTAGAAACTTTTTAGAAAATGGAAGTTTTCCTGATTTTGCTTCCCCTAAAGATAAGATTTTTATAAGGAAAGTTTCAACCCGATATGTTATCTTGGGAGGTGTCCTTTATAAGAAAAGCTTCACTGGGATTTTGTTGAGGTGTATAGATGACGAAGAGGCTAAGGTAATCATGCATGAATTCCACGATGGGGAATGTGGAGGTCATGTCAATGCTAATATGATGGCAATGAAAATACTTAGAGCAGGGTATTTTTGGTCCACACTAAAGCAGGATTGTCACCAACATGTTAGGAAGTGTCACCAATGTCAGGTACATGGGAACGCCATCCATATTCCATCATCAGCATTGCATTCAGTCGTGAGTCCATGGCCCTTCACCATGTGGGCATTTGACATTATAGGACCCATTTCACCCGTCGCCTCAAATGGGCATAGATTCATTTTAGGAGCAACAGAATATTTTTCTAAATGGGTTGAAGCTACTTCCTTGGCTAACGTCCAAGGGCAACATGTAGTGGCATTCATTAAGAAAAATATACTTACTAGATTTGGAATCCCAAGGGATTTGGTTTCAGATAATGGCACTCCCTTTAAGAATGAAAAAGTCGAGAAATTATGTAGAACCTATGGGATTACCCAGCATTTTTCATCACCCTACTATCCCCAAGGTAACGGTCAAGCCGAAGCTACCAATAAGACCCTCATAAGCATAATAGAAAAGACTTTAGAGAAGGGTAGGGCATGGCATGAGAAATTAGATGAGGCTCTGTGGGCTTATAGGACATCCATTCGCACACCCACAAACACTACACCATTTGAATTAGTTTATGGTACAAGTGCCATATTACCCATCCATGCCAAACTGCATTCATACCATACTGCTTTAGCATTGGACCTACCTATAGAAACTCTACAAGAAGCCAGGTTGGCCGAGCTTGACCTTATTGATGAAAAAAGACTTCTTGCCATGAATCATGCATATGCATATAGGCAAAGGATAGCTAGGCACTATGAAAAACACATGAAAGCTCGCGATTTCAAGGTAGGGGACCTAGTTCTGAAAATCATCCATCATAGAGGCCCACATCCACTAGGAAAATGGCGACCCAAATGGGATGGCCCTTATGTCATAAGAGGGGCAACTTCTAATAATGCCTATTGGTTGGTTGATGCGGAAGGAAAGAATCTGGCAGATCCCATAAATGCCCAGTATTTGAAAAGGTATTACATCTAAAATCCCCCTTATTTCCATTTGACAAAAAAAAAAAAAAAAAAAAAAAAAAAAAAAAAAAAAAAAAAAAAAAAAAAAAAAAAAAAAAAAAAAAAAAAAAAAAAAAAACGTTGTTTTTTTTTTTTTTTTTTTTTTTTTTTTTTTTTTTTATCTTTTTTTTTTTTTTTTTTTTTTTTTCAAAAAAAAAAAAAAAAAAAAAAAAAAAAAAAAAAAAAAAAAAAAAAAAAAAAAAAAAAAAAAAAAAAAAAAAAAAAAAAAAAAAAAAAAGATGAAGAAAAAAAAAAAAAAAAAAAAAAAAAAAAAAAAAAAAAAAAAAAAAAAAAAAAAAAAAAAAAAAAAAAAAAAAAAAGAAAAAAAAAAAAATTGGGGTGCGTGCGTAGGTGCGTAGGTAGTGGTAGTAGAATCAGGTACAAGTAGGTAGATAAAAAAAAAAGACCTGATGCCATGAACAGCATCCATTCAGCGTGCAACGCCCAGCCATAAGACATTATTATTTTTTTTTTTTGAACTGGATCATCACATCACCAGAAGGGCAATTAAGGGGGCCTGCAACAAATAAACGTTGTTTAGGGGCTCTACGCAGCACAATAAGATGCAAACCTGCAACTTCTCATGCTGTTGTCATTTTTATCTTTAATTATGCAACAGCTTGAATTAAATATAACTTATTTCTTTATCACATAATCGCTAATACTAAGCAAGTTATGTTTCAAACCCTCAACAAGCAGCACATTTTCAATAGAGGAGTTAGGGGCTCCACCGACTTTGCCGACCCAAGGATTTTTCCTTTATTGTTATCACCATAAAGGACGTAAGTCCATGATTCTTTAGAACAAGTATGTGAATTTTGAGTCGCCCCCGCCATGTGCTTGAACAGCCACTATCAAGATACCCATAAACTGGTAGTCCATGGATCCCATAACATTTGGAACATGCATACATAAACTGGTAGTCCATGGATCCCATAACATTTGGAACATGCATACATAAGCTAGTAGTTCATAGATCCCATAACTTTTTGACACAGGCATACATGTACTGGTCGTCCATAGAGGCATGAAAGTCAGTTTTGCCTCAGTCTCTCAAAAGAAAATCTCCTTATAATAGTCATTCCAAGAAAAGAGATGTCATGGAACAAAAGGGGATCACATTTTCTCAAGATGTCTCTAAGGAAGAAAAGCAAATGGGTGTTTTCTTCTTTGACATTATCCAAATAAATTTGGGATAACGCCAAAGAGGGGCATCTGTAGACACCCAAAATTTTCTTTTAAAATTCTTACCTTTTTAGGAAAGTGGCCATTTTGGCAAATTTTGGGGTTTCTGAAGGAAAAAGGCACTAAACGAGTTTGTTTTGGTACCAAAATTTTATGGAAGCTTTAAAATGATGAAAGAATGCTTTCCGTTCTGAAAGTTTTGAGTTTTGACAAAATTTGGAAAAATGACGATTTTACCCTTAGTACTGGAAAAACAGGATTTCGTTTTCTTAAAAGATTTATGACAAAAAGTATGTTGAAAGCTTGCCTTTTGAAAAGATACAAGTATCAAAAAGACAAGTTGACACCTGAAAAGGACGGTGGACGCCCAAAAAGGGAAAACGGGCATCAAAAAGGGAAAGTGAGCTTCCTAGAAAGAAAAGCTCACATTTGGAAAGAAATCAATTTCTAGAGGGTAAGGTCGGTATTATCAAAAGAAAGGAAAGGTGGAAGCAAGAACGAAAGCCTCCAAAAATGAAGGTTTGGTATCGAACGCCTCTCGTAACGTGTCTACGTTATGTTTGGGTATTGAGGTAATTAGTATTGATATACATCAATTTGCATTGTCATTTGTTACTGGTATGCTATTGATATGTTATGATAAGAGCAATTTTAATATCCCAACACTCGTGGAAAGGATTGAATGAGCATGAAAGTTGATTTTCAAAAACGTAACATAGGCCTATTTGAATACATTCATAATAGGTAAGTATGTAATATGGATTTGCATAGCCACGTTCATGGCATATAAGATAACGGAAGACTACTTGAGTACTCTTATACATGTAAAAGATTCAATTGAGACTCATCATGTTTCCTTAGAAGTGGCTATTTGTTAATACTTTTCTGCTTATTCTGTGTTGAGCTAGACTGTTGAAATTGTTGTGGTGCAATGGAGGCAGAAGACGGGGAAGGGGAAGAGGAGGAGTTTGGATTCTCTCGCAACTACTTCCTTTCCAAGGAATTGGGATCACCCAAATCCAGAAAACTCCGCAAGAAGCTTTCCGACATCGAACCCCTCGACGAAAAGGAGCTGAGAGATGCAGCATCCAGTTTGGTGACTAAGCACGAGAAGGAGACAGCATCTTTGTTGAAAAGCTATAGAAGTTTGTATTCGAGATGGAGTTTTGAGCTCAGGTGCGGGTTTGGGCTTCTAATGCATGGTTTTGGTTCGAAAAAGGCCTTGCTTGAAGACTTTGCTTCAACAATGTTAGATAATTATGGAGTTGTTGTCATCAATGGCTACCTTCAATCTATCAATATCAAACATGCTGTAGTATCCATGGCTGAGATTCTGTGGGATGACATGAAAAGCAAAGCAAGAATTTCCTCAAGGAACAAGTCTAAAGTAACTCAGACATTTAGCTCACAATCCATGGAGGAGCTTTTGCATTTCTTGGATGGGTCTCAATCAAAAGAGAATGATTGCATTGTTTGTGCAGTAATTCACAATATAGATGGGCCTGGGTTACGGGATGGTGAATCACAACAGTATCTTGCTCGTTTGGCTGGCTGCTCTCAAGTTCGTGTCATAGCATCTGTCGACCATGTTAATAGTCTTCTTTTGTGGGACAAGAAGATGGTTAGCACCCAGTTCAATTGGTGCTGGTACCATGTCCCAACATTTGCTCCTTACAAAGTTGAAAGTACCTTCATGCCCATGATTCTTGCGAGTGGTGGCGCCACTCAGAATTCGAGGACAGCTACAATAGTCCTTCAGAGTCTGACACCGAATGCTCAAGGTGTTTTCAGGATCCTTGCAGAGCATCAACTGGGTCATCCAGATGACGAAGGATTGCCTCTTAACATGCTGTATGCAAAATGCCGGGAGAAGTTTCTAGTTAGCAGTCAAGTCACACTAAATTCCCATTTGACAGAGTTCAAGGATCATGAGCTGGTAAGAACCAGGAAGAAGTGTGTTGGTGGGGATTGCTTTGAAATGATTCCAGCAAAACTCCAGCACGTGATGATAAAAAGAACTGGCATGAAGGCTGCAAATATTAGCAGTTAGGAACAAGCTATTCACTATTGCAGTAACACAAAAGAAACATTGGACGTGACTCTGAATCTTCTGCGGCACTCACAGAATCCTTGATGAAATACTTACACGAAGACCAAATTTTCAGAATTGATCATCATTTGAGAAAGGAGTTCGGTTGGAAAAGATGACCCATTGTGATGATCATTCTCGTGAACTGATCTTCAACAGACTTCAACGACTTCCAGCTGAATCTGGTCAACAACCTTCAACAGAACGTGCTAGCTGCAGAATTTCTCATCCTTATCTGTGATAGATTGAAAAAGGAGCAGAAGATTACGTTAAAGATAAAACCAAAGAAATAACAACTCACATTACAAACAACGTTCAAATAATTCAGATAACGTTCAGCAAACCAGATGGAATCAAATACAGAGGATTATGCTTATCAAATCAGATCAGAGGAGATCAGCCAAGAGATTGAGTTTATCAAAATCGAACTCACCCAAATCCCAACCAACAGGCATCCATGAGCCTATAAAAGGACTCTTCCATCAACGGATCAGGCACCAACCAGCGACGATCAACCAACGAGCATCAAGAGGTTCAGTCCGAAAATTCAGAGAAATAGAGAGAGAGAGAGAGAAAGGAAGAGAAGAAGGAGAAGAAGGAAGTCCGGCCTGGTTCCGACGTCCGACGATCGTCCGGCGAAGTGCTCCTACATCTCCTCTCACTCACACAGGTTGGAATTCTTGCACAAATTGGTTTTAATTCATGAGAATCTGAAAAAGCACAGATTCTGGAAATTTGTACGTGAATCAAGGCCTTGAGCCCATGTTCTTCATTTATATCGATACAAACATGCATGATTCCTTCATGAACGGAATTAAAATCCATGTTTAGATGATTTCCATGCATCATTAGGACTGATACAGGTTGAATTTCGTTTTAGAATCACGTTAGGAACTTTCTGAAATTTTCTGCAAACTTGGTTTCTGAAACTGTCCGTGCACACGCGTTTGATCACGGAATTTTTATAGACAAACGGATAAGCCAATTGCTTCGAAATTTTGCATTAATAATCTAGACATATCAGACGTTCTTAGATAAAATTTTGAGGAATTTTTATGAACTGTTGCCTAGCCAATTAGATCCGTGAAGTTTATACAAAATCCAGATTGCGTTTTACAGAAACAGAACGTTCAGTAACAGACCTCTGTTCTTTTGCCCATATCTCTTTAACCACTGAATGAAATTGGATGAAATTTGATTCTTTGGAAACCTAACATCCGTATCTTTCTAACACAACAAATTTTATCGAAATTGGATGACTGAGTGCTGAGATATTGCTGTTTTTCTGAGCTTCTGATTCACAGAAACAGGGCTGTTCCGAATTTTATAACAGTTTCTGATTCTGTATTTAATTCTCAGAAAATAAAGAACAAAATTATAAAATAAAAATATATTCGATTGTACACACACGTGTCTCTATTCTGTAAAAGTTTTAGAATTTTTGGAGAATCAGAAGTATTTTTAAAAATTCGAAGAACAGGTCTTTGGAACTGAACAGATTCTACAACTTTCAGAATCTGAAAATTTTCAGAAATCAAGAACTTAAACACAAATCTGAAACTATTGAAAAATCTGGTTTTTCCTTTCTCGAATTAACGGATTCAAACAAATTTCAAGCGTCTAGGCTGACCCTTGAGCGCCGGTTCAAGAAGGCCTAAGTCGAAAAGATCTCACTTGTCCACAATCGTTCTTAGAAGTCAGAAAATCAGAATTTGTTAGTTTTGATAAACTAACTGGCACGCTCGCGCAACCTGACGTAGTTCGAGGGTTTGATTTCGGATCCCACAATTTGAAATAAAATCACGTCTACACCACCTTATCATCATACCACCCTACCTAAACCACCTAACCACTACCCCAAACCCAGCCCTAACCGACCTACCCATCCCTATATAAACCCCCCCCCTTGGGGGCGGGTTCCATCATCTAACCGCCTCACCCATCCCAACCGGGTCCTCTCCTTCCCCAAGTCCAGTCGAATCCCACCTGCTCCACCTGCTCCGCCTGCACCACCACCTGCTCTCCATCCCACCACCACCTGCACCGCCACCTACACTACCACCTCCCAGCCGAACACCACCGCCTGCCCAACTCCCTTCCAGCCGAGCGCCACCCTCTTCTTCACCCGGTAAGTCCCCTACACCATACCCTGCTATTTCTTCACTCCCTCTCCACTCTCAGCCTCCTAATCCACTCCCCTACCACTCTAACATCATCCCTTACACTTGCTGCCACCCTTCCCACTTAGCCGAACCCACAACACCCTAAATACCCGCCACCACCGAACTCCCCTAGTCGGCCACTTCAACTGACTGTCATCCCCTTCATTCGGCCAGCCATCCGCCAGCCATCACCCTCTCCTTGCTAGCTCCTTCCCTTAGTACCATATTCCCTTAGTAACCTTACTTAGGTCCTTTAACCCAACACACGAAAAACGGCCCATCTCTAGTGGCCGGCCACCTTCAAGGCGCCTCTTCCGCGCACCAAGGACCTCCGGCCAGCACCTCTTGCTGTTCACCCTCGCGGAGCTCCCTTTTGCAGCCCAAGGCGAAGGCCAAGCCCACGCTCAAGCAAGGCATCTACGGACCAGCTACTAGTAAGTGCCTAACTCGGTCTTTAGTTGTATACTTGCTTGAGATTTAATTCGATACGGGGTTGTAATAACGGAGCATAGTCTCCCCCCGCTTGTAATAACATGGCTTGGCACACCCACACACGTGCACTCTCCTAGTTGTGCACGATTTTGAACACACACGGGCCTAATCAGCCCCTAATACATAAGTATATACATATACTTTCATTTTGTAGGGTTTTGCTTAAGTTGGGTGTGTTGTCTTTCAATTCAAGCACTCTCACACACATTGAGCCTTCGCTGTTATTTGAAAGACCCAAGTAAGGGCCGACCTATACTATTTGGGTTTCATTTCATGTCGTGTGTGTAAGTCTTTCAATTCAAGCACTCTCACACACAATGAGCCTTCGCTCTTATTTGAAAGATCTTTCAATTCAAGCACTCTCACACACATTGAGCCTTCGCTCTTATTTGAAAGACCCAAGTAAGGGCCGACCTATACTATTTGGGTTTCATTTCATGTTGTGTGCGTAGTACTTCAATTCAAGCACTCACACACATTGAGCTTTCGCTCTTACTCCCAAGACCTTAGTCAAGGCCTACTGCAGTTATATTTGGGTTTCATTTCATGTTGTGTGTGTAGTACTTCAATTCAAGCACTCACACACATTGAGCTTTCGCTCTTACTCCCAAGACCTTAGTCAAGGCCATACTGCAATTTATATTTGGGTTTAATTTCATGTCGTGTGTGTAAGTCTTTCCATTCAAGCACGCACCCACATTGAGCCTTCGCTCTTATTTGCAAGACCCGAGTAAGGGCTCATATACATACTCTATATACATATCTCCCTTCGGCATTTATATTTCAAGTCATTTCCCTTCGGTTATTTCCCTTTAGTATTGTCTTTACATTCGGGTTTTCCCTTTGGAGTAGCGTGAGTTTGCATTGCATCTACACCATACCACGAGGTAGGACGCATATTGCATCAAAGCAAGCCCCGCTCGAATTCGCCCACATAGTGGAGTGTTCATAACACACAAACTAGGTGGCCCGAAAAGGGATAAAAGGAAAGACTTAGGCACGTGCAAATCCAAGTGATCTAATATATGCAATCGCATCTAAAAGACCCGAATTAGACACCTCGAACCGCTTCATAGACTTTCTCTCCCAAAACTCGATTTTTGCAAAGCGTACAGACTGACCCTTGCGCATCGGTGCAAGAAGGTCTGCGACGACAAGGGCTCACTTGCTCACAGTCGCCATGATTAGAAGTCAGTTTTAAATATATCTTCGCTAGCTTAGGTAAGCTAGTTGGCACGCCCTGTTTGCATAAATAGGCCTTAGACACACGAGAGGATCCGCTCCAAGCCCTGAAAAGGTGAGAAGCGGGGATTTTTTGCGCGTCTACAACAGTAATGCTCATCCTCAAAAATTTTAAAATGGAGATCAAAACTCTTCTTTCATTGCATGAGATTTCTACCTTTCACAAGTTAATAAAGAAGGCTTCTTTGTTTGAAACCAATCTGAAAAAGGGAGTCTATGATGACTTGTAGAAGGGAAAAATACTTCCCAAAACGAAATTTGAAAAACCCGGAACTTATGGGCCACCCATAATGGACAAAGGGGCAAAACCCCAAAAGATTGCAAATGTCCGAGTGGAGTCAAGCCCAGCGGGCACTTCAAAAAGGCTCGAACAAAAAAATGAAAAATTTCAAAAAACTTTTGAAAAACGAGAGTATAACCCACTGGGGCAACCTGTCTCGGAGGTCCTAGACCTCCTACTAGCCCAAGGTTTGGTAGTACTCCCAGAAATTCCTGAGGGGACCCCACCAAAAGGGAGGTTTTTGAATAGGTATTGCAAGTATCATCGGCTCAAAGGCCATGATACGAACAAATGCTTTTTCCTTTTAAACAAAATTGAAAACTTGATAGAGCAGGGCTGGCTACAGGTCACTAAAGAACCTGAGCCTGCCCAAGCTGTACTTAAATAACCCTTCCCCAATCACGCAAGTACCAGTGGGAAGGAAAAAGAGGTATGTGCTTTCTCGACCTTAAAAGGTTTAGTGCATGCATCATATTCTAGCTTCACTACTTGTCACACACCACCTTCTCTCATCATATACAAAAAAGCCACCCAAGTAGTGATCCGGGGAGCGTTAGAGTCCCGCCCCCAACTAGAGCCGTCTTAGAAATTCCTGGTGCTCCAAAGCACAAAAATAGAGTCAATATAAGAGCGAGCTGTAGACACTGAAAAATCCTCACTTCTGGTTCTTAGGCCTGAAGCGAATCTTTTCGTGTGTCTAAGTCGTATTTTAGCAAAAGGGTGTGCCAGTTAGCTTGCTTAAGCTAGCGAAGAAACGTTTCAAAATCTGACTTCTATAGGGGCGACTGAGCAAGTAAGCTCTTTTCGTCGCAGACCTTCTTGCACCGATGCGCAAGGGTCAGTCTGTACGCTTGGCAAAGTCTTTTTAAGATGTAAACCTCTTTGAAAAATAGCCTAAGTGTTTGGGCTTTGGATGTACGATTTCAAATTTTATTACATGTGGGATTTGCACGTGCCTATGTCTTTCTTTTTATCTTTTCGGGCCAACTAGGTGTGTGTGTACAAGTGACCTAAGTTAAGCGATTTTTGAGCAGGAGTGTGGGGCTTGCTTTGATGCAATATGCATCCTAACTCGTAGTATGGCGTATATGCAATGCAAACTCATGCAACTCGAAAGGGAAAACCCAAATTGAAAGACAAGGCGGAAGGGAAATGACTTAATGTAAATTTGCAAAAAGGAAATTGCAAAAGGGAAATATGGCTATATCTTAAGAGTGAAAAGGCTCAATTGTGCAAGTGTGTGTCGTGTATATATGTAAAGACTATGCACACTACTGAACCTTAAAACCCAAATCTTAAAGACATAGCCGAAGGGAAATACTTATAATATATATGGGCCTGAAGGTCGCCAACGTGTGCGTGGGTGTTGTGTGTATATTGAAAGACAACTCACACGACTTGTAATGAAACCCAAATATAATTGTAATAGGCCTTGACTAAGGTCTTGGGAATAAGAGTGAAAGCTCAATGTGTGTGTGTAGAATTTAAATGCTATGCACACAACTTAAATGAAACCCAAATATAATTGCAATAGGCCTTGACTAAGGTCTTTGGAGTAAGAGTGAAAGCTCAATGTGTGTGAGTGTAGAATTGAAATACTACGCACACGACATGAATTTAAACACCCCAAAATGAAATTGCAATACGGCCCTTACTAGGGTCTTGGAAATAAGAGCGAAAGCTCAATGTGTGTGAGTGTGAAAATTGAAAGACAACACACACAACTTAATAAAACCCACGCAACTTAAATAAGTATAGCTATATCTTAAGGGCTGATTAGGCCCATGTGTGTGTCAAAATCATGTGCAGCTAAGAGCAGAATAGGCTCAAGTGTACGTGTGTGTGGGTGTGCCAAACCACATTATTACAAGCGGGAGGAGACAATGCTCCATTATTACAACCCCGTATCAAATTTAATTAAGCATAAGCAAGTTCAACAAGGACCGAGTTACGCACTTACGTATAGTTGGTCCGGGTGTGACTTGCTTGCACTTGGGCCTAGTGAGTCGCCTTGGGTTGCAAGAGGGAGCTCCTTGGATGGGCGTGGCAAGTGGGAGGTGCTGGCCGAATGATGAAGGTGCAGGTCCTGGCCGAGTGGATGGAATGGTGTCTTGGCTGGGCTTGAAGTGTTTAGGGGAGGTAGGTTGAACTAGGGTATGTCACTAAGGCTTGGGGTAGGTCTTAGGGAGAGGTAAGGTGGGTGTAAGGCACGGCTAGCTAAGGGAAAAGGGGCAGGTAGTGCAAGTGCTGGTCCTGGCCGAATGGTGGAAGGTGGCAGGTAGGTAGCCGGGTGGATGGGATGTTAGCTAGGCTAAGGGAAAGAGGCGGTTGTGTGGCTGGGAATGGAGGGGAATGGAGAAGAGATGATGTTGAGACAGGGTACTAACCGGGATGGAAGGTCTTGGCCGAAGGATGGAGGTGGCGGGTGGAAGAGGGGCTGGCCGAATGGAAAGGCTGGTGGCGTGGAATGGTGTTGGCCGGATGCAGCATGTGGAAGGTGGCGTGGAGTGGTGTTGGCCGGATGCAGCAGGTGGAAGGTGGCATGGAGTAGTGCTGGCCGAGTCCCAAGTGAGTAAAGGGGCGAGTTCCAAGAGGGGGGAAAAATCCCAGATTTTTGAGAGCCCAAGCCCTTTCACCCGCATGCATGGGAGGGGTATTTATAGGCTTAATGGGGTCGGTGGCTGGGATGGTATTGGGGAGTCGGTTGGGCTGGTTTGGTGGTGGTGGTTTGGGGGTATGGTGTGCTAGATATTTAGGTGGGCCAGATATTTGTTTTGGGTGGTTTGGGGATATGGTGTGCTAGGTGTTTAGGTAGGCTGGTTTAGTGGTTTAGGGCTTAGTTAGGTGGGTTGGGCTTAGGGTGAGGTTTAGTGAAGTGGGTTAGGTGTTTAGGCTAGGATTAGGGTGAGGTTAGGGGGATTAGGATAGGTTTAGGGGAGGATTAAGGAGGTGGGTTAGGTGATTAGGCTAGGATTAGGCAATGATTAAGGAAGTGGGTTAGGTGATTAGGCTAGGATTAGGTCGGGTTTAGGGGAGAATGGCTAGGTAAGGTGGGTTAGCTTGGGGTTAGGTTTAGAAGCATCCCTTTGCCTTCGACCCATGGACCTAGTTGCAGCAAGTTGGTGCAGCCCTAGGTTAGGTGTAGGTGCATACAAGCTTAAACCCACACTCATTAGGCTAAACCCACATGATTAACCCAAAACTTGACACAAAAGTCAAGCCCACCATATTTCTCACTCATATTTCACCCCATTCTCTCTCATACCCAAGCTTTTCACATGAATTTCTTGTGGGCCCCACCTCCATTTATGAGAAGGTGATGTGGGCCATGGATGTGGATATTGGATTGGATCTTTGGATCCAAATCCATATACATGTTTGGATTTGGATATGGATATATATGGTCCAGATCCGATCCAAATATGATTTTCTGACTCCTTCATGGTATGTTTGAAATGGATGGTTTGTGCGGGGCCTGACAGCATCAGTACTCCATCTTGCGTTGAGTCTTCGCCAACATTGTCGTTCGCTCCTCTTTTCACCTTCTAGAGATCATTTCAAACAGTTCGTTGATAACAGGGGCTTGGATGTTCGAGATTCTGGGGATGATTCTGATATGAGAGTTGATATGTCGGGCTTGACATATGCTCCGGTTTCGGGCTCTCTTTCGCTCCTCTGGTCCTACTTTCATCAGGCTAAGTTGCTTTTCGGGGTTTCAAAACACCTTTTTAAAGGTTTTAAAACTATATAATACATATTTTAAAACACATATAGTTTAAACATATGTACAGGGTTGCCTAGAAGGCTCTTGGGTTTCCAGACTCAAAATAGCCCTTTGGGGCTGCTTTTGCAAAACCAAGTGTTTTAGGAAAATCGTGGGATTTTGGGGTGTTTACACGAGCCTTAGGCAAATTGTGGGGGAGGTGACCAGGTCCGGAAGGATCTATCAACCCCCACACCTAGAAAAAAATGCTAAAAAAGTGGTCAGTGTTCATGACCCTTCAAAAGCATGCATTCCTAAGGCTTTGCAAATCATGGATAAAGGTAAAAACGTTTTAACCTCATATGATTTTGAAAATCATCTTTCTAAGATCTCGATAAACATGTCCATCCTAGAGTTGATACAAACCTCTCCTAGGCATAAACTAGTTTTAGAAAAAATCTTAGAAAGAGCCAAGGTTAACTCGAGTATAACTCCTGAGTCCTTGTTATTCCTAGTTACACCCATCTGTGCAAAAATAACAATTGTGTTTTCGGAAGACAAAATCGAAAGACCATATGAAACCCACAATCAAGCCCTGCATATCGAGGTGGTATTGAATCACCATCCTCTAGACAGGTGTTTGGTTGATGGGGGAGGAGGTCCCAACATCCTTCCGCTACACGTGGCATGTCAAATTGGAGTCACCTTGACTTCTGTCAATCCAAGCCTATCATTATCACTGGATACGTTGGGAATGCATTGAAATCTTTGGGAGCCATAGAGTTACCCATGGAAATAGGGGGCATAACCCACGCAGGGGTGTTCCATGTCTTAGACATACACCCCCATTTCAAGAATGAGAGGATGGAAAAGTTATGTAACACCTATGGCATAACTCATCACTTCTCATCTCCCTACTACCCTCAAGGCAACAACCAAGCCAAAGCCACCAACAAGACTCTCATAAGTATCATTGAGAAAACCTTAGAGAAGGATAGGACATGGCATGAGAAGCTTGACGAAGCCTTATGGGCTTATAGGACTTCCATCCGAACTCCCACAAATGCCATGCCATTTGAGTTGGTCTATGGCACTGTAAACACCCCAAAATCAAATGATTTTCAAAAACAAACACCTGGCTTGAAAATCCATTTCAAAACCAGATTCTGGAGTTTTCAAAAACCCAAGAGTTGCAAAAGCTCTAAACTTTTGTTTCAAACCTCATTCAAAATGAAAATTCCTCAAACTCGGGCCAAGTCCCAATTTTGTAAAAGCCCAAATCTAATAGGTGGAGCCTGATCAAAAGCAGCCTCAAAAGCAGGTTCAAAAGCCCAGAAAACACCCTAGCCTGACAAAAGCAAGATCAAAAGGCAAAAGGAAAGCCCAAGCCAGAAGCAAACTTCAAGCCCAGAGCATCAAATGTCAAGCCAAGAACATCCACCAAAATAGGAGAAATCCAAGCCTGAAATGACAAAAATGAACTAAAATAGAGTCCAGAAAGGTGAGAAGGAGTTTAGACAATAAAGTTGGGGAAAACCCAGCGCAAGACGGAGCACTGATGAAGCCAGGGCCCGCACAAACCGTCCATCTCGAAATGCCAAGAAGGACTGAAGAAATGAAAATTTGGATTGGATCTGGACCCAAATATCTAGATCCAGACCCAAATAGTGTTTAGATCATATTTGGATCTCAAAATACAAATCCAAAATCCATACCCAAGACCCACCTAATTTGCCTATAAATAGAGGTAAGGGGGTGCCCACAAGTTCACGTGAAATCCAAGGAGGCTTGGGGAGAGCTTGCATAAAGTAAGTGAGAGAAAATTGGTGTGCTAGATATTTTCAAGTGGGCTTGATCAAGGGCATGGGTTCAAGCTTTGTATGGACCTAGGCTCAAACCAAAGGGCTACACAAGGGCGTAGATGCATGGGAAAGGCATGGTGGACCAGCTCCAAGAGGTAGGTCTCTCAACCTCACCCTAACCTAGCCTAAACCACCTAACCCACCTCACTAAACTTAACCCTAAACTAGCCTAGACCTAGCCCTTTTCACCTAAACCTACCCAAACTCCCCTTAACTAACCTAAACTAAAGCCCAATCGAGTGCAGTTGCACTCGGTTTGAACCCACTACCTACCCCATCCGACACCCTATAGCCCTCTCCTCCCGGCACGCCTAGCGCCATACCACCACCCGCACCATCAACGACTCCCTCACCTTCCCAGTCATAACCCCCTCACCGCAGCCTGCCATCTCTCGGCACCCACACCATCACCGGCTCCCATCACTCCCTGCTGTGTCCCACTGCCTAACTCCCGCACCCCACTGCCATAGCTTGCCTCACCCCAGCACCTGCCAGGTGCGCCTAGCGCCTGTCTTCTGTCGTGCGCCACTGCCGCACCCGACTAGCGACTGTCTACCTACCCCACATCCCTTACCATCTCCAGGCCACCATCAACCCGCCTGCCACACCAGCCAGCTCCAGCCACCTGATACCTTAGCACCCCACCACTTTAGCCGTGACTTGCCTTAGCCTGCAACCTCACCTTGCCCGCAACCTAACCTAGCTCCCATCCCATTACTTAGGGCCATATCCACACCTTAGGCCGATTAGAACCAGCCCCACTTAGGCCGTGACTTGCCACCCCGCACCTAAGACCCACCACTTAGGCCATGACTTGCCTTAGCCAGCCCACACCTAAGACCCTACCAACACCAGCCCTACCTCCAACCGAACCAAAGTCCTTCCTAAGCCTAAACATCCGGCTGCCCTAAAGCATACCCCAAGCCCAAACTTACGTCAAAACCCCACCTAGGGAGACTCGTCTCTTGGCTGCCAAGGTGGACAAAAGCCCAAGAACGATTGAGAGGAAAAGCCATCCACTTGTAAGTGCTTAAATTCGGTTTTTACCTTACTCATTTCAGATTTAATTCAATTCGATAAGGGGTTGTAATAATGGAGCGTAGTCTCCCCCCGAAATGTAATATTGGTGCTTGATACACGAAGCACACACGTACACTTGAGCCATATTGCTCTTAAATGTACACAAGACACCCACGTGCACTTGAGCCTTTCCGCTCTTAATTGCACAGTATTGCACACACATTGAGCCTTCGCTCTTAAGCTAAAGACTTTAGTGAAAGACGTGCAATTCAATTCATGTTGTTACATTCATGTCGTGTGAGTTTGTCATTTAAATTTCACACTCGCACCCAAGAAGTACTTGAGCACTTGCTCCACACTCTTATGCACCTTTTGAGCCTTCATTGCTCATAAGATATAGCATACTTCTATATTTTCCAGCTGCATGGGTTTTACATTAAAGCTGTGTGAGTTTGTCATTTAAGTTTCCATACTTACACACAAAAGTACTCGAGCGCTTGCTCTACACTTTCACGCACCTTTTTGGGCCTTTGTTGCTCATAGGTGTAAACACCCCGAAATCCCACGAATTTCTCAAAATCCATCTGGTTTTATACAAGTAGCCCCAAAGGGCCATTTTTGAGTTTGGAAACCCAGGAGCCTTCCAAACAACCCTGTATATATGTTTTAAACTATATCTTTCAAAAACATACGATATGGCTTTTGAAAACCCTTTTAAAACATGTTTTGAAACCCCAAAGTGGCTTGGCCCGATCAAGACAGGACCAGGAGAGCCAAGAAGAGCCCGGAACCGGAGCACACGTCAAGCCCGGTGCAGCAACTCTTGTATCTGATTCACACCCCAGGATCTCGAACGTCCAAGACCCTGTTCTTATCAAAATAGCATTTGAAGTCATCTCCGGAAGGCAGAAACGGAGGCGGACGACCATGTTGGCGAAGACCCAACGCAGACGGAGTACTGATGCTGTCAGGCCCCGCACGAATCGTCCGTTTCGAACCCAGCTCGAAGGAGTCAGAGTTCAGTTTGGATTGGATCTGGACCACATATATCCAGATTCCAATCCAAACCCATATGTGGACTTGGATTTGGATTTGGATCCAGAGATCCAATCCAATATCCATATCCATGGCCCACATCACCTTCTCATAAATGGAGGTGGGGCCCACTTGAGTTTCACGTGGGATATTGGGCATGAGAGAGAGTGGGGGTGAAAAATATCAAGAGTGTTGTATTAAGCTTGACTTGTGTGTCAAGTTTGGGTTTAATCTTGTGGGTTAGCCTAATTGAGTGGGTTTAAGCTTGTAAATTAGCTAAAACCTAACCTAGGGCTGCACCAACATGGGGTGATCAAGGTCTATGGGCCATGCTAAGGGAGCTCCTTCACCTAAACCTAGCCCAAAATGCCTAAACCTAGCCTAAACCCCTAATCCACCCCTAATCTGAACCTAATCACCTAACCCACTTCCCTAATCCCGGCCTAATCCCAACCTAATCACCTAACCCACTTCCCTAATCCTTCCCTAAACCTAGATTAATTTCCCTAATCCTAGCCTAAACCTAGCCTAATCACCTAACCTAGCTCACTAAACCTCACCCTAAAACCCAACCACCTAACCTAGCCCTAAACCCCTAAACCACCCTTAGCCCACGATTTACCCAAACCCCTAGTTTTAAAATATCTGGCCCAACCCCTTCCAGCCCACCTTATCTACATACCACCCTACCTAAACCACCTAACCACTACCCACAGCCCAGCCCTAACCGACCTACCCATCCCCTATTTAAACCCCCCTCCTTGTGGACGGGTTTTCCAAGTGGGAACCACTACCTCACCCAGCCGGGCCCTCTCCTTCTCCCTTCTCTCACCCAGCCGGGACGACTCCCCACCTTGGCCTGCTCCAGCTGCTCCGCCAGCCGCCACCTGCTCCGCCACCTTCCCTCTTCCATCCACCACCACCACCCCTCAGCCGGACGCCATCATCTTCACCCAATCGAACCAGCCGACAGCCACCTGCACGCCACCTTCCCACTTCATTCGCCACCTCTCCCCATTCGGTAAGTGCCCCGAACTCCCTCAAAGCCCCTCTCTTCCACCTCCCCACTCTTAGCCACCCATCCTACCTTCATCTCAGCCCTTTTGCCGCCACCACCTAAACCTAGCCGAACCTAGTATAACCCAAGTTGCTGGCCACTACTTAGCCACCATCTCCCATTCGGCCAACCCCCCCCTAGGTGTCCTATTTGGCCTTCCCACTAGCTCACCTTTTAGGTCCAGTTTCCCTAAGTACTCAACTCCCCTAGTGATCCTAATACCCACTTATTCAGCCACTTTAAACCCCCTACTTGGAGGCGCCATCTACTTGCCACCGGCCCCCTTCGAGGCGTCTATCCCGCGCCCCACTTGCAGCCGGCCAGCACCCTTGATCACCTACCTTCGCGGAGCTCCCACTTGCAGCCCAAGGCCAAGCCCACGCTCAAGCAAGACCTCTACGGACCAGCTACTCGTAAGTGTCTAAACTCGGTCTTTAGTCGTACACTTGCTTGAAATTCAATTTGATACGGGGTTGTAATAACGGAGCATAGTCTCCCCCCGCTTGTAATAACGTGGCTTGGCACAACCACACACGTGCACTCTCTTAGTCGTGCACAATTTTGAACACACACGGGCCTAATCAGCCCCTAATATATAAGTGTACATATATATTTCATTTTTGAAGGGTTTTGTTTAAGTTGGGTGCGTTGTCTTTCAACTCAAGCACTCTCACACACATTGAGCTTTCGCTCTTATTTGAAAGACCCAAGTAAGGGCCGACCTATACTATTTGGGTTTCATTTCTTGTCGTGTGAGTAAGTCTTTCAATTCAAGCACTCTCACACACATTGAGCTTTCGCTCTTATTTGAAAGACCCAAGTAAGGGCCGACCTATACTATTTGGGTTTCATTTCATGTCGTGTGAGTAAGTCTTTCAATTCAAGCACTTTCACACACATTGAGCCTTCGCTCTTACTCCCAAGACCTTAGTAAAGGCCTTATTGCAGTTATATTTGGGTTTCATTTATGTTGTGTGGGTAGTCTTTCAATTCAAGCACTCTCACACACATTGAGCCTTCGCTCTTATTCCCAAGACCTTAGTCAAGGCCATACTGCAATTTATATTTGGGTTTAATTTCATGTCGTGTGTGTAAGTCTTTCAATTTAAGCACGCACCCACATTGAGCCTTCGCTCTTATTTGCAAGACCTGAGTAAGGGCTCATATACATAAGATATATACATATCTCCCTTCGGTTATTTCCCTTCGGTTATTTCCCTTCTGTTATTTCCCTTCAGTATTGTCTTTACATTTCAGGTTTTCCCTTTGGAGTAGCGTGAGTTTGCATTGCATCTACGCCATACCACGAGGTAGGACGCATATTGCATCAAAGCAAGCCCCGCTCGAATTCGCCCATGTAGTGGAGTGTTCATAACACACAAACTAGGCGACCCAAAAAGGGATAAAAGAAAAGACTTCGGCATGTGCAAATCCACGTGATCTAAAATATGCAATCGCATCTTAAAGACCCGAAATAGACACCTCGAACCGCTTCGTAGACTTTCTCTCCAAAAACTCGATTTTTGCAAAGCGTACAGACTGACCCTTGCGCATCGGTGCAAGAAGGTCTGCGACGACAAGAGCTTACTTGCTCACAGTCGCCACGTTTAGAAGTCAGTGTTAAATATATCTTCGCTAGCTTAAGTAAGCTAGCTGGCACGCCCTATTTGTATACATAGGCCTTAGACACACGAGAAGATCCACTCCAAGCCCCGAAAGAGGCGAAGAGGCGGGGATTTTCGCGCGTCTACAATAGGATATAGTGTATTTATATACTTTCAAGCTGCGTGAGTTTTACGTTCAAGTCATGTACGCACTTACATTTTCGGATGGTTAAATTCTAGTTGTGTGAGTTGTCTTTTCATTTACACACCAAGAGCACTCACTCACAATTGAGCCTATCCGCTCTTACTATATACTTATATTTCAATTTCGGCAAGTTCAATTCAAGACGTGTGAGTTTGTCATTTAAATTTTACACTACACACACACGTGCATTGAGCCTTTCTGCTCTTAAATATATAAGTATATTTCAATTCTGCAATTTACATTCAAGTCGTGTGAGTTACTTTGAAGTTCGAGTATTTCCCTTAAGCTGCGTGAGTTGCACTTCCATTCGGGTATTTACATTAAGTTGTGTGTGTGAGTTGCTTTCAATTCGAGCCTAGCTCACATCATCATATCAAACCCGAAAAATATTTGTGCATCCTTGCATTTGCATTTTCAAAGAGGAAACCCCGAATCTATGCTCAAACTCGCTGAAATTAGGCCACTTGAAACACACACATCCGACCTAAATAGCTTAAAAGCTCAAAGACTTGAAATCATCAACCCCCATAATAAAAACTGCAATTTAGGCATACAAACATCGAAACACTTACTTTTCTTTCAAAAGTATATGTTTGTTTTAAAAGATCAAAGGTTTTCTAAAGTGCTTAAACTGACCCTTAAGCACTGGTTCAAGAAGGTTTAAAGCGAAAAGATCCCGCTTGCTCACAATTGCCTTTCAAAATGTCAGATATTTCAAAAATCCTTACTAGTTTAAGTAAGCTAGCTGGTATGCCCTGTAAAAATGACGTAAACTCAAAAAGGTTCATTTTTCAGGACTCAAAAGCCAGAAGTGAGGATTTTCGTGCTTATAGGCACAAACACCATTCTCCCCATTCATACCAAATTGTATTCGTTCCATACATCACTTGCACTCGACCTTCCCCTAGAGACTTTTCAGCATGCTAGAATGGCCGAGCTTGATTTGTTAGATGAAAGAAGGCTCCTTGCTATGGATCATGCACATGCATACCAGCAAAGGATAGCCCGACATTATGAAAAGTATATGAAGCCTCGCCACTTCAAAGTGGGAAACCTTTTATTAAAAATCATCCACCATCGTAGCCCACATACACTTGGAAAGTGGCGGCCCAAGTGGGATGGTCCTTATGTTGTACGTGGAACCCCCACGAACAATGCATATTGGTTAATCGATGTTGAGGGTAGGAATTTAGCAGACCCTATAAATGCCCAATATTTGAAAAAATACCATGTGTAGGGTCTAAGCTGAATACCCTTGTGAAAATGTTGTGAGGGAACCTCCTTTGAAACTTTGTAAATGAGGATCAAAGTGGATCGTGTGACCCTGAATGAGGGAATCGATTCTTGTGAAAAAGCGGAGTTTTCAAAAATCGATGGGTTACATTTCAAAAGTCTTCATCTTATAAAGGAAGGCCTTGTTCAATATAGCAAAATACTTGCAAGTAGTACATGCTATTTCAAAATAGGGTGATCTGGGATGAATCGAGTAAATCATTGGGATAAGTCTTTCCCCTCTTCGTTTCTCCTCCCCGAAAGAAAAATTTGGCAAAAAGCAAGAAAAGGAAAATCCCTCCAAAAAAAGTCTCTTTCCAAAGGAAAGCAGAATTGCAAAGAAAAATCGTTCTTCGATTGAAAAAAAGAAAAGAAAAAAAGAAAAGAGGGAAACAAAAAAGAAAATCCTCCCAAAGGGAGGCCCTTTATGAGAGAAAAAGAAAAAAGTTGTCAAAATGCTCAAAAGAGCAAAATTTTCCACCTCTTTGCCTCAAACCACGGGACGCTTCAGAAGGGACCATTGTAACTCTTTCCCCTATCCCTATGATTTATCCCAAGTGAAGAAAGATTCATTTCAAGTTGTCCTAAAGTAAAAATAGGATCTGCTTACTTGAATCTCATTTTGTTTGAGAATTAGACGTTGTTGGGTAAGGCGTAGAAATTTTGAAATACTTCCTGATTTCCTTATAAAACCTCCGCTAGAGTAGCGAGTGTTAAGACTCAAGTGAAGGGAAATGCAAGAAGCTGAAAATCCTTGTGATTGAAGCTAAAAGGGTTTTCCCTCTTTCAAAATCAAATTGAGAAAAACCCCAAACATCGAGCAACATAAGACCAGCCACTTGGTGCAGCCAGTCTTCATAAGCCTCCCAAGCTCGATTATTGCATAATTCGGGTCTCTAGAAAATCATTTTCTAGCATATCATCCATGTCATCCACTCATGCGTGCACACATGGTCATCAAATGCATGATCCCAATTAGGACTAGAACCGCATTAGGAGAAGTCCCCTTTGGCGAAAATCCCCTCTTACCGGGCATAAGGAAAAAGTTTTTCTTAGAAAACTGGGACAATCCATATTCTCGACGACGAATCCAGGGAGAAAGCAAAAAGGGGTGTTGTCTTCTTTGCCATTATCCAAATAAATTTTCAAACAAATACCTGGTTTTCAAAAACCATTTTCAAACCAATTTTGAACTTTCAAAACCCCGGAGTTATAAAGTTTTAACTTTTGTAAAAAAATCCTTCAAAATAAAGGTTCTTAGACCCGGGCCAAAACCAAAATTTTGTGAAGCATGTGAAACTTGATAAAAAACCAGCTCCAAAACAGGTCAAAAAGCAAAAGTTCAGCCCAGCCGGATGAAAGTAGGGCCAAAAAGCAAAAGGAACATCCAGGCCAGAAGCAGACTTCAGCCCCAGAATGTGAAATACAAAGTCAAAGCACCGATAAAGCTATCAGAAATGAAACCCCAAGCTTGAAAAATCAGAAATTAGACAAAACAAAGTTCAGAAGGTGAGAAGATGGTCGGACAAGAAGACTGGGAAAAACCAAGCTCAAACAAGTCATTGGCGACACTAGGGCCCGTTCAAAACCGTCCATCTCAAAACACCAAGAAAGACTGAAGAAAGAAGATTTTGGATTGGATCTGGACATAAATATCCAGATCTAGACCCAAATAGTGTTTGGATCAGATTTGGATCTCAAAACCCAAATCCAAGATCCAAACCCAAGACCCACCCCTTGGCCTATAAATAAGACTAAGGGGGGTGAAAAAGTTCATGTGAACTTGCTTGGGAGCCTTGGGAAGAGAGAGAGAGAGTGGGTGCAAAAGTCAACATTGGTGGGCTTTAGCCATGTGGGTTCAATCAAGGGTGAGGTGGGTTCAAGCCTTGTAGACCTAGACCTAGCTTGGGGCTACAACAACACGGCTACAAATGGCGTGGACATGGGCTGCAACCTTGGCTGCACAAGAGGGACTCAGCTCCAAGAGGTAAGTCCCTAAACCTAACCCAAACCTAGCCTAGACCTAGCCCACTTGACCTAACCGACCTAACCCATACACCACCTAAACCTAGCCATGAACCCACTCTGAAACCCACTTAGCTAGGCGCTGCCCGCTGTAGGCATAAAAATTTCTACTCCTGGTTTTTGAGACCAGAAATGAACCTTTTCGCACCTAAGTCATTTTAGCGAGCATGCTAGCTAGCTTGCTCAAGCTAGCGAAGAGTTTTGAAATGTTCTGACTTTTCTAGCGATTGTGGGAAAGTGGGATCTTTTTGATTAAACCTTCTTGAACCGATGCTCAAGGGTCAGTTTAAACGCTTAAAAACTTCATTTTTACAAAAACTTTGAAAAGACCAGTGTTCGAAGAATTCGATGTATGCCTTGTTTGCAAGTTTTATTACGACTCTTTGGACGACCTAAGTCTTTGGAGTTTTACCTATTTAAGCCTAATATGTGTGTGAACATGTGGCCTATTTTCAACGTGGTTTGAGCGTGGATTCGGGGCTTCTTTGAAAGCGAACGAATGCAAGGATGCAAAATATTTTCAGGTTTTAAAAGTGATGCTGTGAGCTAGGCTCGAATTGAAAGGGCAACTCACACAACTTTTACAAATGTAAATACCCAAAATTGAAGTGCAACTCACGCAACTTTCACAAATGTAAATACCCAAAATGTAAAGCAACTCACACGACTTAATGTAAATCCACACAAAGGGAAATGCAACTCGACGTGAAGTAAACTCACACAACTTGAAGATATATAAATATGTTGTATCCTAAGAGCGAAAAGGCTCTATGTGTGTGAGTGTAAAGAGCGGAAATGCTCGAGTGCTTGTGTGTGCTTCTCGTGTGAAATTGAAATGACAACTCACACAACTTTCATTAAAGTAAATACCCAAATGGAAATATATACTTTAGCTTAAGAGCGGAAAGTCTCAATGCACGTGTGTTTAGGTGTGAAATTTAAATGACAACTCACACGACTTTCACTAAAGTAAATACCCAAATTGAAATATATACTTTAGCTTAAGAGCAGAAAGGCTCAATGCACGTGTGTGTATGTGTGAAATTTAAATGACAACTCACACGACGTTCACTAAAGTAAATACCCAAATTGAAAGATATACTTTAGCTTGAGAGCGGAGAGGCTCAATGCACGTGTGTGTAAGTGTGAAATTTAAATGACAACTCACACGACTTGAATGTAAATCCACCCGAAATTAAATTGCAACTCACATAGCTTTCACTAAAGTAAATACCCAAATGGAAATATATACTTTAGCTTAAGAGCGGAAAGGCTCAATGTGTGTGCAATCGTGTGCAATATAAGAGCAGAAAGGCTCAAGTGCATGTGGGTGTCCTTTGTGTGCAGTTAAGAGCGAGAAGGCTCAATGTGTGTGCAATCGTGTGCAATATAAGAGCAGAAAGGCTCAAGTGCATGTGGGTGTCCTTTGTGTGCAGTTAAGAGCGAGAAGGCTCAAGTGCACGTGTGTGGTTGTGTATCAAACACAAATATTACATTTTGGGGGGAGACTTTTCTCCATTATTACAACCCCGTATCAAATTAAATTTAACTTAAGTGAGTAACGTAAACCGAATGTAAATAAACACTTACAAGTGGTCGGTTTTGCCTCTCGAGTCGCTCAGGTCTGTCCTCCTTGAAAGCCACGAGGTAGGTCCCTTTAGGTGGGCTCCGACGTGAGGCTTGGGGGTGGATTCACTTGGGCGAGGCCAAGTGTTTTAGAGCTTAGTATGGGCCTAGTTCGGCCAAGGGATTAGGTCTAGGAGATAGCGGGTATGGTCCTAGTTAGGTCTAGGTTTGATTTAGGGAAATGGATATGAGCTAGGTGCGGCCAACACTTAGCTTGATTAGGATATGAAAGGGGGTTGTCGAGGTTGGTGCTCAGCCAACCAGGTTTGGTCGAGTGCTAGGTGCACTCGGCTGGTTTAGGGTGCAGCTTTAGGTGGGTCACGACACAGGGTGCAGCAGGCCAGCAGGGCACTTCTATGGCACTGCTGAGGTGCAGCAGGGCCGGTGAGGGGTGCGCAGCAGGTGTGCGGCAAGACGCTGCGTGGGACAAGGTGGTGCGTTGGAGTGCGGTAGGCTGTGGCGCGGGGGATTTTTATGCGGTAGGGGCACTGGCTGGGTGTACAGCAGGCGTGGGTGGCAAGGCGCCGCAGGGTGTGCGGTTGGGAGTGAGGTGAGGTGCGGCCGGGGGCACTGCGCTAGGAGTGCTGGGGTGCGGCAAGTGATAGTGGAGTCGGCTGGCAAGGGTTTTGGTTAGGTCGGTTTAGGGTGGCTAGGCTAGGTTAAGGTAGTCGGTTGGTGGGGTTGCAAGGGAACAAGCTAGGTGTGGCGAGCACCTAGCTAGGTTCAGTTCGGGGTAGGTTTAGGCATGGTTTAGGTGGGTAGGTTTAGGGTGAGGATGGTCCAACTAGGGTGCGTTTTGGGTTAGGTTTAGGTGGGATTTAAGGGAGTCAGTTTGGGCTAATTTAGGTCGGTTTAGGTGAAATGGGCTAAGTCTAGGCTAGGTTTGGGTTAGGTTTAGTGGCTAAGACAGGGTTAGGTTTAGGGACCTACCTCTTGAAGCCAAGCCCACCATGCGCAGCCCTTGTCCATGTCGTTCCATCATGTTGGTGCAACCCCATGGTTAGTCTAGGTTCACAAGGTTTGAACCCACAACCCTTGATCAAGCCCACATGGCTAACCCACTTGAAAAAGTCAAGCCCACCATTCTTTTCTCTTTTACTTTATGCACTCCCCAGGCCTCTCCCAAGTAAGTTCACGTGAACTTTCACCCCCCCTTGCTCCTATTTATAGGCAAAGGGGTGGGTCTTGGATTTGGTTTTTATGATCCAAATCCAATCCAAACACTATTTGGGTTTGTATATGGATATTTATGTCCAGATCCAATCCAAATTCTTCTTTCTTCAGTTCTTCTTGGTGTTTTGAGATGGGTGGTTTTTACGAGCCCTGGCTTCATCAGTGCTCCATCTTGGGCTGGGATTTTCCCAACCTTCTTGTCCGACCGTCTTCTCACCTTCTAGACTTTGTTTTTTGTTTGATTTCTGGTATTTCAAGCGTGGGCTTGGATTTCTGACAACTTTGTTGGTACTTTGGCTTTGCATTTCACATTTCGGGACTGAAGTCTGCTTCTGACCTAGATGCTTCTGCTTTTTAGCCCTATTTTTGGAGCTACTTTTCGATCAGGCTCCACCTGCTTGATTTGGCTGCTTAACAAAATTTTGGGTTTTGGTCCAAGTTTAAGAAACCTTTATTTTGAACGATTTCTGACAAAAGTTTAAAACTTTGCAACTCCTGGGTTTTGAAAGTTCAAAATTGGTTTTGAAAACTAGTTTTTGAAAACCAGGTGTTTGTTTTGGAAATTTGATTTTGGGGTGTTTACAGCTGCCCCTCTTTGGCATTATCCAAATTTATTTGGATAATGGCAAAGAAGATAACACCCCTTTTTGCTTTCTCCCTGGATTCGTCTTGGAGAATACGGATCGTCCTAGTTTTTTTTTTTTTTAGAAAAACTTTGTTTCTTATGCCCGATAAGAGGGGATTTTTGCCAAAGGGGACTTTTCCTAATGCGGTTCTAGTCCTAATTGGGATCATGCATTTGACGACTATGCATGCACGTATGAGTGAATGACATGGATGATATGCTGGCAAATATGGTTTTCTAGAGACTTGAATTATGAAATGGTCGAACTTGGGAGGCTTATGAAGACCTATTGCACCAAGTGAGCTGATCTTATGTTGCTCGATGTTCGGGGTTTTTCTTAATTCACTTTTGAGAGAGGAAAAATCCTTATAGCTTCAATCCTAAGGATTTTCAGCTTCTCGCGTTTCCCTTTACTTTGAGTCTTAACACTCGCTAATCTAGCAGAGTTTTTATAAGAAAATCAGGGAGTATTTCAAAATTTCTACGCCTTACCCAACAACGTCTAATTCTCAAACAAAATGAGATTCAAGTAAGCATATCCTATTTTTACTTTAGGATTCCTTGAAATGAATCTTTCTTCACTTGGGATAAATCACAGGGATGGGGAGAAGAGTTACCACGGTCCCTTCTGAAGCGTCCCGTGGTTTGAGGCAAAGAGGCGGAAAATTTTGCTCTTTTGAGCATTTTGGTAATTTTTCCTTTTTCTTTCATAGAGGGTCGCCCTTTGGGAGGATTTTCTTTTTGTTTCCCTCTTTTCCATAGAAGAACGATTTTTCTTTGCAATTCTGCTTTCCTTTGGAAAGAGACTTTTTGTAGGATTCCCCCTTTTTTTTTGTTTGCCAAATTTTCCTTTTTGGGGAGGAGAAAAGAAGAGGGGAAAGAATTATCCCAATGATCTTCTCGATTCATCCCAGATCAACCTATTTAGAAATAGCATGTACTACTTGCAAGTATTTTGCTATATTGAACCAGGCCTTCCTTTGTAAGATGAAGACTTTTGAAATGTAACCGATCTATTTTTGAAAACTCCGCTTTTTCACAAGCATCGATTCCATCATTCAGGGTCACACAATCCACTTTGATCCTCACTCACGAGGCTTCAAAGGAGATCCCCTCAAAATATTTTCACAAGGGTGTTCAACTTAGACCCTACACATGGTATTTTTTCGAATATTGGGCATTCATAGGGTCTGCTAAATTTCTACCCTCAACATTGATTAACCAATATGCATTGTTCATGGTGGTTCCACATACAACATAAGGACCATTTCACTTGGGCTGCTACTTTCCAAGTGGATGTGGGCCACGATGGTGGATGGTTTTCAATACAAGGTCTCCCACTTTGAAGTGTCGAGGCTTCATATGCTTTTCAAAATGTCAGGCTATCCTTTGCCAGTATGCATGTGCATGATCCATAGCAAGGAGCCTTCTTTCATCTAACAAATCAAGCTCGGCCATTCTAGCATGCTGAAAAGTCTCTAGGGGGAGGTCGAGTGCAAGTGATGTATGGAATGAATGCAGTTTGATATGAATGGGGAGAATGGCGTTTGTGCCATAGACCAACTCAAATGGTGTGACATTTTTGGGAGTTCAAATGGAAGTCCTATAAGCCCATAAGGCTTCATCAAGCTTCTCATGCCATGTCCTACCCTTCTCTAAGGTTTTTTCAATGATACTTATGAGAGTCTTGTTGGTGGCTTCGACTTGGCCGTTGCCTTGAGGGTAGTAGGGTGATGAGAAGTGATGAGTTATGCCATAGGTGTTACATAATTTTACCATCCTCTCATTCTTGAAGGAGGTGCCATTATCAGACACTAGGTCTCTTGGAACTCCAAATCGAGCCAAGATATTCTTCTTAATGAATGC
Source organism: Brasenia schreberi (assembly GCA_036023115.1). Lineage (NCBI taxonomy): Eukaryota > Viridiplantae > Streptophyta > Magnoliopsida > Nymphaeales > Cabombaceae > Brasenia > Brasenia schreberi. Next base: position 8,144,645 of record JAYKKT010000041.1, read on the forward strand.
CACTACATGTTAACTCTGGACATTAGTCAGGGAGGTAGCTTCAACCCATTTAGAAAAATACTCGGTGGCTGCTAGGATGAACCTATATCCGTTTACTGCATTTGGAAAGATTGGTCCTACGATGTCAAACGCCCACATGGTGAATGGCCAAGGACTGACCACGGAATGTAAGGTTGATGATGTGATATGAATGGCGTGCCCATGCACTTGTCATGGGTGACATTTCCTAACATGATCATGACAATCTTGCTTTAGAGTGGACCAAAAGTAACCGGCTCTAAGTATTTTCATCGCCATCATGTTTTCATTTACATGCCCTCCACATTCTTCATCGTGGAATTCATGCATTATCATCCTAGCCTCCTCAAGGTCTACACGCCTCAATAAGATGCCAGAAAAACTCTTTTTGTAAAGAATCCCTCCCAAAACTACGTATCGGGTTGAAATCTTTCGAATGAAAGCTTTGTCTTTAGAAGAAGCTAATTTCGAAAATCCTTCGTTTTCTAAGAAATCTTTAATGTCTTGAAACCAGGGTTTTTCAGTGGAATTTTGGTCGTTTTGGCAAATCTCTAAATCGTGGATGGATGGGGTGGGTGAGTGCCATATTTTCAAGGATTGGGTTCCCAAGGTGGGATCGACCCTTAGGGCTGATCCTAAGGATGAGAAGGCATCTGCTATACCGTTGTCCTCTCTTCCTACGTGTGTGAGTGTACATGATTTGAAAGAATCGACCAGTTTGGTGGCCAATTCATGGTATGGAAGGAGTTTTTCATTTTTGACTTGCTAAATTTTCAACACTTGGTTTATGACAAGTAAAGAGTCTCCAAAGACATCGATGCATGATGCCCCTAGAGTTTTTGAAATTTTCAAGCCTTGTATGAGTGCTTCATACTCGGCTGTATTGTTGGAATATTCAAAATCTAGGCAAATAGCAATGGGGATCTCTCCCTTTTCAGGGGATATGAGGATGACTCTCGCACTTGCCCCTCTTTGGTTTCTTGCCCCATCGAAGTGCATTTTCCACACTAGGTTTTCGTTTAGATAGTTTGCTAAAACATGGTTTTGAAATTGGTTTAGAAAGATGCCCTCGTCAGGCATTTCATCAAGTATGGGATATGAATCTTCCAAGGGGAATTTGGCCACATAGTCAGCTAGGGCTTGCCCCTTAATAGAGGTTTGATGATGGAATCTTAGGTCATACTCCATTAAGAGGAGCTGCCATTTACCTAGCCTACCTGTGAGGATAGGTTTTTCAAACAAGTGCTTGATCGGATCAAGCCTAGACACTATCCAAATCTCATGATCTAGGAAGTAGTGTCTAAATTTCTGGCAAACCCATACCAAGGCCAAGCATGTTTTCTCCATGGCCTGATAATTTCTTTCATAAGCCAATAGAGTTTTCGAAATGTAGTAAATAGCATACTCTTTATGGGTATCATCCTCATATTGAGCTAATAAAGCACCCAATGCATTCATATGCACAGAAATGTAAAGTAAAAGTGGTTTTCCTTGCTTTGGAGGTTTTAAAACAGGAGGATTAACCAAATATGCTTTTAATCTTTTGAAAGCTTTTTGGCAATCGTCGTCCGATACAAATTTCACTCCTTTTCTCAAAAGCTTGTTGAAAGGTTTGCATCTCATTGCGAGGTTTGAAATAAACCTTCTAATCGATTGGAGGCGACCTTGGAGGCTTCGAATTTCAGTTAAGTTGGAGGGTGGAGACATGTCTATGATGGCTCGACACTTAGAGGGGTCGACTTCAATGCCCCTTTGGCTTACCATAAAACCTAAAAGCTTACCAGATTCTACTCCGAAGACACACTTTTGAGGGTTTAGTTTCACTTTGTAAAGCTGTAGACGCAGAAAGTTTCTGCTTCTGGTTCTTAGGCCTGAAGCAAACCTTTTCGTGTGTCTAAGTTCTAATTAAGGAAAAGGGCGTGCCAGCTAGCTTACCTAAGCTAGCGAAGAGAAATTTAAATCTGACTCCTAACGTGGTGACTGTAAGCAAGCAAGCTCTTTTCATCGCAGACCTTCTTGCACCGATGAGCAAGGGTCAATCTGTATGCTTAAAAATCGAGTTTTGAAGTATGAGAACCTACGAAAACGTTTTGAGGTGTTTGACTCGAGTTGTTTTTGTATGATTTTCAGATTTTATTTCACGTGAATTTGCACGTGCCTATGTCTTCCTTTTTATCCCTTTTCAGGCCTAACTAGGTGTGTGTTATGAACATGTAACCTAAGTGGGGCAACTTTTGAATGGGAGTATAGGGTTTGCTTTGATGCAATATGCATCCTAACTCGTGGTATGGCGTATATGCAATGCAACTCACGCAACTCCAAAGGGAAAACCCAAATTTGAAAGACAATGCCGAAGGGAAATGACTTGTAATGTAAATTGCCAAAGGGAAATTGCGGAAGGGAAATTGCAAAAGGAAAATATGGCTATATCTTAAGAGCGAAAAGGCTCAATAGTGCAAGTGTGTGCCGTGTATATATGTAAAGACTACGCACACTGCTGAACCTTAAAACCCAAATCTAAAAGACATAGCCGAAAGGGAAATACTTATAATATATATGGGCCCGAAGGTCGCCAACGTGTTGCGTGGGTGTTGTGTATATATTGAAAGACAACTCACACGACTTAAATGAAACCCAAATATAAATTGCAATATGGCCTTAACTAAGGTCTTGGGAGTAAGAGCGAAAGCTCAATGTGTGTGAGTGTATAATTGAAATACTACACACACGACATGAAATTAAACCCAAATATAAATTGCAATATGGCCTTAACTAAGGTCTTGGGAGTAAGAGCGAAAGCTCAATGTGTGTGAGTGTATAATTGAAATACTACACACACGACATGAAATTAAACCCAAGGAGAATAGAACACGGCCCTTACTTGGGTCTTGCAAATAAGAGCGAAAGCTCAATGTGTGTGAGTGCGAGAATTGAAAGACAACACACACAACTTAAGCAAAACCCCACGCAACTTAAAGTATATAAATAAATTTATATCTTAAGGGCTGATTAGGCCCGTGTGTGTTCAAAATCGTGCACAACTAAGAGCGAGGTAGGCTCAAGTGCACGTGTGTGTGGGTGTGCCAAGCCACGTTATTACAAGCGGGGGGAGACAATGCTCCGTTATTACAACCCTGTATCAAATTTAATTTAACTTAAGCAAGTCTACAAATGAGGACCGAGTTAGGCACTTACGTATAGCTGGTCCGGAGGTGACTTGCTTGAGCTTGGGCTTGGGCGTAGCCTTGGGCTACAAGAGGGAGCTCCTCGAAATGGCACGGCAAGGGTGTGATTGGACGGGTGAAGCAAGGGTGACGGATGTGGCGCCTTGGGGCTTGCCGGCTGCTAGGAGGGTGTTGCTGTGGTCTCTTGGGCTGAAGTAGTTAGGGAGGGTCACTAAGGTATAGGGCGGATCCTAGGGAAGGTGGAGCTAAGGGGTGACTAAGGGGAATGTCTAAGGAAGAGGGTGTAAGGCCGCGGGTGATTGGGTGCAGTCGGCTGTGGCTGGCCGACTAGGAGCAGGTTAGGTGGTGGCCGACTAGGGTAGCTAGGGGTGTTTGGGAATGGGAAGGTAGGGTGCTATGGAAGGTGGAGATAAGGGGTGGTTAAAGGAGAGGAAGGGCAGGTCCTAGGGAACAAGGTAAGGTGGCTGGGGTAGTTAGGGGGTGTCACGAATGGGAAGGTAGGGCAGCAGGTGGTGCGGTTGGGTGTGGTTGAAGGGTGGCGGTTAGTTAGGTGGTGGCCGGCTGAATGGAGTGGAGACTAGGCTAAGGTAGGGTGCTATGGGGTGGCTGAGAGTGGAGGGGGAGTGAAGATAGGGTGGAGTTAGGATAGGGTACTAACCGGATAGGAGAGGGAGGTTGGTGTCCAAGGAGGGCAGCCGGGTGGAAGGAGTGGAGCTGGCCGGGCGACTGTGGTGGCGTGGAATGATGCAGGTCGGGAGGTAGTGGTGGCGTGGAGTGGTGCAGGCCGGGAGGTAGTGGTGGAGCAGGTGAGAGAAGAGAGCAAGGTGAGAGAGGGCTCGGTTGCCCCAAGGTGCTGGGGGAAAAGTTGAAAAACCTGCCCATTAGGGGGGGGGGGGTTATAGGTTTTTAAAAGTCGGTTTGGGCTGGTTTTGAGAGGGTGGTTTAGTGGTTAGGTGGTGGTGGTATGGTGATAAGGTGGGCTGGTTTTTAGGGGGGGCAGATATTTTGTTTTAGGTGGTTTTAGGGATATGGTGTTGTAAACACCCCGAAATCCCACGAATTTCTCAAAACAAACCTGGTTTTGTAAAAGCAGCCCCAAAGGGTCATTTTGAGTCTGGAAACCCAGGAGCCTTCCAAGCAACCTGGTATATATGTTTTGAACTTTATATTTCAAAAATATATAATATGGCTTTAAAAACCTTTTTAAACATGTTTTTGAAACCCCGAAGCAGCTTGACTTGATCAAGACAGGACCAGAAAAGCCAAAGAGAGCCCGGAACTGGAGCACAAGTCAAGCCTAGCACAACAACTCTCACATTAAATCCACCCCCAGGATCTCGAACGTCCAAGACCCTGTTATCATCAAAACATCATTTGAAGTCATCTTCAGAAGGCGAAAACAGAGGCGGACGATCATGTTGGCGAAGACCCAACGCAGACGGAGTACTGATGCTGTCAGACCCCGTACAAACCGTTCGTTTCGAACACAGCCCGAAGGAGTCAGAATTCAGTTTGGATTGGATCTGGACCATATATATCCAGATCCCAAACCAAACCCATGTGTGGACTTGGATTTGGATTTGGATCTAGAGATCCAATCCAATATCCATATCCATGGCCCACATCACCTTCTCATAAATGGAGGTGGGGCCCACTTGAATTTCACGTGGGATTATGGGCATGAGAGAGAGTGGGGGAGGATAAGAAATGAGTGTGTTGTAATTAAGCTTGACTTGTGTGTCAAGTTTGGGGTTAATCATGTGGGTTAGCCTAGTTAACATGGGTTTAAGCTTGTAATTAGCCAAAACCTAACCTAGGGCTGCACCAACATGATATGATTAGGGTCTATGGGTCATGCAAAGGGAGCTCCTTAATCCAATCCTAACCGAAAACACCTAATCCTAGCCTTTTACCCTAATCCCGTCCTAATCCTAGCCTAATCACCTAACCCACTTCCCTAATCCCGGCCTAATCCTAACCTAATCACCTAACCCACTTCCCTAATCCCGGCCTAATCCTAACCTAATCACCTAACCCACTTCCCTAATCCTTCCCTAAACCTAGGTTAATTTCTCTAAACCTAACCTAATCCTAGCCTAATCACCTAACCCACCTCACTAAACCTCACCCCAAAACCAACCCACCTAGCTAAACCCTAAACCTCTAAACCACCCCACCTAAACCTAGCACACCATCTACCCAAAACCCTTATGAAAATATCTGGCCCTACCCTAATACCAGCCCACCTTATCACCACACCACCCCTACCTAAACCACCTAACCACTATCCTAATACCAGCCCCAACCGACTTTTACAGCCCTATATAAACCCCCCCTAAGGGGCGGGTTTTCCCATCTTCTCTCATCCCTTTCCAGCCCAACCGAGCCCAGCCACTCCCAACCGGGCCTTCCACCTGCACCACAGCCAGCCACCACCTTGCTCCACCTGCTCCACCACACCCCAGCTGGCCAACCACCTGTCGCCACCACTCCCTTCAGCTGAACCATCCACCTCACCTGCCCGGCTGCTCCTCTTCCATCCACCGCCTCTCTTTAACACCGGTTAGTACCCCATACTCCACTCCACCTCTTCTTCGCTCCCCCTCCACTCCCATCCACCTACACCACCACCACATCACCCTAACACTAGCCACCCTCCATCCTACCCATTCGGCCACACCCCAGCCACTCCAACCACCCGTCATTATCTAGACACCCTAGCTACACCCGGCCACTCCACTTAACTCCCTAAGACCCACCTTATCACCTTACCACAGCCGACCACTACCTTATCCCATACCCTAGCTAGCTCCCTTCCCTTCCATGCCACCCATAGCCACCTTAGCCACCACCACCACCGAGTCTCCCTTAGTCGGCCACTCCAACCGACTGTCACCTGTCCATTCGGCCAACCACCCGCCAACCTTAGGTACTCCCTTAGACACTCCTTTAGGCTCCCCCTTAGTGCCATACTTCCTAACATTACAACCTCCCTTAGTGACCCTACTTAGTCACTTTAGCCCCACACACCAAGGCAGCCCCCATCCTAGCAGTCGGCCACCTTCGAAGCACCCCTCCCGTGCACCTAAGCCGTCCGGCCAGTAGCCCCTCTTGCCGTTCAACTCCGCGGAGCTCCCTCTTGCAGCCCAAGGCGAAGGCCAAGCCCACGCTCAAGCAAGGCATCTTCGGACCAGCTATTAGTAAGTGCCTAACTCGGTCCTTAGTTGTATACTTGCTTAAAATTTAATTCGATACGGGGTTGTAATAACGGAGCATAGTCTCCCCCGCTTGTAATAATGTGGCTTGGCACACCCACACACACGTGCACTCTCTTAGTCGTGCACGATTTTGAACACACACGGGCCTAATCAGTCCCTAGTACATAAATATATATATATATTTTAGCTTACGTAGGGTTTTGCTTAAGTTGGGTGTGTTGTCTTTCAATTCAAGCACGCACACACATTGAGCCTTCGCTCTTATTTGAAAGACCCAAGTAAGGGCCGTGCTATACTATTTGGGTTTTATTTTATGTCGTGTGTGTAAGTCTTTCAATTCAAGCACTCACACACATTGAGCCTTCACTCTTATTTGAAAGACCCAAGTAAGGGCCGTGCTATATTATTTGGGTTTCATTTCATGTCGTGTGTGTCAGTCTTTCAATTCAAGCACTCACACACATTGAGCCTTCGCTCTTATTTGTAAGACCCAAGTAAGGGCCGTGTTATACTATTTGGGTTAAATTTCATGTTGTGTGCGTAGTACTTCAATTCAAGCACTCACACACATTGAGCTTTCGCTCTTATTCCCAAGACCTTAATCATGGCTATACTGCAAGTTATATTTGGGTTTTATTTCATGTCGTGTGTGTAAGTCTTTCAATTCAAGCACGCACCCACATTGAGCCTTCGCTCTTATTTGCAAGACCCGAGTAAGGGCCCATATATATACCTTATATACATATCTCCCTTCGGAATTTACATTACAAGTCATTTCCCTTCGGCATTGTCTTTACATTCGGGTTTTCCCTTTGGAGTAGCATGAGTTTGCATTGCATCTACGCCATACCACGAGGTAGGACGCATATTGCATCGAAGCAAGCCCCGTACTCCCGCTCAAATTCACCCCATGTAGTGGAGTGTTCATAACACACACCTAGGTGGCCCATAAAGGGATAAAAAGAAAGACTTAGGCACGTGCAAATCCACGTGATCTAAAACCTACAATCGCACTAAAAAGACCCGAATCAAACACCTCGAACCGCTTTCGTAGGCTTTTTCTACCCTAAACTCGATTTTTAAAGCGTATAGACTGACCCTTGCACGTCGGTGCAAGAAGGTCTGCGACGACAAGAGCTCACTTGCTCACAGTCGCCACGTTAAAGTCAGGTTAAAATATATCTTTGCTAGCTTAGGTAAGCTAGCTGTCACGCCCTGTTTATACAAATAGGCCTTAGACACACGAGAGGATCTGCTCCAGACCCTGAGAAGCCAAAGGGGAGGCGGGGATTTTCCTGCGTCTACAGAGATTGGCACGCCCGGTGGGACGTGAGTCTTTCAAAAGTCGAGTTAGGTCTAGAAGCTTGCGAAAAATTTTGTTAAAAAGGTGTTGTTTTTAACTTTGTTTTCTTTACTTGTACTTAGGAAATTTTGAAAAAGCTTGAAAAGCATGTCTGTAAACACCCCGAAATCCCACGAATTTCTCGAAATCCACCTTGTTTTGTAAAAACAGCCCCAAAGGGCTATTTTGAGTCTGGAAACCCAGGAGCCTTCCAGACAACCATGTACATATGTTTTGAACTTTGTATTTCAAAAAATATATAATGTGGCTTTAAAAACCTTTTAAAACACGTTTTTGAAACCCCGAAGCAGCTTGGCCTAAATCCAGACAGGACCAGAAAAGCTAAGGAGAGCTCAGAACCGGAGCACATGTCGAGCCTGGCACAACAACTCTCATCATATCAAATCCACCTCCAGGATCTCGAATGTCCAAGACCCTATTATCATCAAAACATCATTTGAAGTCATCTCCGGAAGGCGAAAACAGAGGTAGACGATCATGTTGGCGAAGACCCAACGCAGACGGAGTACTGATGCTGTCAGACCCCGTACAAACCGTTCATTTTGAACACAGCCCGAAGGAGTCATAATTCAGTTTGGATTGGATCTAGACCATATATATCCAGATCCCAAACCAAACCCATGTGTGGACTTGGATTTGGATTTGGATCCAGAGATCCAATCCAATATCCATATCCATGGCCCACATCACCTTCTCATAAATGGAGGTGGGGCCCACTTGAATTTCACGTGGGATTATGGGCATGAGAGAGCGTGGGAGAGGATAAGAAATGAGTGTGTTGTAATTAAGCATGACTTGTGTGTCAAGTTTGGGGTTAATCATGTGGGTTAGCCTAGTTAACATGGGTTTAAGCTTGTAATTAGCCAAAACCTAACCTAGGGCTGCACCAACATGATATGATTAGGGTCTATGGGTCATGCAAAGGGAGCTCCTTAATCCAATCCTAACCGAAAACACCTAATCCTAGCCTTTTACCCTAATCCTGTCCTAATCCTAGCCTAATCACCTAACCCACTTCCCTAATCCCGGCCTAATCCTAGCCTAATCACCTAACCCACTTCCCTAATCCTTCCCTAAACCTAGGTTAATTTCCCTAAACCTAACCTAATCCTAGCCTAATTACCTAACCCACCTCACTAAACCTCACCCCAAAACCAACCCACCTAGCTAAACCCTAAACCTCTAAACCACCCCACCTAAACCTAGCACACAATCTACCCAAAACCCCTTGTATTTAAAATATCTGGCCCTACCCAAAACCAACCCACCTTATCACCACACCACCACACCCTAGACCACCTTACCACCTCCTCAAAACCAGCCCCACCGCCCTTCAAAAAAGCTATAAACCCCCCCCCCTAGGGGGCGGGTTTTTCAGCTTTTGGGTCCTCCACTTCTAGCCGATCTTCTCTCATCCCTTTCCATCCCCTTCCAGCCACAGCCAGCCGGGTCTTCCACCTGCACCACAGCCAGCCACCACCGTGCTCCACCTCCTCCACCACACCCCAGCCAGCCAACCGCCTGTCGCCTCCACTTCCATCCGGCCGAACCCTCCATTTCAACCACCCGGTCGCTCCCCTTCCATCCGTCACCGCCTCTTCATTCGGTAAGTACCCCATCCTTTAACCTACCTCTTCTTCGCTCCCCCTCCACTCTCAACCACCTACACCACCGCCACATCATCCCAACACCACCTACCTGCCATCACCGACTTCCCCTAGTCACACCCGACCACTCCATTTAACCCCCTAAGACTTACCCATATCACCTCACCACAGCCGGCCACCACCTTACCCCATACCCTAGCTAGCTCCCTTCCCATCCACGCCACCCATAGCCACCCTAGCAACCACCACAACTAAGTCTCCCTTAGTCGGCCACTCCCACCGACTGTCACATACCTATTCGGCCAACCACCCGCCAACCCGCCAACCAGCCCCTTAGTCGGCCACACACATGCACTCTCTTAGTCGTACACGATTTTGAACACACACGGGCCTAATCAGCCCCTAGTACATAAATATATATATATATATTTTAACTTATGTAGGGTTTTGCTTAAGTTGGGTGTATAAGTCTTTCAATTCAAGCACTCACACACATTGAGCCTTCGCTCTTATTTGTAAGACCCAAGTAAGGGTCGTGTTATACTATTTGGGTTTCATTTCATGTTGTGTGCGTAGTACTTCAATTCAAGCACTCACACACATTGAGCCTTCGCTCTTATTTGTAAGACCCAAGTAAGGGTCATGTTATACTATTTGGGTTTAATTTCATGTTGTGTGCGTAGTACTTCAATTCAAGCACTCACACACATTGAGCTTTCGCTCTTATTCCCAAGAACTTAATCAAGGTCATATTGCAAGTTATATTTGGGTTTTATTTCATGTCGTGTGTGTAAGTCTTTCAATTCAAGCACGCACCCACATTGAGCCTTCGCTCTTATTTACAAGACCCGAGTAAGGGCCCATATATACCTTATATACATATCTCCCTTCGGCATTTACATTACAAGTCATTTCCCTTCGGTTATTTCCCTTCGGTTATTTCCCTTCGGCATTGTCTTTACATTCGGGTTTTCCCTTTGGAGTAGCGTGAGTTTGCATTGCATCTATGCCATACCACGAGGTAGGACGCATATTGCATCGAAGCAAGCCCCATACTCCCACTCAAATTCGACCCATGTAGTGGAGTGTTCATAACACACACCTAGGTGGCCCATAAAGGGATAAAAAGAAAGACTTAGGCACGTGCAAATCCACGTGATCTAAAATCTGCAGTCGCATTAAAAAGACCCGAATCAAACACCTCGAACCGCTTTCGTAGGCTTTTCCTACCCTAAACTCGATTTTTAAAGCGTACAAACTGACCCTTACGCGTCGGTGCAAGAAGGTCTGCGACGACAAGAGCTCACTTGCTCACAGTTGCCACGTTAGAAGTCAGGATAAAATATATCTTCTCTAGCTTAGGTAAGCTAGCTAGCACGCCCTGTTTATACAAATAGGCCTTAGACGCACGAGAGGATCCGCTCCAGGCCTTGAGAAGCCAAAGGGGAGGCAGGGATTTTCCTGCATCTACAATGTCAAAATCCAATCCAAGTGAAGTGTCGAGCCAAGGCTCATGCACGTCAAGTTCTCACTCTAGGAGGATTTTCAAAAACAAAATAAAACTAGATGAAATCGAGGACCTTAGAAGAGAGTTTGAGGCCAAAATCGATGCTCTCAGCCAAGAGGCTGAAGTAGGCGATTCGTGTTCGTCAAACGGTGAACAAAGGCCTAAGAAAAAATCTGAAAAACCTCACAAGCACAAAGAGGCCTCCGTAATGGAAGGCAACCAATACCACGAGTCCTTCACACAAAAGGACCGTAAAGCCCTACAATAGTTGCTGAAAGGGCAGAATAAAGAGAAAAGAAACTACGCCCTGTTTGATTTCCTTCCTACGGATTACGAAACAGATAGTGACGATGAAATACCAAACTTCCATCGGTATGATGGCATGGGAGACCCTAGGTCTCACTTGCAGCTTTTCTCGCGTTGAGCCCATAAGAAGAAAAAGGACTCGATGAAATGGGTGTATTGGTTCCCTTTATCCCTTAAAGGCACAGCTGCCAAATGGCTGGCTTCCTACGACTTAAGCGAGTTCGCTACTTTTGAAGAGTTAGCGAACTGCTTCATGCAAAGATTTACACACAACGTAGAAGTCATGCTGACTCTAAGGGATACAAAGCAAGGCATGAACAAAGATGTACATGCCTTCATTATAAGATGGAGGTCACTTTTGGGCCAAGTGCGAGAGCCCATATCCGAAGGATGCGCAGTCATGCTCATCCTAGATAACTTTAAAAGCGAGTTAAAAACCCTTCTCTCGCTCCATGAGATCTCAACTTTCCATAAGTTGATAAAAAAGGCATCCCTTTTCAAAACCAACTTGAGAAAAGGGACATACGATCACTTATGGAAAGGAAGTGCCGTTTCTAAAACCCGTTTAGAAAAACCCATCACTTATGGGCTACCCACAATGGATAAAGGGGCAAAGCCCCATAAAATCGCCAATGTCCGGGTGGATCCAGGCGTGGCAGGCACTTCCAAAAATTTTGAAAAACTAGAAAACAAAAGGGAGCGAACCTTTCAAAAACCTGTTGAAAAACGGGAGTATACACCACTGGGGCAACTTGTGTCGGAGGTCTTAGACCTCCTACTTGCCCAAGGCATGATAGAACTTCTCGAAATCTCCGAAGGAGTCACTTCCAAAGGGGGGTATTTAAATCGATTTTGTAAGTATCATCGGCTCAAAGGCCATGATACCAAACGTTGTTTCTCCCTTTTAAATAAAATTGAGAACTTGATAGCAGAGGGTCGACTCCAGGTCACTGCGGAACCTGAGCCACCTCAAGCTATCTTCAAAGAACCCTTTCCCAAACACGCCAGTGGCAGCGGGAAAGGAAAGGAGGTATGTACCCTCACCTTTTCCAAGGAACTAGTGCAAAAACCAGAGTCTGGTCGACCCACTTGTGCGCCCACTCTTGTATTATACAAGAAGCCCGCCCAAGTCGTCATTCGGGGACCACCAAAAGTGGAATCCCCAACAAAACTAGTTTTAAAAATCCAAGGTTCTATCAACCCCCACACCTAAAAGTGGAATCCTCAGCTCATCCTTAGAGCCTAATTTAGCACGAACCCTAGGCTGGTCGTGGGGGAAGTGACTAGATCCGAGAGGATCTATCAACCCCCGCATCTACAAGGTGCTAAAAAGGTGGTCAGTGTGTCTGGCCCCTCAAAAGCATGTATCCCTGGTGTTCTGCCAAAAGTAGACAAGGATAAAGTCATCCTAAATCCTTATGACTTCGAAAACCACCTTTCAAAGATTCCTATCCACATGTCTATCCTAGAGCTTATACAAACCTCGCCTAGGCATAGACTCGTGCTAGAGAAAATTCTAGAAAGGGCCAAGGTTGATTCGAACATAAGTCTGGAATCCTTGTCTGCCCAAGTGGCTTTATTAGGAGCAAAATCACCCATCACCTTCTCGAAAGATGATGTAGATAGACCCTACGAGTCCCACAACCAGGCCCTGCATATCGAGGTGGTTCTGAATAACCACTCTCTGGACAGGTGCCTAGTCGATGGGGGAGGAGGGCTCAACATCCTTCCACTTCATGTAGTGTATAAAATTGGAGTCACCTTGACTTCAGTGAACCCAAGCCCCATCGTTATCACTGGATACGATAGGAATGCGTCTAGGCCGTTAGGATCCATCGAACTCCCAATGGAAACGGGAGGGATCGAACACACGGGGGTGTTCTATGTCTTGGACATCCACTCCCATTATAACTTATTGCTGGGAAGGCCTTGGATACATAGTTTGTGCGCTGTGCCATCCACCTTCCACAGGTGTGTCAAGATCCCTTTCAGGGACCAGGTCATAGTGATCCTAGGTGAGAGTCACCCACAGCTTTAGGGGATCATAAACTCCCCTTGTTTATCGAGCTCCCAGGCCCATGAGGCTAACCTGGGGCAAATTGTGATTGAGCCGTCAAGGCTCGTGTTAAACAACCCTAGGAAGGTTGTATGTATGAAGGGGCCGCCCAAAGCAGGCCCCCTCCCAATCTTAACCCTTCTAGGAAAACCCAAGCATTCCCTATTTTCAAAGCCCCTGGACAAGAGGCCATATGAGCACAATATGGACGACAGCATGTTCTAGGACCACGATTTGTACTCAACCTTTTCAAAAAACAAGAAATCGTGGAACATGTTGTTGAACATGGGCTACACGCCCTACAAAAGTCTAGGGGCGCAGAACCAGGGTCTCCTAGATTCCATCCTTCCTAGGGCCAATCTAAGCCGATATGGGATCGGCTATACTCCCCGAATACCGCTAGAGCCACCCCCTGTGACAACCTGGGTCAAGGGTGCCCTGGAACTTGCCTTAGAAGAGACCTACGATTTAGATCTCCTATTCCGAGTCTAACCCGTAGTGTTTTCCCTTTGTAGGTATGACGGAAGATCCCTTTTTATAAAAAAATATAAAAACATTTGAAAAGATTAAAATAAAAAAAATCAAAAAAAAGAAAAGAGAAAAGCCAAAAACAATGGAAAAACAAAACTCGAAAAAAGAGTGCTTTGTATAGTTCCCAAAGTTCTTGTTTTACAAAAACCCAAAAAAATCGAAAATTTGGAAAATACCAAAAAGATTTTGTATATAGCTGCTCCTGGTAGGACTTTGGGAAAAGGATAGGATTTCGAAAGAAGCGTTGTCTGCATAGCCAGACCAAACATTTTGAAATCACTTGAAAATCCGAGTACAAAACCAGGTCTTTTTGAAAACCACGCATCAAATTCCCTCGGGTCTATAGCCCACGAGAATGATCAAAGCCTAGAAGTGGATCCCCTTGAGGAAGATCCCACTTCTGAGCTCCCAGAATTTCATAAAATTCTCGATTTTGAAAGACCTTCCCAATCAGTAGGAGGAGATTTCATAGAGGTAAACCTAGGGGATGATTCTAATCCCAAATCCATCAAAATAGGCGCATGTCTGCATGAACCTGAAAGATTAGCATTCATTGCATTTCTACGAACCTATTTAGATGTGTTTGCATGGACGTATGAAGACATGCCGGGCATAGACCCCAGCATTGTCGAGCATCGTCTTCCCTTAGATACGGATGTAAAACCCATAAAGCAGAAGCTTAGGAAAATACACCCGAATGTACACACGCAAGTCAAAGAGGGTTTAGAAGATCTATTAAAAGCCGGATTTATAAAACCCATTGCGTATTCTGATTGGTTGTCAAATATCGTTGTATTTCGAAAAACCAATGGGAAAATTCGAATATGCATCGATTTCAGAAACCTGAATAGAGCCACTCCAAAGGATAATTATCCCTTACCAAACATAGATTTGATAGTCGATAGTACTGCAAATCATGAAATGTTCTCATTTATGGATGGCTGTTCAGGCTATAATCAAATCAAACTAAGTCCACGAGATCAGGGTAAGACCGCCTTCACAACCCCATGGGGCACGTACTGCTATACAGTCATGCCCTTTGGTTTGAAAAATGCTGGCGCAACATACCAATGAGCCATGACCACGATTTTCCATGATCAGATTCAAGAGCTCGTAGAAGTGTATGTAGATGATCTCTTGGCAAAATTCAAAACCCGATGCACTCATATCGAATGTTTGCAAAAGATTTTCGAAAGGCTTAGGCTTTACAAAGTAAAGCTAAACCCTCAAAAATGTGTATTCGGGGTGGAATCAGGGAAGCTTCTGGGCTTTATGGTGAGCCAAAGGGGTATAGAAGTCAACCCCTCTAAGTGTCGAGCCATCATAAACATGGCTCCACCCTCCAATCTCACCCAAATCCGTAGCCTCAAGGGTCGTTTACAATCCATTCGCCGATTCATATCGAATCTGGTGACTAGATGCGAACCCTTCAACAAACTGTTGAGGAAGGGCACGAAATTCTTATGAGATGACGAATGCCAGAAGTCCTTCGAGAGATTAAAGGCATACTTGGTTAATCCCCCCGTTTTGAACCCTCCAAAGCAAGGAAAACCGCTTTTACTTTATATCTCCGTGGATGCGAATGCTTTAGGAGCCTTGTTGGCTCAATACGAGGATGACATCCACAAGGAGTATGCCATCTACTACATTTCGAAAACTCTCTTGGCTTATGAACGAAATTATCAAGCCATGGAGAAGACGTGCTTGGCCCTAGTTTGGGCCTGCCAGAAATTCAGACACTATTTCCTAGATCACGAGATCTAGATAGTGTCCAAGCTTGATCCAATCAAGCATTTGTTCGAAAAACCCATTCTCACGGGTAGATTGGGAAAATGACAACTCCTTCTAATGGAGTATGACCTTAAATACCATCACCAGATCTCCATTAAGGGACAAGCCCTAGCAGATTACGTGGCTGAGTTCCCCTTAGAGGACGCATATCCCACTCTTGTTGAAATGTCTGATGAAGGCATATTACAAAACCACTTTCAAAACCACATTTTGGCAAATTCTTTTGAAAACCAAGTGTGGAAGATGCACTTCGATGGGGCACGAAACCAACGAGGGGCTGGTGCTGGGGTCATCCTCATCTCCCCTGAAAAGGGCGAGATTCCCATAGCAGTCTGCCTAGATTTCAAATGTTCCAACAACGTAGCCGAGTACGAAGCACTCATACAAGCCTTAAGGATTTTGAAAACTCTAAGGGCATCATGCATCGAGGTCTTTGGAGATTCGCTCCTTATCATAAACCAGGTTTTGAAATTTTGGCAAGTACGTAACGAAAAACAATTTCCATATCACGAGTTGGCCACTCGATTGGTCAAGTCCTTCCAATCGTGTAAACTCACACACGTAGGAAGAGAGGATAATGGCATCGCCGATGCCCTCTCCTCCTTGGGTTCAACCCTGAAGGTCGATCCCATTTCAGGGATCTGATCTTTAGAAATATGGCATGCGCCCAACCCATCCACACACGCGTCTGATCACAGAATTTTTATAGACAAACGGATAAGTCAATTGCTTCGAAATTTTGCATGAATAATCTAGACATATCAGAAGTTCTTAGATAAAATTTTGAGGAATTGTTATGAACTGTTGCCTAGCCAATTATATCCGTGAAGTTTATACAAAATCCAGATTGCATTTTACAGAAACAGAACGTTCAGTAACAGACCTCTGTTCTTTTGCCCATATCTCTGCAACCACAGAGTGAAATTGGATGCAATTTGATTCTTTGAAAACCTAACATCTGTATCTTTCTAACACAATAAATTGTATCAAAATTGGATGACTGAGTGCTGAGATATTGCTATTTTTCTGAGCTTCTGATTCACAGGAATAGGGCTATTCTGAATTTTATAACAGTTTCTGATTCTATATTTAATTCTCAGAAAATAAAGAACTAAATTATAAAATAAAAATATATTCTGATTCTACACATACATGTCTCTATTTTGTAAAAGTTTTAGAATTTTTGGAGAATTAGAAATATTTTTAAAAATTTAGAGAACAGGCCTCTGAAACTGAACAGGTTCTGCAAATCTAAGAATCTGAAAATTTTCAGAAATCAAGAACTTAAACACAAATCTGAAACTTTGGAAAACCTGGTTTTTCCTTTCTCGAATTAACGGATTCAAACAAATTTCAAGCGTCTAGGCTGACCCTTGAGTGCCGGTTCAAGAAGGCCTAAGTCAAAAAGATCTCACTTGTTCACAATCGTTCTTAGAAGTCAGAAAATCAGAATTTGTTAGTTTTGGTAAACTAACTGGCACGCTCGCACAACCCAACGTAGTTCAAGGGTTTGATTTTGAATCCCACGATTTGAAATAAAATCACGTCTACAGATTTGGCACGCTCGGTGGGACTTGAGTCTTAGAAACTTGTTTGAATCCGTGATACTAACTAAATTTTCAGATTTGTGATAAGATTCCATTCACAGGTTGATCATGTCGAGCTCAGAAGGATCTTGCGAGGTATCCAGCCTGGTCTCCCGCTCTACCAGTCGCTGCTCGAACAAAATTTCAAAAAGCTTTTCAAAAGAAGACAGGTTCGCTGCCCTAAGGGAGGGAATAAAGGTACTAAGAGAAGAAATCGAAGCTTTAAGCCAAGAAGCTGAAGTAGTCGAATCCTGCTCTTCCCATGATAGGAAAACCAAAACGAATAGGAAATCAAACCACTCTAGGAAGCCTAGGATCGTTTCCAAAATTGAAGAAGAACTCGAGCCCGAATCCTTCACCATGAAAGATCGGAAGGCTCTACATCAACTTTTGAAAAACCAAAAACATGAAAAAAAGTCCTATGCCTTATCAGATTTCCTACCTTTCGACTACCAAACCGATAGTGATGATGAGATACCGTTATGATGGAAATGGAGACCCTAGGTCTCATCTCCAACTTTTCTCCCAAAGTGCCTATAAAAAGAAAAAAGACTCCTCTAAGTGGGTCTATTGGTTCCCTCATTCTCTAAAAGGAAGTGCTGCAAAATGGTTGGCCTCTTATGACTTAAGCCAGTTTACCGATTTTGAAGAATTAGCCAACTATTTTATGCAAAGATTTTCGCACAATGTTGAAGTTACTCCCACTTTAAATACATTGAGGGACACCAAACAAGGCCCTAACGAAGATGCCCACGCGTTCATCGTTAGATGGAGATCAATCTTGGGGCAAATCAAAGAACCTATCTCCGAAGGGTGTGCAGTGATGCTCATCCTAGACAATTTCAAAACTGATTTGAAAATCCTCCTTTCCTTACATGAGATTTCTACTTTCCAAAAATTGATCAAGAAAGCTTCTCTCTTCGAGACTAATTTGAAAAAGGGAACTTATGAAGATTTATGGAAAGGAAAAAGTTTTCCAAAAAGTTTGAAAAACCTAGGGCATATGGGCCACATGCACCAGAGGGAGGGATAAAAGTACCAAAAGTGGCTAATGTTCGAGTAGAGCAAGGTTCAACAGGACCCTCAAAACCTTCAAGGCAAAAAGATTTCGAAAAAAACCAAAAAAATAAAAAGAGATTTGAAAGAAGGGAGTACACTAACCTAGGACAACCACTCACAGAGGTCCTAGACATCCTATTGGCACAAGGTCTCACAACACTCCCAGAGATTCCCGAAGGGGCACCACCCCAAGGAAAGTTTTTAAACAAGTTTTGTAAATATCATAGGCTCAAGGGCCATGATACCCAACACTGCTACGCCCTGAAGAATAGGATAGAGGATTTGATCGAGCAAGGTAAGTTGCACGTGTCTGAAGAGCCGGAGTCACCCCAGGCCATTTTTAAAGAACCCTTCCCTAACCATGCCAGTACAAGTGGGAAGGAAAAAGAGGTATGCTCCCTATCACACTCCAATCATGCAGTGCATATTATGCATCCCACACCTCACACACCACACTTTCCCGAAATAAAAAATGCCCAAGCAATAGTGATCCGGGGAGCGCTTAGAAACCCGCCCCCGGCTAAAGCCTTGGTAGTGATTCGAGGTGTCTCGAGACACCAAGTTAGAGCCAAAATAGGAACGAGCCCTAGGGATAGTGTAGAGGAAGTGACTAGATCGGGGAAGATCTATCAACCCCCACACTTAGCAAAACAAACAAGCAAGGGAGTGGTCGTTCTACCAAGCCCCCCACAAGCATGCATACCAAACTCATCCTAGGGTGTCAATAAAAAGGGTGTGGTAATAAACCCCTATGACCTAGAAATGCATCTTTCTAAACTCCCCATAAACATGTCTATCTTGGAATTGATAAAAATTTCTCCCAAGCATAGACGAGTCCTAGAGGAGATTTTAGAGAAGACTAGAGTCGACACTACCATATCCCCTGAATCCCTATCTACCTTGGTGTAGACATGAAAATTCTCATTCCAAAGTTTATGAAACAAACTTGAAATGAAACTTTCCACCCCTACGCTTGCGCGAGCGTGCCAGTTAGTTCAAAACTAGCAAATGTTTGTAAGACTTCTAAGCGATTGTGTGCAAGCGGGATCTTTTCAATCACACCTTCTTGAGCCGATGCTCAAGGGTCAGTGTTGAGCGCTTAGGAATTTCTTTTTACAGCAAACATGATTCCCTTTTACATAAACAAGTGTCTTTGAAAAATTTGTTGAACTTGTGCACTCGGATTCAATACTTGGAAAAACACAAGTTGCTGAAAACAGAGAATTCTGTTTTCAGAGCTGTTTTCTAGGGAATTTTCAAGGCGTTACCGACTTCCAAAAATTATCAAAATTTTACCAGATGAAGCTGGTAGTGTGGAGAGACTGTAGCCTTTTTCAAATCTGCATTTGGAGTAGTATTGAATCAGAAACAAATAATCTACTCGGACTACCTCACTGACTCGGAACAACTCTGTTTCAGAAATGCAGAAACTCAAAGATGAGTCTGTATCTCTCTGCTCAGAACTCTGATTTTTGATGATTTTGATGTTGCTGGAAATCTATGGATGTTAGCTTTCCAATGCATCAAAAATCAACCAATTTGGACTCCTGTGGACAGAGATATGGGACTTTTACCCAACCTCTGTTTCAGGAAATCCGACTGTGCAGACAGTGGTGCAGAAATCTGGTCGTTCTTAATATGCTTTTATTACGTGGCTGAGCGGCCCTAAAATCTTGCCAATTTTATATAGAGTGTCCCAATGTGTGTGGAATCAGTGTGCCAAATTTCAAGACAAACGGAGTAAGCATCACAAAATTAAAATTACGGAAACAAACATATGCAGAGATGCTGAAATCCGGTTTTCTGTTTTATAAATGTAATTATGCATAACCCACATGAAATTAAAATGCAACAACCCTTAAAGCAAATTTGCTGGAATATAAACGAATGGAAAGTACTTTATAGCTTAGACATAGAGGGGGTTAGAAGTATAGAGGGTATATAGCATATAGGAAGGGAGAAGCATTAAAGCAAATACTTGGCGTGCATGTGGGTGTATAGTGTTTCATCCACGAAATTGAAATGGCAGCAAAGCTAGATTATTACAACTCGGGGGGAGATGAAACTCCATTAATACAACCCCATTTAATGAATTGAATGGAAGAGAATGAAACTTAGATTAAGTAAGAAAGGTCTTACACGAGTTTTGGATGTGAAGGATCGTATTTCAATGATGAAGCCGGTCTTCCTTTTGATGGCCTTCCTTCTTAACTCCTACAAGCTCTCACCTAGCTTCCCCTTCACTAGAAGACGTCCCTCCTTTACTAGAATTTTCTGCACCTAGTCTAGCACACACCACCCAAGGTCTCTCTCTTCTCTCTCTTCTCCCTCTTCTCCAAGTTATGGAACCCGCCCCCCCCTCTTGGACCTTTTTATAGGCCAAGGGGGGCTGGTTCTAGTGATTTCTTGTGGGGCGGGTTGGAGCTTTAGCTTGGTGGATTTGATCCGCTCCAAACCGGCTTCTCGTAGTTCTTCATTGAGTCGATTCGGACCAGCCCATATGGGCTGGTATAGGCGCCATGGCTTGGTGTAGTCCTAGAGCATGCGGTTGGTTTTAAACAACCTTACAATGTGCAACATGTTTTGTTTGGGCTGATTTCTTTAAACTTCGACCCACTTGAATTCGCTTCTTTCTTTGATTCGGCTCCCACCTTTTGCATTTGAGTTACACTTGAAATCTTCTAGAATTGAATGAGCTTGTTACCACGGCCTCGAGTCTTGGTTCCAAGTTGGCCCCATCTTGATCGGACAAACTTGGATTTGATCGGTCTTGACCTTCCATTTGGATAAGTTGTTGAATTTGAACTTGATATGCTTCAATCTTCTCCACTTTTGGGAATCAATCTGATTTAACTTGATCCATATCTTGATACACTTTATCTTCTTTCCGAGAATCGAGGCTTGGATTGGGTCTCCGCCTGCTTCGAAACTCATGGGCTATTTGGATTTAAAACCTTTATTTTGAAATATTCTCCCAGAAGGTCTAAACTTTAAAATTTGGGGATTTTGAATTTAAAGGTTCATAAAGGCTTTAAATTGGCCTTCAAAATTTAGGAGTTTTTGAAAATACTTGAAAAAAATTTCGGGTGTTTACACTTGGTTTCTCCCGTCTTTGCAAAAACTTCCATTGTATTCACAGAGAATGATTTGGGAAAGTATGATGTGATCCATAACCAAGCACTCCATATAGAAGTTGTGTTAAACGGCTACCCTATTAGTAAATGCCTTGTCGATGGAGGAGGAGGCCTTAATATCCTCCCCCTCCATGTAGCTTTCCAAATAGGAATCTCTACCTCTATGCTTGAACCGAGTTCCATAACTATTACAGGATATGATGGGAACCCATCCAACCCCTTAGGCTCCATAAAGTTACCCATAAAAGTCGGACCAATACCTCACGAGGGATTATTCCATATCTTGGATATAAATCCCCATTACAACTTATTATTAGGAAGACCATGGATACACTCTCTTAGAGCCGTCCCATCCACCTTCCACAGATGTCTCAAAATCCCATGGAAAAATCGGGTAGTGGTTGTTTTTGGAGAAGACCATCCCCAATTAAATGGAATACAAACCTTTCCTTGTATATCAGGGGAGCCAAACCAGGAAGTAAAGACCAATCGGGAAACTGCCAAAATAAACCTCCCTGAAATAGCCAAACCTTCCAAAATGAGAGTAGTCCGTATTTTAGGCAAGTCAAAACCTTCCAAATCCCTCTATCTTCCCAAAAGAACCATTAGGATAAGTAAACCTGCCATAGATGATTCATCTTTCCAAAATCATCCTCTATATCAAAAATTTTCAAAATTCAAAAAACCTTGAAAGATATTGCTAAATATGGGATATACTCCTTACCAAGGATTGGGGGTTCAAGGCCAAGGAAAACTAGAGCCTATTATACCTATGCCAAATATAGGACGCCATGGTTTAGGATATAGCCTATCCATACCACCCGAGCCACCACCCGAAACCAATTGGGTTAAGGGTTCCTTAGAACCCGCTAAATCCGAGACCTATGGTTTAGACATCTTATTTGGAGTCTAATTCATAGCATTTTCTTTGCAGGTTTGATGGAAGATCCCTCTTTTGAGAAAAATACAAAAAAAAGTATATATTTCCAAAAACCAAAAAAATCTAAAAAAACCCAAAAGCCCAAAAAAATGTTTGATTTCCAAAGATTTAGTTGTTTCCCCTTTTATTATTTATGGTGAAAATTATCAAAAATCCAAAAAAATGCTGGTTTCCCCTTCTGTTTGTTTTCAAAAATCCAAAAAAATAGAAAATTATGAAAACTCAAAAAAAATGTTTATTTCGCAAAAACAGAAAGGTTTAGATTCAAAAATGTCTTCTTTTGATATTTTCCTAGAGACAAAGATGCTTGAAAATGATAAGGCGAAAAGGAGGATCCCCTCATTTATGAGGATGATCTCGCCTCTAGCCTGCCTGAATTCCATAAAGTCCTAGACTTGGATAAACCTTTTAGTGCCGTAGGGGGAGATTTTGTGGAAGTCAACTTAGGGAATGAGTCAAATCCAAAGAAAGTCAAGATAGGTCTTTGTTTGCATGAGCATGAGAAAGCATCCTTCATTGCATTCTTAAAAGACTATATAGACGTGTTTGCATGGACTTATGAGGATATGCCTGGTTTAGATCCTCGTGTGGTAGAGCATCAGTTGCCATTAGACCCCTAAGTCAAACCCATAAAACAAAAACTTAGGAAAATTCATCCTGATATCCACTCCCAAGTAAAAGAAGGGTTAGAAGATCTTTTAAAAGCTGGATTTATAAAACCCATTGCATATTCTGATTGGCTTTCAAATATTGTTATAGTTAGAAAAAGCAATGGAAAAAATCGTATTTGCATAGATTTTCGAAATTTGAATAAAGCCACTCCAAAAGATAACTTTCCGCTTCCAAATATAGATTTGATAGTAGATAGCACTGCAAATCATGAAATGTTTTCTTTTATGGATGGCTATTCGGGTTACAATCAAATTAAACTAGCACCAAAAGACCAAGCCAAAACGGCTTTCACTATTCCTTGGGGTATGTATTGCTATACTGTTATGCCTTTTGGTTTGAAAAATGTAGGGCCACGTACCAAAGAGCCATGACCACGATTTTCCATGATCAAATTCATGAGCTTTTGGAAGTATACGTAGATGATCTCTTAGTAAAAAAAAAAACCCGAAATTTACAGTTGGAAACTTTGCAAAAGGTTTTTGAAAGACTTAGGATTTATAAGGTGAAATTGAACCCTCAAAAATGTGTTTTTTGGAGTGGAATCAAGGAAACTTCTAGGGTTTATGGTCAACCAAAGAGGTATAGAGGTCGACCCTTCTAAATGTCGAGCCATCATAGACATGCCTCCACCTTCCAATCTGACCCAAATTCGAAGTCTCCAAGGACGACTTCAAGCAATTCGGAGATTTATCTCCAACTTAGCCACGAGATGTGAGCCTTTCAACAAACTCCTAAGGAAAGGGGTTAAGTTTGATTGGGATAGTGATTGTCAAAACGCTTTTGAAAGACTAAAATCATATTTGACAAATCCTCCCGTTTTGAAACCTCCAAAACCAGGAAAACCCTTGTTACTTTACATTTCCATTCATGAGAATGCATTGGGAGCTTTGTTGGCTCAATATGAAAATGATAGTCTTAAAGAATATGCTATTTACTATATTTCAAAAACTCTGTTGGCATATGAAAGAAAATATCCAGCCATGGAGAAGACGTGTTTGGCTTTGGTATGGGCTTGCCAAAAGTTTAGGCACTATTTCCTAGATCATGAGATCTGGATAGTATCTAAACTAGACCCTATCAAACATCTTTTCGAAAAACCTATCTTAACAGGTAGGCTCGGTAAATGGCAGCTTCTTTTAATGGAATATGATTTAAAATTCCATCACCAAAGTTCTATCAAGAGGCAGGCCTTGGCCGACCATGTTGCTGACTTACCTTTGAAAGATACGTATTCCATACATGATAAAATGCCCGATGAAGGCATCTTTTCCCACGACTTTCAAAAACATATTTTATCAAATTATTCCAATAATAACCAAGTATGGAAAATGTATTTTGATGGGTCAAGAAATCAACATGGAGCAGGTGTGGCAATCTTGCTCATATCCCCTGAAAAGGCAGAAATCCCAATGGCTTTCCGATTAGATTTTTCATGTACCAATAATGTGGCTGAATATGAAGCACTCATACAAGGCCTAAAAGTCTTGAAAAATCTAGGGGCATCACGAGTGGAAATTTTTGGAGATTCCATGCTTGTTATAAATCAAGTTTCAAAAATTTGGCAGGTTAAGAATGAGAAGTTGACCCCCTACTTTGAATTAGCTATCCAATTGGTTAGCTCTTTCCAAGAATGCACACTCACTCATATAGGCAGGGAGGATAATAGTGTGGCAGACGCCCTGTCATCACTAGGATCTTCCATAAAAATAGACCCCTTTACGGGAGCTAGGTTTTTAGAAATCGTCCACCTGCCTAATCCATCCACACATAGTTTTGAAACCTGCCAAAATGGCCAAAATAGCAATGAAAAACCCTGGTTTTATGATATTAGAAACTTTTTAAAAGATGAAAGTTTTCCTGATTTTGCTTCCCCTAAAGATAAGATTTTTATAAGGAAAGTTTCAACCCGATATGTTATCTTGGGAGGTGTCCTTTATAAGAAAAGTTTCACTGGGATTTTGTTGAGGTGTATAGGTGACGAAGAGGCTAAGGTAATCATGCATGAATTCCATGATGGGGAATGTGGAGGTCATGTCAATGCTAATATGATGGCAATGAAAATACTTAGAGCAGGGTATTTCTGGTCCACACTAAAGCAGGATTGTCACCAATATGTTAGGAAGTGTCACCAATGTCAGGTACATGGGAACACCATCCATATTCCATCATCAGCATTGCATTCAGTCGCGAGTCCATGGCCCTTCACTATGTGGGCATTTGACATCATAGGACCCATCTCACCCGTTGCCTCAAACGGGCATAGATTCATTTTAGGAGCAACAAAATATTTTTCTAAATGGGTTGAAGCTACTTCCTTGGCTAACGTCCAAGGGCAACAGGTAGTGGCATTCATTAAGAAAAATATACTTACTAGATTTGGAATCCCAAGGGATTTGGTTTCAGATAATGGCACTCCCTTTAAGAATGAAAAAGTCGAGAAATTATGTAGAACCTATGGGATTACCCAGCATTTTTCATCACCCTACTATCCCCAAGGTAACGGTCAAGCCGAAGCTACCAATAAGACCCTCATAAGCATAATAGAAAAGACCTTAGAGAAGGGTAGGGCATGGCATGAGAAATTAGATGAGGCTCTGTGGGCTTATAGGACATCCATTCGCACACCCACAAACACTACACCATTTGAATTAGTTTATGGTACAAGTGCCATATTACCCATCCATGCTAAACTGCATTCATACTATACTGCTTTAGCATTGGACCTACCTATAGAAACTCTACAAGAAGCCAGGTTGGCCGAGCTTGACCTTATTGATGAAAAAAGACTTCTTGCCATGAATCATGCATATGCATATAGGCAAAGGATAGCTAGGCACTATGAAAAACATATGAAAGCTCGTGATTTCAAGGTAGGAGACCTAGTTCTGAAAATCATCCATCATAGAGGCCCACATCCACTAGGAAAATGGCGACCCAAATGGGATGGCCCTTATGTCATAAGAGGGGCAACTTCTAATAATGCCTATTGGTTGGTTGATGCAGAAGGAAAGAATCTGGCAGATCCCATCAATGCCCAGTATTTGAAAAGGTATTACATCTAAAATCCCCCTTTTTTCCATTTGAAAAAAAAAAATAAAAAAAATGGGAGGATTGGAGAATCTCCTCTAAATTTCTAGGAAAGTATACTGAAGATGGATTATCCAATCCCAAGTTAGGAGGCTGGTGTGATATAAAAGATAGAGTTTCAAAAACATTCCCTGGTGATGTTCCAAAGATCTTTGACTTGCCATACGAAGCCTAGTTTTGAAAGAGCAGGATATTTTCAAATGACAGGTGCTATTAGGAAATAGGATGTTCCTATTCGAGTCAATAATCCAAAAGGATGAGTTGTTTCCCATTCAATATCCCTCAGGAGAGTCAAAGGTCAAAAGTCAAAAAAAAAAAAGGGGAAGGAAACAAAAACCTCCAATATAGAGGCCTTCCTAGAAAAAAAAAAAAAGAAGGAAAGAAAAAGCTCAAAAGAGCAACTTCCTTTAAAATCCCATCTATTTGGAACCCCGGGACGCTTCAGAAGGGACCGCGGGTAATGCTTCCTCAAAAATCTCCACAGCTCATCCTTATGGAGAAAAGGTTCGTTAGGAAAGTCCTAGAGTAAGAATAGGACCTGCTCAATTTGGATCTCATGCTGTTCCCAAGATTAGGTCTTTGTAAAGTAAGGAGGGGAGCTTTGAAATGCTATCCAAAACTTTCCATAAAACCTCTACTGAGTAGTAAGCATCAACATCTAAATGAAGGAAAAGGTGAGAAATTGGAAGTATCATTTTCTAGAAGCTTACAGGAGTTTCCTTTTTGAAAAGATGATTTCCAAAACTCCAAGCATCAAAAAGGCAATCTTAAAGAGTCATCCCATTTGAGGCAACTACCGTTTATAGGCATGAAATCTCATAACATTTGAAACATGCATACATAAACTGGTAGTCCATAGATCCCATAACATTTGACATGTGCATACATATACTGGTCGTCCATAGATGCAAAAAAATCAGTTTTGTCTCAGCCCCTCAAATGAAAATCTCCTTATAGTAGTCATTTCAAGAAAAGAGATGTCAGGGAATAAAGGGGATCATATTTTCTCAAGATGTCTCTAAGGAAGAAAAGCAAATGGGTGTTGTGTTCTTTGCCATCATCCAAATAAATTTGGATGATGCCAAAGAGGGGCATCTGTAGACACCCAAAATTTTCTTTTAATTCTTACCTTTTTAGGAAAGTGTCCATTTTTGGTAATTTTGGGTTTTCAAAGGAAAAAGGCACTAAACGAGTTATTTCGGTACCAAAATTTTATGGAAGCTTTAAAATGATGAAAGAATACTTTTCTTTCTGAAAATTTCGAATTTTGACAAAATTAGAAAAAAATGACGATTTTGCCCCCAGCATGGAAAAGCTGGATTTCGTTTTCTTAAAAGATTTATGACAAAAAAAATGTTGAAAGCTTGCCTTTTGAAAAGATACAGGCATTTATAAGACAATTTGACACCTGTAAAGGCAAGTGGGTGCCCAAAAAGGAGAGCGGGCATCAAAAAGGGAAAGTGAGCTTCCCAAAAAGAAAAGTTCATATTCGGAAAGAAATCAGTTGCCCGAGGGAAAAGTTGATGTTATCAAAGGAAAGGAAAGATGGAAACAAGAACAATAGCTTCCGAAAAGAAAGGTTTGGTATCGAATGCATTTCGTAACATGTCCATGTTATGTTTGATTGTCAAGGTAATTAGTGTATCGATATGCATCAGTTTGGCATTGTCATCTGTTACTGTTATGTTAAGAATAAGGTTAATATTCCAACACTCATGGAAGAAATCTAACGAGCATGATGGTTGGTTTTCAAAAACGTAACATGGGCTTACTTGAACGCTTTTGTAGTAATGCATGTAACATGGATTTGCATAACCACTTTCACAGCAAACATGCAGTTTTATCCAGTTCGATTGCTAAACTAGCTAAGCTGTACAAAGGTGTTTCTGTTAACTTGTCAAAGTGCGTCTTGAAATACAATACAACAAGTCATATCTAGACCAGTTTTAGCATGTAGCGAATTCTTGTAGACACATGAAGTTAAAGAAGAACTGGATGTGCATGAGTTCCATGATGCTGACTGAACTGAATTTACTGAGGCTGAGCTGAAGGAACTCGTCCTCATCAGCCTATTATGCAATTGGTACAAAATTATCGCCCACACAAGCTGCAAAATCAACAGAATAAAAACAGAATGCATGCAGTGTTACATCAGGGAAACCAGAATCAGATGAGCATGATGGTCACGATGCCTAAGGAAGGGAAACATATTGAAGCAGCCCTGGTTCGTCACATGAAGAATCCACTGATGCCAGTATTTTAGCATTCCTGCAAAATCAAGAAGAGACATTAGATACAAGAAAACATTTAGTGCATCAGGAAATTAAGAGGTAGAAGAAATAGGAACGGGCAAGCTGTAGATTTTTTTGCTGGAGGTTTTGGGAATCATTTAGTGCATCAGGAAATCAAGTATGATAATCGACTTGAATATGCTCAACCTGAAATTTCTTTTGCTGGAGGTTTTGGGACTTCATCTAGTAAGAACCTAGATGTCACAAGTCAACGTCTTAATTAAGCAACAAAGGGAACCAGGTGCAGCCGATTTCAGTCGCATTTGGCATCTTACCATACCAAGGCTTGCTGCATTTAGCAAGATTAAGTAAAAAAACTTGCCTTTCAAATTCTGGCCTAATTCAACAACAAGAAAGAGGAGGAAAATGTAAAGCAACATATCTCACAGCTAATGAGCAGCTCCTTTCCAAATTCAATGTGAACTGCAGAGTTTAGCAGTTCCTTAACTTTCCAAATCAACATGGTCCTCATGGCAGCCCCAGCAAAACTTTCCAAGTTCTGATTTTTTACAGCAATAACATGCCTTTTTCATTAAATTCAGCAAGGAAACTTGCCTTGCCCAATGTTACACCTAAGAGGCATCTTTTGGCCTATAAAAGGAGCCTAAAGGAGGCTGCAAAAGGAAAAACCAGCACACAGGAACATTCAGTCCGAAAATTCAGAGAAATAGAGAGAGAGAGAGAGAAAGGAAGAGAAGAAGAAGAAGGAAGTCCGGCCTGGTTCCGACGTCCGACGATCGTTCGGCGAAGTGCTCCTACGTCCCCTCTCACTCACATAGGTTGGAATTCTTGCACAAATTGGTTTTGATTCATGCGAATTTGAAAAACCACAGATTCTGCAGAATTGTATATGAATCGAGGCTACGAGCCCATGTTCTTCATTTATATCGATACAAACATGCATGATTCCTTCATGAACGAAATTAAAATCCATGTTTAGATGATTTCCATGATTTATTAGGACTGATACAGGTTGAACTTCGTTCTAGAATCACGTTAGGAACCTTCTGAAATTTTCTGTAAAACTGGTTTCTGAAACTGTCTGTGCACACGCGTCTGATCACGGAATTTTTATAAACAAACGGATAAGCCAATTGCTTCGAAATTTTGCATGAATAATCTAGACATATCAAAGTTCTTAGATAAAATTTTGAGGAATTGTTATGAACTGTTGCCTAGCCAATTATATCCGTGAAGTTTACATAAAATCCAGATTGCGTTTTACAGAAACAGAACGTTCAGTAAAAGACCTCTGTTCTTTTGCCCATATCTCAGCAACCACTGAGTGAAATTGGATGCAATTTGATTCTTTGAAAACCTAACATCCGTATCTTTCTAACACAATAAATTTTATCGAAATTGGATGACTGAGTGTTGAGATATTGCTATTTTTTTGAGCTTTTGATTCACAGGAATAGGGCTATTCTGAATTTTATAACAGTTTCTGATTCTATATTTAATTCTCAGAAAATAAAGAACTAAATTATAAAATAAAAATATATTCTGATTCTACATATAGTGTCTCTATTCTGTAAAAGTTTTAGAATTTTTGGAGAATTAGAAATATTTTTAAAAATTCAGAGAACAGGCCTCTGAAACTGAACAGGTTCTGCAAATCTAAGAATCTGAAAATTTTCAGAAATCAAGAACTTAAACACAAATCTGAAACTTTGGAAAACCTGGTTTTTCCTTTCTCGAATTAACAGATTCAAACAAATTTCAAGCGTCTAGGCTGACCCTTGAGCGCCGGTTCAAGAAGGCCTAAGTCGAAAAGATCTCACTTGTTCACAATCGTTCTTAGAAGTCAGAAAATCAGAATTTGTTAGTTTTGGTAAACTAACTGGCACACTCGCGCAACCCGACGTAGTTCGAGGGTTTGATTTTGAATCCCACGATTTGAAATAAAATCACGTCTACAGGTCACTAAGGAAGGTGTAGTGTTAGGGAGTATGGCACTAAAGGGGAAGCCTAAGGGAAGGTCTAATGGAGTACCTAGGGGAAAGGAGGTGGCTGGCCGAATGGAAGTGACAGTCGGTTGGAGTGGCCGACTAGGGGAGCTTGGTGGTGGCAGGCTGCTAGGGTGGCTAGGAGTAGTGTAAGGGAAGGGAACTAGCTAGGAGATGGGGTAAGGTGGTAGTGGGTGTAGTGGGGTGATATGGGCAGGTTTTAGGGAGTGGGGTGGAATGGCCGGGGGTGGTTAGGGTGTCTAGGTGGTAGTTAGGGTGGCTAGGGCTTAGCCGAGTGGGAGTGGTGGCGGCAAGTGGCTGGTATTAGGGTGATATGGTAGTGGGTTGGGTGGCTGAGAGTGGAGAGGGAGTGGAGAAGGAGTAAGGTGGAGTGTGGGGTACTAACCGAGTGAAGAGGTGGTGGTGGATGGAAGGGGAGCAGCCGGGTGTGGATGGGTTGGCTGGTTCGGTCAGATGAAGAGGATGGCGATGTGGACCTCGGCTGGAGTGGTGGCGGTGGTGGTGGTGCTCGACTAGGAGGTAGTGGCGCAGGTGGTGGCTGGCTGTGGGGCAGGTAGAGCAAGATGGGAGTCGGATGGGCTGGAGAGTGGAGGACCCGAGATAGGATGGCAGCTTGAAGATGGGAAAAACCCGCCCCAAAGGGGGGGGGGTTTATATAGGGCTGCAAGAGGCGGTTGGGGGTGGTTTTGGGGTAGTGGTTAGGTGGTTTAGGTAGGGTGGTGTGGTGATAAGGTGGGCTGGAAAGGGTAGGGCCAGATATTTTAAATACAAGGGGTTTGGGTAGGTTGTGTGCTAGGGGTGGTTTAGAGGTTTAGGGTTTAGCTAGGTGGGTTGGTTTTAGGGTGAGGTTTAGTGAGGTAGGTTAGGTGATTAGGCTAGGATTAGGCTAGGTTTAGGGAAATTAACCTAGGTTTAGGGAAGGATTAGGGAAGTGGGTTAGGTGATTAGGTTGGGATTAGGCCGGGATTAGGGAAGTGGGTTAGGTGATTAGGCTCAGATTAGGACGAGATTAGGGTAGAAGGCTAGGATTAGGTGTTTTTGGTTAGGTTTAGGTGAAGGAGCTCCCTTTGCATGGCCCATAGATCCTAATCATATCATGTTGGTGCAGCCCTAGGTTAGGTTTTGGCTAATTACAAGCTTAAACCCACTTAATTAGGCTAACCCACGTGATTAACCCCAAACTTGACACACAAGTCAAGCTTAATTACAACACACACTTGATCTTATCCACCCCTACTCTCTCTCATGCCCATAATCCCACGTGAAATTCAATTGGGCCCCACCTCCATTTATGAGAAGGTGATGTGGGCCATGGATATGGATATTGGATTGGATCTCTGGATCCAAATCTAAATCTAAGTCCATACATGGGTTTGGATTGGGATCTGGATATATATGGTCCAGATCCGATCCAAACTGAACTCTGACTCCTTCGAGCTGTGTTCGAAACGAATGGTTTGTGCGAGGTTTGACAGCATCAATACTCCGTCTGCGTTGGGTCTTCGCCAACATGATCATTCGCCTCTATTTTCGCCTTCCAGAGATGACTTCAAATGACATTTTGATGATAACAGGGTCTTGGACGTTCGAGATCCTGGGGGTGGATTTGATATGAGAGTTGTTGTGCCGGGATTGACATGTGCTCCAGTTCCGGGCTCTTCCTAGCTTTCCTGGTCCTGTCTGGATTAGGCCAAGCTGCTTCAGGGTTTCAAAAACGTGTTTTAAAAGGTTTTCAAAACCATATTATATATTTTTGAAATATAAAGTTTAAAACATATATACAGGGTTGTCTAGAAGGCTCTTGGGTTTCCAGACTCAAAATAGCCCTTTGGGGCTGCTTTTACAAAACCAGATGGATTTGAGAACTTCGTGGGATTTCAGGGTGTTTACAGTCATCCATGTCAAGTGCATGGGCACACCATTCGTATCCCTTCATCTGCATTGCATTCCGTGGTCAGCCCCTGGCCATTCACCATGTGAGCAATTGACATCGTAGGCCCAATATTTCCAAAAGCCTCGAATGGGCATCGATTTATTTTAGCAGCCACGAAGTATTTCTCCAAGTGGGTGGAAGCCATTTCCCTAACCAATCTGATGGGGCAACATGTGGTGGCTTTCATCCGGAGGAATATCTTGGCTCGATTTGGGGTTCCACGAGACCTCGTGTCTGATAATGGCACCCCATTCAAGAATGAGCGGATGGTTAAGTTGTGCAACACGTATGGCATAACTCACCACTTCTCCTCGCCCTACTACCCTCAAGGCAACAGCCAAGCCGAGGCCACAAACAAGACTCTCATTAGTATAATTGAGAAAACTTTAGAAAAGGGTAGGACGTGGCACGAGAAGCTGGATGAAGCCTTATGGGCTTATAGGACTTCCATCCGGACTCCCACGAATGCCACACCATTCGAATTGGTCTATGGCACAAACGCCATTCTTCCCATTCATACTCAACTGCATTCATTCCACACATCCATTGCACTCGACCTCCCCCTAGAGATGCTTCAACATGCTAGGATGGCCGAACTAGATTTGCTAGATGAGAGGCGACTCCTTGCCATGGATCATGCTCGTGCATACCGGCAAAGGATAGCCCGACATTATGGCAAACACATGAGACCTCGCCACTTTGAAGTGGGGGATCTAGTTTTGAATTTAGCCTATGTTGTACGAGCAACCACCACGAACAATTCGTATTGGTTGATCGATGTAGAAGGTAGGAATTTAGCAAATCCTATCAATATTCAATACTTAAAGAAGTATCATGTGTAGGATTTGGATTAAATTCCAGTTTTCAAAAATTTGAGGGATAGCTGCCCTGAGACATGAGAATAAGGTGCAATGGCAAAGTCGTGTGACCCTGAGTGAGAGAATTCACACTTGTGAAAGAGTGGAGTCTTCAAAATTGTGGTTACATTTCAAAATCCTTCTTCTTACAAAGAAAGGCCTAGTTCAATATAGCAAGATACTTGCAAGTAGTACGTGCTATTTCTAAATAGGCTGATTTGGAATGGATTGAGTGTAGGCTTGGGATAAGTCCTCCCCTCTTCTCTTCTACTTTCAAAAGGAAAAACACGGCCCAAACAAAGGGAATTTCCCATTCAAAAGTCTCTTTCCAAAAGAAAGAAACCAGAATTCAAAAGAAAAATCGATTCTCTTATGAAAAAGAGGGATTAAAGAAAAAATACTCCCAAAGGGAGACCCTCGATGAAAAAAAGGAAAAAGAGGCCAAAAAGCTCAAAAAGAGCAGTTTTCCGCCTTCTATGCCTTAAACCACGAGACACTTCAGAAGGGACCGTGGTATCTCTTCCCCATCCCTGGCTTATCCCAAGCTAAAGCATGGTTCATTTCGAGGAATCCTACAGTAAAAATAGGATTTACTTACTTGAATTTCGTCTTGTTTGAGAATTCGACGTTTCGAGTAAGGCATAGGAATTTGAAATATAACTTGTTTTCTTATAAAACCTCCGCTATATAAGCGAGTGTTAAGACTCAAACAAGGGCAAGCACGAAGAGCTCGAGATCCTTAGGATCGAGACTCAAGACAGTTGTCCCTTTTTGTAAATAGTTTTGTAAATAAGTTTTGAAAGTCGAACATCGAACAACATAGGGTTTGCTCACTTGGAGCAGTAGGCCTTGTAAGTCTCTAGAGTTCGACCACATCTGGTCTCTAGGAGGTCGCCACTCTTGGCACCACACCCATGTCATGCATCTGCATTCCACGCATGACACTTGCATAAACATTATCCCATTTTTAGGACCAGATTCCATAAAATATCCCTTTGGCGTAATATCTCCTCCTACCAGGGTTTTAAAAGTGAGATTTTTGCTAAAGATTGGGACAATCCCATATTCTTCGTGGCTAGATCTAGGGAGACATTGAAAGGGGTGTTTGTTATCTTTTTCCTTATCCAAATCGATTTGGACAAGGCCAAAGAGGGGCATCTGTAACACCCTGAAATCCCACGAATTCCTCAAAACAACCTGATTTTGTAAAAGCAGCCCCAAAGGGCTATTTTGAGTTTGGAAACCTAGGAGCCTTCCAGGCAACCCTGTACATATGTTTCAAACTTTACATATTTTGAAAATCTATAATATAGCTTTAAAAAACCCTTTTAAAACACATTTTTGAAACCTCGAACCGCTTCATAGGCTTTCTATACCCTAAACTCGATGTTTAAAAAAGCATACAGACTGACCCTTGCGCATCGGTGCAAGAAGGTCTGCGACGACAAGAGCTCACTTGCTCACAGTCGCCACGTTAGAAGTCAAGATAAAATCTTCGCTAGCTTAGGTAAGCTAGCTGGCACGCCTTGTTTATACAAATTGGCCTTAGACACACGAGAGGATCCGCTCTAGGCCCTGAGAAGCCAAAAAGGGGACGAGCGGGGATTTTCCTGCGTCTACAAGCTGCCCTGAGACATGAGAATAAGGTAAAAAGGCAAAGTCGTGTGACCCTGAGTGAGAGAATTCATACTTGTGAAAGAGTGGAGTCTTCAAAATCGTGGTTACATTTCAAAATCCTTCTTCTTACAAAGAAAGGCCTAGTTCAATATAGCAAGGTACTTGCAAGTAGTACGTGCTATTTCTAAATAGGCTGATCTTGGATGGATTGATTGTAGGCTTGGGATAAGTCCTCCCCTCTTCTCTTCTCCTTCCAAAAGGAAAACAAAGGCCCAAACGAAGGGAATTTCCCATTCAAAGTATCTTTCCAAAAGAAAGAAACCAGAATTCAAAAGAAAAATAGATTCTCTTGTGAAAAAGAGGGATTAAAGAAAAAATACTCCCAAAGGGAGACCCTCTATGAAAAAAAAGAAAAGAGGCCAAAAAGCTCAAAAAGAGCAATTTTCTGCCTTCTATGCCTTAAACCACAGGACGCTTCAGAAGGGACCGTGGTATCACTTTCCCATCCCTGGCTTATCCCAAGCTAAAGCATGGTTCATTTCGAGGAATCCTAAAGTAAAAATAGGATTTACTTACTTGAATTTCATCTTGTTTGAGAATTCGATGCTTCGAGTAAGACGTAGGAATTTGAAATATAGCTTGTTTTCTTATAAAACCTCCGCTAGATAAGTGAGTCTTAAGACCCTGTAGACAACGAAAATTTTCACTTATGGGTTCTTAGGCCTGAAGTGAACCTTTTCGCAATCTACTTCGCTTTATGGGCGTGCCAGCTAATTTACTTTAACTAGCAAAGTATGTTTTGAAAATAATCTGACTTTTGAAAGGCGATTGTAGGCAAGCGGGATTTTTACGTCGCAGACCTTCTTGCACCGATGCGCAAGGGTCAGTCTGTACGCTTAGAGACTTCGTTTTGAAACAAGTTTAACTCAAAATATATTTTGAATGAAGAAGTGTTTTAAAACCTTTTGAAAACCATGCATTTGGGCGATTTTGACTTTGTAAGGGTTGGACGACCCTAAGTCTTGCACGATTTGATTTGGGTTTGTACGATTCTCAGATTTTAGATCACGTGGATTTGCACGTGCCTAAGTCTTTCTTTTTATCCCTTTATGGGCCACCTAGGTGTGTGTTATGAACACTCCACTACATGGGGCGAATTTGAGCGGGAGTACGGGGCTTGCTTCGATGCAATATGCGTCCTACCTCGTGGTATGGCGTAGATGCAATGCAAACTCACGCTACTCCAAAGGGAAAACCCGAAATTAAAAGACAATGCCGAAGGGAAATTGCCGAAGGGAAATGACTTGTAAAGTAAAATAGCGGAAGGGGAAATATGGCTATATCTTAAGAGCGGAAAGGCTCAATTGTGTAAGTGTGTGTCGTGTATATATTGAAAGACAACGCACACGACTTGAACCTTAAAACCCGAATCTTAAAGACGTAGCCGAAAGAAATACTTTATATAGAGTATATGTAGGGGCCCTTACTTGGGTCTTGTAAATAAGAGCGAAGGCTCAATGTGTGTGCGTGCTTGAATTGAAAGACTTACACACACGACATGAAATGAAACCCAAATATAAATTGCAGTATGCCTTGACTAAGGTCTTGGGAGTAAGAGCGAAAGCTCAATGTGTGTGAGTGTAGAATTGAAGTACTACGCACACGACATAAATGAAACCCAAATATAACTGCAATAAGGCCTTTACTAAGGTCTTGGGAGTAAGAGCGAAGGCTCAATGTGTGTGCGTGTGGAAAATGGAAAGACAACACACACGACTTAATTAAAAACCCCCTTGACTTAAAATATATAAATATAACTATATATTAAGGGCTGGTTAGGCCCGTGTGTGTGCAAAAAGTGTACGACTAAGAGCGGAAAGGCTCAAGTGCGCGTGTGTGTGGGTGTGTCAAACCACGTTATTACAATCGGGGGGAGACGAAGCTCCTTTACTACAACCCCGTATCAAAATTTAATTGAATATAAAGCAAGTTAATGTAATAGACCAAGTTTAGACACTTACAAATAGCTGGTCCATGTTCAACTTGCTTGCACGTGGGCTCACGGTTCACCTTGGGCAGCCAAGAGGGGGTTATCCTAGGGGGCTTTGAGGGAGGTTCTATGGGGCACGATTAGGGTCTTAGGGGAACTAAGGTTCGGCCAAGACGGGGGCTGTGTAAGGTATGTCCTAGGGTCTGTCCTAGGGTACAGGTCACGGCCAGGGTGCAGGTTGGGTCGGCAGGAAGGTGGACAGGGCGGCCGGAAGGCGTCGGGCGCAGCAATCGGGCGCCTAGCGCTAGGCGCTGAGCGCTGGCGGGCGTCTGGCGCTGGGCGCTGGGCGCTGGCGGGCGTCTGGCGCTGGGCGCTGGGGCGCGGGATGGCGTCAGGGCGCGGGATGGCGTCAGGGCGCGGGATGGCGTCAGGGCGCGCACGGCAAACGCGGTCCGGTTAGGTTTAGGTTGGTTCAAGTCTAGGGTTAGGTTTGGTCGAACCTAGGTTGGGTTAGGGCTAGGTTTAGTTGGGGTTAGGTAGGTTCGAACCTAGGTTAGGTTAGGGCTAGGTTTAGTTAGGGTTAGGTTTAGTTGGGGTTAGGTAGGTTCGAACCTAGGCTAGGTTGGGGTTAGGTTTAGAGGGGTGTAGAGAGAATGGCTAGGTTAGGTTAGGCTTACCTCTTGGAGCCGGTCCTTCTTGGCTTGAGCCCACGTCTCCACGGTTGCAGCCACTTGGTCCAGCCCACCTTGGTTGCAGCCCCTTGGTCTAGACCCACTTAGCCCACATGGCTTGAACCCACCTCACCCAATGAGCCCACATGGCTAGGTCTATCACTCCCTCTCTCTCCTCCCAAATATTTGCATGAACCCTTTACATGGACCCCCTCACCTCTATTTATAGAGATTTGAGGTGGGTCTTGGATTTGGGTTTGGGTTTGGGGTTTGGATCCATACCCAAATCCAAACACTATTTGGATCTGGATATTGGATCTCGGATATTTTGAGATCTGTATCCGATCCAAACCCAATATTTTTATGGATACGGATCTGGATATTTTGATCCAAATCCGATCCAATCCAAACACTATTTGGATCCAATCCAAATCCAAACACTATTTGGATCGACCCAAACACTATTTGGATTGGCCCAAATCCAAACACTATTCATTACATGGATTTGGATCTGGATATATATGGTCCAGATCCAAATCAAAATTTCTTCGGACAGTCCTTCTTGGCTTCTCGAGGCGAACGATCTGTGCGGGCACTGGCTTCATCAGCGCTCCGTCTGGTGCTGGGTTTTCCCCAACTTTGTCGTCCGGACTCCGTCTCGCCGTTCTGGACTCCGTTGAGCTTTTCATCAAACGGGCTCAGCTTTCTTTTGTTTTTTTATCAGGGAGTGGCTTCTGAAGCTCTGGGCTTGAATCCTCTTCGGGCCTAGGGTCTTCTTTTGCCTTCTGTACCTGTTTTCACATTTCAAAACAGGTCGTCGTTTTGGCTCAAACGAGCTTTTTGGTGTTTTGAGAGTTTTTGAAAAATAGAAGATTTGGGGTGTTTACAAACCCAAACAAGGGCAAACACGAAGAGCTCGAGATCCTTAGGATCGAGACTCAAGATAGTTGTCCCTTTTGTAAATAGATTTGTAAATAATTTTTGAAAATCGAACATCGAACAGCATAGGATCTGCTCACTTGGAGCAGCAGGCCTTGTAAGTCTCTAGAGTTCGACCCTATCTGGTCTCTGGGAGGTCGCCACTCTTGGCACCACACCCATGTCATGCATCTACATTCCACGCATGACACTTGCATAAACATTATCCCATTTTTAGGACCAGATTCCATAAAATATCCCTTTGGCGTAATATCTCCTCCTACTAGG
This sequence comes from Brasenia schreberi, assembly GCA_036023115.1. NCBI lineage: Eukaryota > Viridiplantae > Streptophyta > Magnoliopsida > Nymphaeales > Cabombaceae > Brasenia > Brasenia schreberi. Next base: position 8,183,237 of record JAYKKT010000041.1, read on the forward strand.
GTTTTAAAAGTGAGATTTTGCTAAAGACTGGGACGATCCCATATTCTTCGTGGTTAGGTCTAGGGAGACATTGAAAGGGGTGTTTGTCATCTTTGCCCTTATCCAAATCGATTTGGACAAGGCCAAAGAGGGGCATCTGTAAACACCCCGAAATCCCACGAATTTCTCAAAACAAACCTGGTTTTGTAAAAGCAGCCCCAAAGGGCCATTTTGAGTTTGGAAACCCGGTACATATGTTTTGAACTATATATTTCAAAAATATATAATATGGCTTTAAAAACCTTTTTAAACATGTTTTTGAAACCCCGAAGCAGCTTGGCCTGATCAAGACAGGACCAAAAAAGCCAAAGAGAGCCCGAAACCGGAGCACAAGTCAAGCCCAGCACAACAACTCTCACATTAAATCCACCCACAGGATCTCGAATGTCCAAGACCCTGTTATCATCAAAACATCATTTGAAGTCATCTTCGGAAGGCGAAAACAGAGGCGGACGATCATGTTGGCGAAGACCCAATGTAGACAGAGTGCTGATGCTGTCAGACCCCGCACAAACCGTTCGTTTCGAACACAGCCCGAAGGAGTCAGAATTCAGTTTGGATTGGATCTGGACCATATATATCCAGATCCCAATCCAAACCCATGTGTGGACTTGGATTTGGATTTGGATCTAGAGATCCAATCCAATATCCATATCCATGGCCTACATCACCTTGTCATAAATGGAGGTGGGGCCCACTTGAATTTCACGTGGGATTATGGGCATGAGAGAGAGTGGGGGAGGATAAGATTGGAGTGTGTTGTAATTAAGCTTGACTTGTGTGTCAAGTTTGGGGTTAATCATGTGGGTTAGCCTAGTTAACATGGGTTTAAGCTTGTAATTAGCCAAAACCTAACCTAGGGCTGCACCAACATGATATGATTAGGGTCTATGGGTCATGCAAAGGGAGCTCCTTAATCCAATCCTAACCTAAAACACCTAATCCTAGCCTTTTACCCTAATCCTGTCCTAATCCTAGCCTAATCACCTAACCCACTTCCCAAATTCTGGCCTAATCCTAACCTAATCACCTAACCCACTTCCCTAATCCTTCCCTAAACCTAGGTTAATTTCCCTAAACCTAACCTAATCCTAGCCTAATCACCTAACCCACCTCACTAAACCTCACCCCAAAACCAACCCACCTAGCTAAACCCTAAACCTCTAAACCACCCCACCTAAACCTAGCACACCATCTACCCAAAACCCCTTATGAAAATATCTGGCCCTACCCTAATACCAGCCCACCTTATCACCACACCACCCCTACCTAAACCACCTAACCACTATCCTAATACCAGCCCCAACCGACTTTTACAGCCCTATAAAAACCCCCCCTAAGGGGCGGGTTTTCCCATCTTCTCTCATCCCTTTCCAGCCCAACCGAGCCCAGCCACTCCCAACCGGGTCTTCCACCTGCACCACAGCCAGCCACCACCTTGCTCCACCTGCTCCACCACACCCCAGCCGGCCAACCACCTGTCGCCACCACTCCCTTCGGTCGAACCATCCACCTCACCTGCCCAGCTGCTCCTCTTCCATCCACCGCCTCTCTTTAACACCGGTTAGTACCCCATACTCCACTCCACCTCTTCTTCGCTCCCCCTCCACTCCCAGCCACCTACACCACCACCACATCACCCTAACACTAGCCACCCTCCATCCTACCCATTCGGCCACACCCCAGCCACTCCAACCACCCGCCATTATCTAGACACCCTAGCTACACCCGGCCACTACACTTAACTCCCTAAGACCCACCTTATCACCTCACCACAGCTGGCCACTACCTTATCCCATACCCTAGCTAGCTCCCTTCCCTTCCACGCCACCCATAGCCACCTTAGCCACCACCACCACCGAGTCTCCCTTAGTCGGCCACTCCAACCGACTGTCACCTGTCCATTCGGCCAACCACCCGCCAACCTTAGGTACTCCCTTAGACACTCCTTTAGGCTCCCCCTTAGTGCCATACTTCCTAACATTACAACCTCCCTTAGTGACCCTACTTAGTCACTTTAGCCCCACACACCAAGGCAGCCCCCTTCCTAGCAGCCGGCCACCTTCGAAGCGCCCCTCCCGCGCACCTAAGCCGTCCGGCCAGCAGCCCCTCTTGCCGTTCAACTCCGCGGAACTCCCTCTTGCAGCCCAAGGCGAAGGCCAAGCCCACGCTCAAGCAAGGCATCTTCGGACCAGCTATTAATAAGTGCCTAACTCGGTCCTTAGTTGTATACTTGCTTAAAATTTAATTCGATACGGGGTTGTAATAACGGAGCATAGTCTCCCCCGCTTGTAATAAGGTGGCTTGGCACACCCACACACACGTGCACTCTCTTAGTCGTGCATGATTTTGAACACACACGGGCCTAATCAGCCCCTAGTACATAAATATATATATATATATATATATATATATTATAACTTTCGTAGGGTTTTGCTTAAGTTGGGTGTGTTGTCTTTCAATTCAAGCACGCACACACATTGAGCCTTCGCTCTTATTTGAAAGACCCAAGTAAGGGCCGTGCTATACTATTTGGGTTTTATTTTATGTCGTGTGTGTAAGTCTTTCAATTCTAGCACTCACACACATTGAGCCTTCGCTCTTATTTGAAAGACCCAAGTAAGGGCCGTGCTATATTATTTGGGTTTCATTTCATGTCGTGTGTGTAAGTCTTTCAATTCAAGCACTCACACACATTGAGCCTTCGCTCTTATTTGTAAGACCTAAGTAAGGGCCATGTTATACTATTTGGGTTTAATTTCATGTTGTGTGCATAGTACTTCAATTCAAGCACTCACACACATTGAGCTTTCGCTCTTATTCCCAAGACCTTAATCAAGGCCATACTGCAAGTTATATTTGGGTTTTATTTCATGTCGTGTGTGTAAGTCTTTCAATTCAAGCACGCACCCACATTGAGCCTTCGCTCTTATTTGCAAGACCCGAGTAAGGGCCCATATATATACCTTATATACATATCTCCCTTCGGCATTTACATTACAAGACACGAGGTAGGACGCATATTGCATCGAAGCAAGCCCCGTACTCCCGCTCAAATTCGCCCCATGTAGTGGAGTGTTCATAACAAACACCTAGGTGGCCCATAAAGGGATAAAAAGAAAGACTTAGGCACGTGCAAATCCACGTGATCTAAAACCTGCAATCGCACTAAAAAGACCCGAATCAAACACCTCGAACCGCTTTCGCAGGCTTTTTCTACCCTAAACTCGATTTTTAAAGCGTACAGACTGACCCTTGCGCGTCAGTGCAAGAAGGTCTGCGACGACAAGAGCTCACTTGCTCACAGTCGCCACGTTAGAAGTTAGGTTAAAATATATCTTCGCTAGCTTAGGTAAGCTAGCTGGCACGTCCTGTTTATACAAATAGGCCTTAGACACACGAGAGGATCTGCTCCAGGCCTTGAGAAGCCAAAGGGGAGGCGGGGATTTTCTTGCGTCTACAGGTGTGATAGGGTTTAGGTGGGGTAGTTTAGTGGTTTAGGGCTTAGCTAGGTGGGTTGGTTTTGGGGTGAGGTTTAGTGAGGTGGGTTAGGTGTTTAGGCTAGGATTAGGTTAGGATTAGGGGAATTAGGCTAGGTTTAGGGAAGGATTAGGGAGGTGGGTTAGGTGATTAGGTTAGGATTAGGCCGGGATTAGGGAAGTGGGTTAGGTGATTAGGCTAGGATTAGGCCGGGATTAGGGTTTTTGGCTTAGGATTGGGTTAGGAGGCCCCCTTTGCATAACCCATGGACTTCATTGCATCATGTTGGTGCAGCCCTAGGTTAGGTGTAGGCTCATACAAGCTTAAACCCTCATTAATTAGGCTAACCCACATGATTAACCCCAAACTTGACACACAAGTCAAGCTTAATACATTTCCCTCATGCTTATCCTCCCCATTCTCTCTCATGCCCATAATCCCACGTGAATTTCAAGTGGGCCCCACCTCCATTTATGAGAAGGTGATGTGGGCCATGGATGTGGATCTTGGATTGGATCTTTGGATCCAAATCCAAATCCAAATCTACACATACGTTTAGATTGGGATTTGGATATATATGGTCCAAATCCAATCCAAACTGAATTCTGACTCCTTCAGGGTATGTTCGAAACAAACGGTTTGTGTGGGGTCTGACAGCATCAGTACTCCGTCTTGCGTTGGGTCTTCACCAACATGGTCGTCCGCTTCTGTTTTCACCTTCCGGAGATGATTTCATATGATTTTTGCTGATAATAGGGACTTGGATGTTCGAGATCCTGGGGGTGGATCTAACACGAGAGTTGCTGTGCTGAGCTCGACATGTGCTCCGATTCTGGGCTCTCTTTTGCTCTTCTGGTCCTGCTTTTATCAGGCCAAGCCACTTTGTGGGGTTTCAAAATGTATTTTAAGAGGTTTTAAAACTATATTATACATATTTTAAAACATATACAGTTTAAACATATGTACAGGGTTTGTTTGGAAGGCTCCTGGGTTTCCAGACTCAAAATAGCCCTTTGGGGCTGTTTTTACAAAACCAGGTTATTTGAGAAGTTCTTGGGATTTTGGGGTGTTTACAGATGCCCCTCTTGGGCATTGTCCAAATCGATTTGGATAATGGCAAAGATGACAAACACCCCTTTTAATGTCTCCCTAGATCTAACCATGAAAATATGGGATCGTCCCAATCTTTAGCAAAAATCTCAGTTTTAAAACCCTGGTAGGAGGAGATATCACGCCAAAGGCATATGTATGGAATCTGGTCCTAAAATGGGATCATGTTTATGCAAGTGCCATGCGTGGAAATGTAGATGCATGACATGGGTGTGGTGCCAAGAGTGGCGACCTCCCAGAGACCAGATATGGTCGAACTCTTGGGACTTACAAGGCCTGTTGCTCCAAGTGAGCAGATCCTATGCTGTTCGATGTTCGATTTTTCAAAATCTATTTACAAAAGCTATTTACAAAAGGGACAACTGTCTTGAGTCTCAACCTTAAGGATCTCGAGCTCTTCGTTTTTGCCTTTGTTTGAGTTTTGACACTCGCTTATCTAGCAAAGGTTTTATAAGAAAACAAGGCATATTTCAAATTCCTACGTCTTACTCGAAACGTCGAATCCTCAAACAAAATGAAATTCAAGTAAGTAAATCCTATTTTTACTTTAGGATTCCTCGAAATGAACCATGCTTTAGCTTGGGATAAGCCAGGGATGGGAAAGAGATACCACGGTCCCTTCTTAAGCGTCCTGTAGTTTAAGGCATAGAGGGTGGAAAACTGCTCCTTTTGAGCTTCTTGGCCTCTTTTTCCTTTTTTCATAAAGGGTCTCCCTTTGGGAGTATTTTTTCTTTAATCCCTCTTTTTCACAAGAGAATCGATTTTTCCTTTTGGATTCTGGTTTCTTTCTTTTGGAAAGAGACTTTGAATGGGAAATTCCCTTTATTTGGGCCATGTTTTCCTTTTGGAAGGAGAAGAGAAGAGGGGAGGACTTATCCCAAGCTTACACTCGATCCATTCCAGATCAGCCTATTTAGAAATAGCACATACTACTTGCAAGTATCTTGCTATATTGAACTAGGCCTTTCTTTGTAAGAAGAAGGATTTTGAAATGTAACCACGATTTTGGAAGACCACTCTTTCACAAGCGCGAATTCTCTTACTCAGGGTCACACGATTTTGCTTTTGCACCTTATTTTCGGGTCTCAGGGCAGCTATCCCTTATGGTTTTCGAAAATTGGAATTTAATCCAAATCCTACACATAATACTTCTTTAAGTATTGAATATTGATAGGATCTGCTAAATTCCTACCTTCTACATCGATCAACCAATACGAGTTGTTCGTGGTGGTTGCACGTACAACATAGGGTCCATCCCACTTGGGACGCCACTTCCCAAGGGGATGTGGGCCACAATAGTGGATGATTTTCAAAACCAGATCTCCCACTTCAAAGTGGCGAGGTCCCATGTGTTTGCCATAGTGTCGGGCTATCCTTTGCCGGTATGCACGAGCATGATCCATAGCAAGGAGTCGCCTCTCATCTAGCAAATCTAGTTCGGCCATCCTAGCATGCTGAAGCGTCTCTAGGGGGAGGTCGAGTGCTATGGATGTATGTAATGGATGCAATTGAGTATGAATAGAAAGAATGGCGTTTGTGCCATAGACCAATTCGAATAGTGTGGCATTCGTGGGAGTCCGGATGGAAGTCCTATAAGCCCATAAGGCTTCATCCAGCTTCTCGTGCCACGTCCTACCCTTCTCTAAAGTCTTCTCAATTATGCTTATGAGAGTCTTGTTTGTGGCTTCGGCTTGGCCATTGCCTTGAGGGTAGTAGGGCGAAGAGAAGTGGTGAGTTGTGCCATACGTGTTGCACAACTTAACCATCTGCTCGTTCTTGAATGGGGTGCCGTTATCAAACACAAGGTCTCGTGGAACCCCAAATCGAGCCAAGATATTCCTCCTAATGAAAGCCACCACATGTTGCCCCAATACGTTGGTCAGGGAAATGGCTTCCACCCACTTGGAGAAATACTCAGTGGCTGCTAAAATGAATTGATGCCCATTCGAGGCTTTTGGAAATATAGGGCCTACGATGTCAAACGCCCACATGGTAAATGGCCAGGGGCTGACCACGGAATGTAATGTAGATGAGGGGATATGAATGGCGTGCCCATGCACTTGACATGGATGACACTTCCTAACATGATCGTGACAATCCTTTTTCTGGGTGGACCAAAAGTAGCCCGCTCTAAGTATTTTCATTGCCATCATGTTGGCATTAACATGGCCTCCACATTCTCCATCGTGGAACTCATGCATCACTATCCTAGCCTCCTCTAGATCGATACACCTAAGTAGGATGCCGGTAAAACTTTTCTTATATAGAACCCCACCCAGAATGGTATATCGGGTCGAAATTTTACGGATGAATGCCTTATCTTTGGATGTGGCATCCTCGGTGAATCCCCCATTTTCTAGAAAATGCTTGATGTCGTAAAACCAAGGTTTTTCAACAGAATCTGGGTTATTTTGGCAAATATCCAAATCGTGTGTGGATGGTGTAAACACCCTGGAATCCCACGAACTTCTCAAATAAAACTGGTTTTGTAAAAGCAGCCCCAAAGGGCCATTTTGAGTTTGGAAACCCAGGAGCCTTCCAGGCAACCCTGTACATATGTTTAAAACTGTATATGCTTTAAAATATGTGTAATATGTTTTAAAACCTTTTCAAAATATGTTTTGAAACCCCACGAAGCCACTTGGCCTGACGAAAGCAGGACCAGAAGAGCTAAAGAGAGCCCGGAACCGGAGCACATTGTCGAGCCCGACACAACAACTCTCGTGTTAGATCCACCCCCAAGATCTCGAACGTCCAAGACCCTGTTATCATAAAAAATCCTTTGAAATCATCTCCGGAAGGTGAAAACAGAAGCGGACGACCATATTGGCGAAGACCCAACGCAGACGGAGTACTGATGCTGTCAGACCCCGCACAAACCGTTCGTTTCGAACATACCCTGAAGGAGTCAGAATTCAGTTTGGATTGGATCTGGACCATATATATCCAGATCCCAATCCAAACGTATGTGTGGATTTGGATTTGGATTTGGATCCAAAGATCCAATCCAATATCCACATCCATGGCCCACATCACCTTCTCATAAATGGAGGTGGGGCCCACTTGAAATTCACGTGGGATTATGGGCATGAGGGAGAATGGGGAGGATAAGCATGAGGGGAATGTATTAAGCTTGACTTGTGTGTCAAGTTTGGGGTTAATCATGTGGGTTAGCTTAATTAGTGTGGGTTTAAGCTTGTATTAGCCAAAACCTAACCTAGGGCTGCACCAACATGATGCAATGAAGTTGATGGGTTATGCAAAGGGAGCTCCCTAACCCAATCCTAAGCCAAAACCCCTAATCCTAGCCTTTTACCCTAATCTCGGCCTAATCCTAGCCTAATCACCTAACCCACTTCCCTAATCCCGGCCTAATCTCAACCTAATCACCTAACCCATCTCCCTAATCCTTCCCTAAACCTAGCCTAATTCCCTTAATCCTAACCTAATCCTAGCCTAAACACCTAACTCACCTCACTAAACCTCACCCTAAAACCAACCCACCTAGCTAAGCCCTAAACCCCTAAACCACCCCACCTAAACCTAGCACACCATATCCCTAAAACCACTTAAAACAAAATATCTGCCCCCCCCTCAAAACCAGCCCACCTTATCACCACACCACCACCTAACCACCTTACCACCCTCTCGAAACCACCCCCAACCGACCCTTTGAAAAACTATAAAAACCCCCCTCTAGTGGGCGGGTTTTTAAAAGTTCTTGGAGCTAGCCCTTGGGCCAGCCAAACCCTCTCTCACCTGGCTCTCTTCTTCCACCTGCACCACCACTACCCTCAGCCAGCTCCACCTCACGCCACCACTACCTCCCGGCCTGCTCCACTCCACGCTGCCACCAACTGCCCGGCCAAGCTCCATCCACCTTCATCACCCGACTGCCCTCCTTGGACACCAACTTCCCTCACCCATCCGGTTAGTACCTCAACCAAACTCCACCCTATCTTCTCTCCCCCTCCACTCTCAGCCACCCATACCACCACCACATAGCTCCATCACAGCCTTCCTGCCACCCTTCCCCATTCGGCCAGACCTAACCCCTTACACCACCCGATTCTCTACTTCTTCCCTTTAGTCACCCCGGCCACCCTACTTTGCTCCCTAGGGCCTGCCCCTTCCACTCTCAACCAACCCTTAACTCCACCTTCCCCCAACACCCTACCTTCCCATCCGTGACATCCCCTAGCTACCCTAGTCGGCCACCATTTAAACCACCCCTAGTCAGCCAGTCATAGCCGACTGCACCCAAGTCACCCGGCCAGCCACACCCTCTTCCTTAGACATCTTCCCTTTAGTCACCCCTTAGCACCACCTTCCCTAGCACCATCCCTACACCTTAGCGACCCTCCTAAATCACTTCAGCGCAAAACATCACGACAGCACCCCCCTAACAGCCGGTAGGTCTCCAAGGTGCCACACCCGTGTTTCTTTGTCACCCGGCCACACACCCTTGCCGTGCCATTCCGAGGAACTCCCTCTTGCAGCCCAAGGTGAAGCCCAAGCCCAAGCTCAAGCAAGTCACCTCCGGACCAGCTATACATAAGTGCCTAACTCGGTCCTTATTTGTAGACTTGCTTAAGTTAAATTAAATTTGATACGGGGTTGTAATAACGGAGCATTGTCTCCCCCCGCTTGTAATAACGTGGCTTGGCACACCCACACACCCGTGCACTTGAGCCTACCTCGCTCTTAGTTGTGCACGATTTTGCACACGGGCCTAATCAGCCCTTAAGATATAAGTTTATTTATATACTTTAAGTTGCGTGGGGTTTTGCTTAAGTTGTGTGTGTTGTCTTTCAAATTCTCGCACTCACACACAATGAGCTTTCGCTCTTATTTGCAAGACACAAGTAAGGGCCGTGTTATACTCTCCTTGGGTTTAATTTCATGTCGTGTGTGTAGTATTTCAATTCTAGCACTCACACACATTGAGCTTTCGCTCTTACTCCCAAGACCTTAGTTAAGGCCATATTGCAATTTATATTTGGGTTTAATTTCACGTTGTGTGCGTAGTACTTCAATTCTAGCACTCACACACATTGAGCTTTCGCTCTTACTCCCAAGACCTTAGTTAAGGCCATATTGCAATTTATATTTGGGTTTCATTTAAAGTCATGTGTGTTGTCTTTACATTTTCACACGCACTCACATTGAGCCTTCGCTCTTACTTCCAAGACCCAAGTAAGGGCCCATATATAGTATATACGTATTTCTCTTTTGGCTATGTCTTTAAGATTCGGGTTTTAAGGTTCAACAGTGTGCGTAGTCTTTCAATATATACATGGCACACACTTGCACTATTGAGCCTTTCCGCTCTTAAGATATAGCCATATTTCCCTTTTGCAATTTCCCTTTTGCAATTTACATTACAAGTCATTTCCCTTCGGCAATTTCCATTACAAGTCATTTCCCTTTGGCAATTTCCATTACAAGTCATTTCCCTTCGGCATTGTCTTTTAAATTCGGGTTTTCCCTTTGGAGTTGCATGAGTTTGCATTGCATATACACCATACCACGAGTTAGGACGCATATTGCATCAAAGCAAACCATATACTCCCGCTCAAAAGTCGCCCCACTTAGGCTGAGTGTTCATAACACACACCTAGTTGGCCCAAAAAGGGTTAAAAAGAAAGACTTAGGCATGTGCAAATCCACATGAAATAAAATTTGAAAGTCATACAAAACAACCCGAATCAAACACCTCAAATCGTTTTTCATAGGTTCTTATATCCCAAAACTCGATTTTAAAAGCGTACAGACTGACCCTTGTGCATCGGTACAAGAAGGTCTACGACGACAAGAGCATGCTTGCTCACAGTCGCCACGTTAGAAGTCAGGTTTAAAATATATCTTCGCTAGCTTAAGTAAGCTAGCTGGCATGCCCTTTTGCTTAATTAGGACTTAGGCACACGAAAAGGTTCGCTTCAGGCCTAAGAACCAGGAGCGGGAATTTTCTGCGTCTATAGTTATTTGGCACGCCCGGTGGTATGTGAGTCTTTTAAAAATCGAGTTACTCTAGGAGCCTTGCAAAATTTTTTCAAAAAGGTGTTGTTTTAATTCTTTTCTTTACTTGTACTTAAGAATTTTGAAAAGCTTGAAAGCATGTCAAAATCCAACCCAAGTGAAGTGTCGAGCCAAGGCTCATGCGCAACAAGTTCTCACTCTAGGAGGATTTTGAAAAATAAGATCAAACTAGACGAGATAGAGGACTTGAGAAGGGAATTCGAGGCCAAAATCGATGCTCTCAGCCAAGAGGCTGAAGTAGGCGATTCCTGTTCATCGAATTGTGAACAAAGGGCCAAGAAAAAAACTGAAAAACCTCGGAAGCACAAAGAGGCCTCCGTAATGGAAGGCAACCAATACCACGAGTCCTTCACACAAAAGGACGGTAAAGCCCTACAGCAGCTGCTGAAAGGGCAAAATAAAGAGAAAAGGAGTTATACCCTGTCTGATTTCCTTTCTATGGATTACGAAACAGATAGTGACGATGAAATACCGAACTTCCATCGGTGTGATGGCATGAGAGACCCTAGGTCTCACTTAGAACTTTTCTCGCGTCGAGCCCATAAGAAGAAAAAGGACTCGATCAAATGGGTGTATTGGTTCCCTTTATCCCTTAAAGGCACAGCTGCCAAATGGCTGGCTTCCTACGATTTAAGCCAATTCGCTACTTTTGAAGAATTAGCGAACTGCTTCATGCAAAGATTTGCACATAACGTAGAAGTCACACCGACTTTAAACACTTTAAGGGATACAAAGCAAGGCATGAACGAAGACGTACATGCCTTCATTATTCGATGGAGGTCCCTTTTGGGCCAAGTGCGAGAGCCCATATCCGAAGGATGCGCAATCATGCTCATCCTGGATAATTTTAAAAGAGAGCTAAAGACTCTTCTCTCGCTCCATGAGATCTCAACTTTCCATAAGTTGATCAAAAAAGCATCCCTTTTCGAAACCAACTTGAAAAAGGGGATATACGATCACTTATGGAAAGGAAGTGTCGTTCCCAAAACCCGCTTGGAAAAGCCCATCACTTATGGGCTACCCACGATGGACAAAGGGGCAAAGCCCCATAAAATCACCAATGTCCAGGTGGATCCAGGTCTGGCGGGCACTTCAAAGAATTTTGAAAAATTAGAAAACAAAAGGGAGAGAAATTTTCAGAAACCTATTGAAAAACGGGAGTACACACTGCTGGGGCAACCTATGTCGGAGGTCCTAGACCTCCTACTTGCCCAAGGCATGATTGAACTTCCCGAAATCCCTGAGGGAGTCACTTCCAAAGGGGGATATTTAAATCGTTTTTGCAATTATCATCGGCTCAAAGGCCATGACACAAAGCGTTGTTTCTCCCTTTTAAACAAAATCGCGAACTTGATAGCGGAGGGCCGGCTCCACGTCACTGCAGAACCTGAGCAAACTCAAGCTATCTTCAAAGAACCCTTTCCCAAGCACGCCAGTAGCAGTGGAAAAGGAAAGGAGGTATGTACCCTCACCTTTTCAAAAGAACTAGCGCATTCATCTGAGTTTGGTCGACCCACTTATGCATCTACTCTTGTACTTTACAAGAAGCCCACCCAAGTCGTCATTCGGGGACCACCAAGAGCTGAATCCCTGGCTAAACCAGTTTTAAAACTTCAAGGTGCTCCTCAACTCGTAATTAGAGCCAGTTTAAGTGCGAACCCTAGGTTGGTCGTGGGGGAAGTGACTAGATCCGGGAGGATCTATCAACCCCCGCACCTACAAAGTGCTAAAAAGGTGGTCAGTGTGCCTGGCCCCTCAAAAGCATGTATTCCTAGAGTTCTGCCAAAAGCAGACAATGGGAAAGTCGTCCTAAACCCTTATGATTTCGAAAACCATCTTTCAAAGATTCCTATCTATATGTCTATCCTAGAGCTTATACAAACTTCGCCTAGGCATAGACTCGTGCTAGAGAAAATTCTAGAAAGAGTCAAGGTTAGTTCAAACATAAGTTCGGAATCCCTGTCTGACCAAGTGGCATTAATAGGAGCAAAATCGCCCATCACCTTTTCAGAAGATGATGTAGATAGACCCTACGAGTCCCACAACCAGGCCCTACATATCGAGGTGGTTCTAAATAACCACTCTCTGGACAGGTGCCTAGTCGATGGGGGAGGAGGGCTCAACATCCTTCAACTTCATGTGGCATATCAAATCGGAGTCACCTTGACTTTTGTAAACCCAAGCCCCATCGTTATCACTGGATACGATGGGAATGCATCTAGGCCTTTAGGATCGATTGAACTCCCGATGGAAATGGGAGGGATCACACACACGGGGTGTTTCCATGTCTTGGACATTCACCCCCATTATAACCTGTTGTTGGGAAGGCCCTGGATACACAGCTTGTGCGCTGTGCCATCCACCTTCCACAGGTGTGTCAAGATCCCTTTCAGGGACCAAGTCGTGGTGATCCTAGGTGAGAGTCACCCTCAGCTTCAGGGGATCATAAACTCCCCTTGTTTGTCGAGCTCCGAGGCCCATGAGGCTAACTTGGGGCAGACCATGGTCGAGCCACCAAGGCTCATGTTAAACAACCCTAAGAAGGTTGTGTATGTGAAGGGGCCACCCAAAGTAGGCCCCCTCCCAATCCTAACCCTTCTAGGAAGACCCAAGCATCCCTTATTTCCAAAACCCCTGGACAAAAAGCCATACGAGCACAATATGGATGACAACAAGTTCCAAGACCACGATCTATACCATAAATTTTCAAAAAATAAAAAATCATGGAACATGCTGTTGAATATGGGCCATACGCCCTATAAAAGTGTAGGGGCACAAAACCAGGGTCTCCTAGAGCCCATCCTTTCTAGGGCCAACCCAAGCCGATACGGGATCGGCTATACTCCCAAAATACCGCCAGAGCCACCCCCTGTGACCACCTGGGTCAAGGGTGCCCTGGAGCCTACCCTAGAAGAGACCTACGATTTAGACCTCTTATTCCGAGTCTAACCCGTAGTATTTTCCCTTTGTAGGTATGATGGAAGATCCCTTTCATAAAAGTACAAAAAACATTTGGAAAACTTAAATAAAAAAAATCGAAAAAGAGGAAAAACCAAAAACAATGGAAAATCAAAAACACGAAAATAGAGTGGTTTGTATAGTTCCTAAAGTTCTTGTTTTACAAAAACCCAAAAAAATCGAAAATCTACAAAATACCGAAAAGATTTTGTATATAGCTGCTCCTGGTAGGACTTTGAAAAAGATTTCGAAAGGAACGTCGTCTGCATAGCCAGACCAAAAATTTTGAAATCAATTGAAAATCCAAGTACAAAACCAGGTCTTTTGGAAACTCACGCATCAAATTCCCTCGGGTCTATAACCCACGAGAATGATCGAAGCCCAGAAGTGGATCCCCTTGAGGAAGATCCTACTTTGGAGCTCCCAAAATTTCATAAAATTCTTGATTTTGAAAGACCTTCCAATTCAGTAGGAGAAGATTTCATAGAGGTGAACCTAGGGAGTGATTCCAATCCCAAAACCATCAAGATAGGCGCATGTTTGCATGAACATGAAAGATCAGCATTCATTGCATTTCTACGAACCTATTTAGATGTATTTGCATGGATGTATGAAGACATGCCGGACATAGACCCCAGCATTGTCGAACATCGTCTTCCCTTAGATGCGGATGTAAAACCCATAAAGCAGAAGCTTAGGAAAATACACCTGAATATACACACGCAAGTCAAAGAGGGTTTAGAAGATCTGTTAAAAGCCGAATTTATAAAACCCATTGCGTATTCTGATTGGTTGTCAAACATCGTTGTTGTTCAAAAAACCAATGGGAAAATTTGAATATGCATTGATTTCAGAAACCTGAATAAAGCCACTCCAAAGGATAATTATCCTTTACCAAACATAGATTTGATAGTCGATAGTACTGCAAATCATGAAATGTTTTCATTTATGGATGGCTATTTGTAAACACCCCGAAATCCCACGAACTTCTCAAAACAACTTGGTTTTGTAAAAGCAGCCCCAAAGGGCTATTTTGAGTCTGGAAACCCAGGAGCCTTCCAAACAACCCTGTACAGATGTTTTAAACTTTTATATGTTTTAAATATGTATAATATGTTTTAAAAACTGTTCAAATATGTTTTGAAACCCCACAAAGCAAGCTTGGCCTGATCAAAGCAGGACCAGAAGTGCTAAAGAGAGCCCGGAACCGGAGCACAAGTTGAGCCCAGCACTGCAACTTTCGTGTTGAGTCCACCCCCAGGATCTCGAACGTCCAAGACCCTGTTATCAGCAAACATCACTTGAAATCATCTTCGGAAGGTGAAAACAGAAGCGGACGATCATGTTGGCGAAGACCCAACGCAAACGGAGTACTGATGCTGTCAGACCCCGCACAAACCGTTTGTTTCGAACACAGCCTGAAGGAGTCAGAATTCAGTTTGGATTGAATCTGGACCATATATATCCAGATCTCAATCCAAACCTATGTGTGGATTTGGATCCAGAGATCCAATCCAATATCCACATCCATGGCCCACATCACCTTCTCATAAATGGAGGTGGGGCCCACTTGAAATTCACGTGGGATTATGGGCATGAGAGAGAGTGGGGGAGGATAAGATTTGAGGGTGATTATAATTAAGCTGGACTTGTGTGTCAAGTTTGGGGTTAATCATGTGGGTTAGCCTAATTGGCATGGGTTTAAGCTTGTATTAGCCAAAACCTAACCTAGGGCTGCACCAACATGATGCGACAAGGTCTATGGGTTATGCAAAGGGAGCTCCCTAACCCAATCCTAATAAAAAAACCCTAATCCTAGCCTAAACCTAGCCTAAACCTAGCCTAATCACCTAACCCACTTCCCTAATCCCGGCCTAATCCCAACCTAATCACCTAACCCACTTCCCTAATCCTTCCCTAATTTCCTTAAACCTAACCTAAACACCTAACCCACCTCACTAAATCTCACCCCAAAACCAACCCACCTAGCTAAGCCCTAAACCCCTAAACCACCCCACCTAAACCTAGCACACCATATACCTAAAACCCCTTGTATTAAAATATTTGGCCCCTCCTCAAAACTAGCCCACCTTATCACCACACCACCACCACCTAAACCACCTTACCACCTTCCAAAAACCAGCCCCAACCGCCCTTCACCAACCTATATAAACCCCCCCCTAATGGGCGGGTTTTTCAATCACTTCCAGCCCACCTTGGCCCAGCCGACCTTGGCCAACCTCCTCCTAGCCGAGCCTTCCACTTTGCTGCCCTCCTTCCACTTGCACCACCACTACTTCAGCCAAGCTCCACCTCGTGCCACCTTCATCCCCCGGCCGAATTCCACTCTACGCTGCAACCTTCACCACCCGGCTGCTCTTCTTCCATCTATCGCCCCTCTACACCAGCCGGTTAGTACCCTACACTTAGCTCCACCTCTTCTTCACTCCCCCTCCACTCTCAACCACCCACACCACCACAACCTCTCGCCAACACCACCTACCCGTCATCCCTACCCATTCGGCCAGACCTCAACCTTTACATCACCCGCCTTGAACCACTTCCCCTAGTGATACCCGGTCACCCCACTTGGCTCCTAAGACCTGCCCATACCACTTTCCACCAGCCCTTACACCTACCTTACGCCACACCCTAGCTAGCTCCCTTCCCATCCTTGCCATTCCTTAGCTACCTTAGCATCCGGCCACCACTAAATTCCCCTTAGTTGGCCACCCCAACCGACTGCACCATCTCCAGGCCAGCCATACTTTTCCCTTAGGCATTCCCTTAGGCTCCTCTTAGCACCACCATTTCTAACACCACACTATCCCTTAGTGACCCTCCTTAGACACCTTAGCCCAAAGCACCCCGACAGCACAATCCTAGCAGCCGGCCAGTTTCAAGGCGCCCTTCCCGCGCACCCAAGTCACCCGGCCAGCATCTCCCCTTGCCGTTCCATTCCGAGGAGCTCCCTCTTGCAGCCCAAGGCGAAGCCAAGCCTACGCTCAAGCAAGTCACCTCCGGACCAGCTATAAGTAAGTGCCTAACTCGGTCCTTAGTTGTAGACTTGCTTAAATTAAATTTGATACGGGGTTGTAATAACGGAGCATAGTCTCCCCCCGCTTGTAATAACGTGGCTTGGCACACCCACACACACGTGCACTTGAGCCTACCTCGCTCTTAGTTATGCACGATTTTGAACACACACGGGCCTAATCAGCCCCTAAGATATAAATTTATTTATATAGTTTATGTTGCGTAGGGTTTTTGCTTGAGTTGTGTGTGTTGTCTTTCAATTCTCGCACTCACACACATTGAGCCTTCGCTCTTATTTGCAAGACCCAAGTAAGGGCCGTGTTATACTATCCTTGGGTTTATTTCATGTTGTGTGCGTAGTACTTCAATTCAAGCACTCACACACATTGACCTTTCACTCTTATTCCCAAGACCTTAGTTAAGGCCATACTGCAATTTATATTTGGGTTTAATTTCATGTTGTGTGTGTAGCACTTCAATTCAACCAGTCACACACATTGAGCTTTCGCTCTTATTCCCAAGACCTTAGTTAAGGCCATACTGCAAGTTATATTTGGGTTTAATTTCATGTTGTGTGCGTAGTACTTCAATTCAAGCACTCACACACATTGAGCTTTTCCTATTATTCCCAAGACCTTAGTTAAGGCCATATTGCAAGTTCTATTTGGGTTTCATTTCATGTCATGTGTAGTACTTCAATTCTCGCACGCACCCACATTGAGCCTTCACTCTTATTTGCAAGACCCAAGTAAGGGCCCATATATACATTATATAAGTATTTCCCTTCGGCAATTTCCATTACAAGTCATTTCCCTTCGGCAATTTCCCTTCGGCATTGTCTTTTAAATTCGGGTTTTCCCTTTGGAGTAGCGTGAGTTTGTATTGCATATATGTCATACCACGAGTTAGGACGCATATTGCATCAAAGCAAACCCCATACTCCCGCTCAAAATCGCCATATCTTAGTGGAGTGTTTATAACACACACCTAGGTGGCCCCAAAGAGGGATAAAAAGAAAGACTTAGGCACGTGCAAATCCACGTGATCTAAAATCTAAAATCATACCAAAAGGCCCGAATCAAACACCTCGAACCGCTTTCGTAGGTTTTTTTTCCGCTCAAAAACTCGATTTTAAAAGCGTACAGACTGACCCTTGTGCATCGGTGCAAGAAGGTCTGCGACGACAAGAGCTTGCTTGCTCACAGTCGCCACGTTAGAAGTCAGGTTTAGAATACATCTTCGCTAGCTTAAGTAAGCTAGCTGGCACGCCCTGTTTGTTTAAATAGGACTTAGGCACACGAAAAGGTTTTCTGCGTCTACAACAGTTTGGCATGCCTGGTGGGACGTGAGTCTTTTAAAAGTCGAGTCATTCTAGGAACTTGCGAAAAGATTTTCAAAGAGGTGTTGTTTTAACTCCGTTTTCTTTACTTGTACTTAGGAATTTTGAAAAAGGCTTGAAAGCATGTCAAAATCCAACCCAAGTGAAGTGTCGAGCCAAGCCTCATGCGCATCAAGTTCTCACTCTAGGAGGATTTTGAAAAACAAGATCAAACTAGACGAGATAGAGGACTTGAGAAGGGAATTCGAGGCCAAAATCGATGCTCTCAACCAAGAGGCTGAAGTAGGCGATTCGTGTTCATCAAACGGTGAACAAAGGCCTAAGAAAAAAATCTGAAAAACCTCGCAAGCACAAAGAGGCCTCTGTAATGTAAGGTAACCAATACCACTTGTCCTTCACACAAAAGGACCGTAAAGCCCTACAGCAGCTGCTGAAAGGGCAAATCAAAGAGAAAAGAAGCTACGCCCTGTCTGATTTCCTTCCTATGGATTACGAAACAGACAGTGACGATGAAATACCGACTTCCATCGGTATGATGGCATGGGAGACCCTAGGTCTCACTTGCAGCTTTTCTTACATCGAGCTCATAAGAAGAAAAAGGACTCGATGAAATGGGTGTATTGGTTCCCTTTATCCCTTAAAGGCACAGCTGCCAAATAGTTGGCTTCCTACGACTTAAGCCAGTTCGCTACTTTTGAAGAGTTAGCGAACTGCTTCATGCAAAGATTTGCACACAACGTAGAAGTCAAGCCGACTCTAAATACCTTAAGGGATAAAAAGCAAGGCATGAACGAAGACGTACATGCCTTCATTATAAGATGGAGGTCACTTTTGGGCCAAGTGCGAGAGCCCATATTCGAAGGATGCGCAGTCATGCTCATCTTGGATAACTTTAAAAGTGAGTTAAAAACCCTTCTCTCGCTCCATGAGATCTCAACTTTCCATAAGTTGATAAAAAAGGCATCCCTTTTCGAAACCAACTTGAGAAAAGGGACATACGATCACTTATGGAAAGGAAGTGCCATTTCTAAAACCCGCTTGGAAAAGTCCATCACTTATGGGCTACCCACGATGGACAAAGGGGCAAAGCCCCATAAAATCACCAATGTCCAGGTTGATCCAGGCGTGGCAGGCACTTCCAAAAATTTTGAAAAACTAGAAAACAAAAGGGAGCGAACTTTTCAAAAACCGATTGAAAAACGGGAGTACACTCCGCTAGGGCAACCTGTGTCGGAGGTCTTAGACCTCCTACTTGCCCAAGGCATGATAGAACTTCCCAAAATCCCCGAAGGAGTTACTTCCAAAGGGGGGTATTTAAATTGATTTTGCAAGTATCATCGGCTCAAAGGCCATGATACCAAACATTGTTTTCCCTTTTAAATAAAATTGAGAAACTGATAGCGGAGGGCTGGCTCCAGGTCACTGCGAAACCTGAGCCACCTCAAGCTATCTTCAAAGAACCCTTTCTCAAGCACGCTAGTAGCAGTGGGAAAGGAAAGGAGGTATGTACACTCACCTTTTCAAAGGAACTAGCGCGAAATTCTGAGTCTGGTCGACCCACTTGTGCGCTCACTCTTGTACTGTACAAGAAACCCGCCCAAGTCGTCATCCGGGGACCACCAAGAGCTGAATCCCCGACTAAACTAGTTTTGAAACTTCAAGGTACTCCTCAACTCATACTTAGAGCCAATTTTAGTGCGAACCCTAGGTTGGTCGGGGGGGAAGTGACTAGATCCGGGAAGATCTATCAACCTCTGCACTTACAAAGTGCTAAAAAGGTGGTCAGTGTGCCTGGCCCCTCAAAAGCATGTATTCCTGGAGTTCTGCCAAAAGCAGACAAGGAGAAAGTTGTCCTAAATCCTTATGATTTTGAAAACCACCTTTCAAAGATTCCTATCCACATGTCTTTCCTAGAGCTTATACAAACCTCGCCTAGGCATAGACTCGTGCTAGAGAAAATTCTAGAAAGAGCCAAGGTTGATTCGAACATAAGTCCGGAATCCCTATCTAACCAAGTGGCTTTAATAGGAGCAAAATCGCCCATCACTTTCTCGGAAGATGATGTAGATAGACCCTACGAGCCCCATAACCAGGCCCTGCATATCAAGATGGTTCTGAATAACCACTCTCTAGACAGGTGCCTAGTCGATGGGGGAGGAGGGCTCAACATCCTTCCACTTCATGTGGCGTACCAAATCAGAGTCACCTTGACTTCAGTAAACCCAAGCCCCATCGTTATCACTAGATACGATGGGAATGCGTCTAGGCCTTTAGGATCGATTGAACTCCCAATGAAAACGGGAGGGATCATGCACACGGGGGTGTTCCATGTCTTGGACATCCACCCCCATTATAACCTGTTGCTGGGAAGGCCCTGGATACACAGCTTGTGCGCTGTGCCATCCACCTTCCACAGGTGTGTCAAGATCCCTTTCAGGGACCAAGTCGTGGTGATCCTAGGTGAGAGTCACCCACAGCTTCAGGGGATCATAAACTCTCCTTGTTTATCGAGTTCCTAGGCCCATGAGGCTAACCTGGGGCAGACTGTGATTGAGCCACCAAGGCTCGTGTTAAACAACCCTAGGAAGGTTGTATGTGTGAAGGGGCCGTCCAAAGCAGGCCCCCTCCCGATCTTAACCCTTCTAGGAAGACCCAAGCAGCCCCTATTTCCAAAGCCCCTGGATAAAAAGCCATACGAGCACGATATGGACGACAACAAGTTCCAGGACCACGATCTTTATCAAAACTTTTCAAAAAATAAGAAATCGTGGAACATGTTGTTAAATATGGGCTTACGCCCTATAAAAGTCTAGGGGCACAAAGCCAGGGTCTCCTAGAGCCCATCCTTCCTAGGGCCAACCCAAGTCGATATGGGATCGGCTATACTCCCAAAATACCGCCAGAGCCACCCCCTGTGACCACCTGGGTCAAGGGTGCCCTGGAGCCTATCCTAGAAGAGACCTACAATTTAGACCTCCTATTCCGAGTCTAACCCATAGTGTTTTCCCTTTGTAGGTATGATGGAAGATCCCTTTCATAAAAATACAAAAACATTTGGAAAACTTAAAATCAAAAAAATCGACAAAGAAGAAAAACCAAAAACAATGGAAAAACAAAAACTCGAAAATAGAGTGCTTTGTATAGTTCCTAAAGTTCTTGTTTTACAAAAACCCAAAAAAATCGAAAATCTAGAAAATACCAAAAAGATTTTGTATGTAGCTGCTCCTGGTAGGACTTTGGAAAAAGATTTCGAAAGGTACGTCGTCTGCATAGCTAGACCAAAAATTTCGAAATCAATTGAAAATCCAAGTACAAAACCAGGTCTTTTTGAAAATCACGCATCAAATTCCCTCGGGTCTCTAGCCCACGATAATGATAAAAGCCCAGAAGTGGATCCCCTTGAGGAGGATCCCACCTCTGAGCTCCCAGAATTTCATAAAATTCTCGATTTTGAAAGACCTTCCAATTCAGTAGGAGGAGATTTCATAGAGGTGAACCTAGGGAATGATTCCAATCCCAAAACCATCAAGATAGGCACATGCTTGCATGAACATGAAAGATCAGCATTCATTGCATTTCTACGAACCTATTGAGATGTGTTTGCATGGACGTATGAAGACATGCCGGGCATAGACCCCAGCATTGTCGAAAATCGTCTTCCCTTAGATGCGGATGTAAAACCCATAAAGCTGAAGCTTAGGAAAATACACCCGAATGTGCACACGCAAGTCAACGCCTCTTCGTCCTTTTCAGGGCTTGGAGTGGATCTTCTCGTGTGTCTAAGGCCTATGTATACAAATAGGGCGTGCCAGCTAGCTTACTTAAGCTAGCGAAGATATTTTTAACACTGACTTCTAAGCGTGGCGACTGTGAGCAAGTAAGCTCTTGTCGTCGCAGACCTTCTTGCACCGATGCGCAAGGGTCAGTCTGTACGCTTTGCAAAAATCGAGTTTTTGGAGAGAAAGTCTACGAAGCGGTTTGAGGTGTCTATTTCGGGTCTTTAAGATGCGATTGCATGTTTTAGATCACGTGGATTTGCACGTGCCTAAGTCTTTTCTTTTATCCCTTTTCGGGCCACCTAGTTTGTGTGTTATGAACACTCCACTACATGGGCGAATTCGAGCGGGGCTTGCTTCGATGCAATATGCGTCCTACCTCGTGGTATGGCGTAGATGCAATGCAAACTCACGCTACTCCAAAGGGAAAACCCGAAATGTAAAGACAATACTGAAGGGAAATGACTGAAGGGAAATAACCGAAGGGAAATAACCGAAGGGAAATAACCGAAGGGAGATATGTATATAGATTATGTATATGAGCCCTTACTCGGGTCTTGCGAATAAGAGCGAAGGCTCAATGTGGGTGCGTGCTTGAATTGAAAGACTTACACACACGACATGAAATTAAACCCAAATATAAATTGCAGTATGGCCTTGACTAAGGTCTTGGGAGTAAGAGCGAAGGCTCAATGTGTGTGAGAGTGCTTGAATTGAAGTACTACACACACGACATGAAATTAAACCCAAATATAAATTGCAGTAAGGCCTTTACTAAGGTCTTGGGAGTAAGAGCGAAGGCTCAATGTGTGTGAAAGTGCTTGAATTGAAAGACTTACTCACACGACATGAAATGAAACCCAAATAGTATAGGTCGGCCCTTACTTGGGTCTTTCAAATAAGAGCGAAAGCTCAATGTGTGTGAGAGTGCTTGAATTGAAAGACTTACTCACACGACATGAAATGAAACCCAAATAGTATAGGTCGGCCCTTACTTGGGTCTTTCAACTAAGAGCGAAAGCTCAATGTGTGTGAGTGCTTGAATTGAAAGACAACGCACCCAACTTAAACAAAACCCTTCGAAAATGAAAGTATATATATACACTTATGTATTAGGGGCTGATTAGGCCCGTGTGTGTTCAAAATCGTGCACGACTAAGAGAGTGCACGTGTGTGGTTGTGCCAAGCCACGTTATTACAAGCGGGGGGAGACTATGCTCCGTTATTACAACCCCGTATCAAATTGAATCTCAAGCAAGTGTACAACTAAAGACCGAGTTTAGACACTTACGAGTAGCTGGTCCGTAGAGGTCTTGCTTGAGCGTGGGCTTGGCCTTGGGCTGCAAACGGGAGCTCCGCGAGGATAGGTGACCAAAGGTGCTGGCCGGCTGCAAGTGGGGCGCGGGATAGGCGCCTCAAAGGTGGCCGATTGCAAGTGGATGTCGCCTCGAGGTGGGGGGTCAAAGGGGCTGAACAAGTGGTTTTTTTTTTTAGGGTCACTAGGGGAGTTGAGTGTTTAGGGAAACTGGACCTAAAGGGGAGTTTGTGGGAAGGCCGAATGGGACACCTAGGGGAAGGCCGAATGGGATATGATGGCTAGGTAGTGGCCGGTAGTTTAGGTTATGCTAGGTTCGACTAAGTGAAAAGGGTGGTGGAAAAGGGGTGAGATGATGATAGGGTGGGTGGCTAGGAGTGGAGAGGTGATAGAGAAGGGCTTTGATAGGGTTAGGGTACTTACCGAATGGGGAGAGGTGGCGGATGAAGTGGGAAGTCGGGAGTGGATGGGACTCTTGGCTGGTTCGGTTGGATGAAGGTGGTGGCGTCCGGCTGGGTGAGATGATGGAGAGTGGAAGAGGGAAGGTGGCGGTGCAGGTGGTGCCGGTGGAGAGTGGAGCAGGTGGAGAGTGGAGCAGGCGGACAGGTGGAGAGTGGAGTCGGCTGGGCTGAGGTGAGGGCCTTCTAGCTTGAAAACCCGCCCCCAAAGGGGAGGGGTTTAAATAGGGGATGGGTAGGTCGGTTAGGGCTGGGCTGAGGGTAGTGGTTAGGTGGTTTAGGTAGGGTGGTATGTAGATAAGGTGGGCTGGAAAGGGTTGGGCCAGATATTTTAAAACTAGGGGTTTGGGTAGATTGTGGGCTAAGGGTGGTTTAGGGGTTTAGGGCTAGGTTAGGTGGTTGGGTTTTAGGGTGAGGTTTAGTGAGCTAGGTTAGGTGATTAGGCTAGGTTTAGGCTAGGATTAGGGAAATTAGTCTAGGTTTAGGGAAGGATTAGGGAAGTGGGTTAGGTGATTAGGTTGGGATTAGGCCGGGATTAGGGAAGTGGGTTAGGTGATTAGGTTGGGATTAGGGGTGGATTAGGGGTTTAGGCTAGGATTAGTCATTTTGGGTTAGGTTTAGGTGAGGGAGCTCCCTTAGCATGGCCCATAGACCTTGATCACCCCATGTTGGTGCAGCCCTAGGTTAGGTTTTAGCTAATTACAAGCTTAAACCCACTCAATTAGGCTAACCCACATGATTAAACCCAAACTTGACACACAAGTCAAGCTTAATACAACACTCTTGATATTTTCCATCCCCACTCTCTCTCATGCCCAATATCCCACGTGAATTTCAAGTGGGCCCCACCTCCATTTATGAGAAGGTGATGTGGGCCATGGATATGGATATTGGATTGGATCTCTGGATCCAAATCCAAATCCAAATCCAAGTCCACACATGGGTTTGGATTGGAATCTGGATATATATGGTCCAGATCCAATCCAAACTGAACTCTGACTCCTTCGAGCTGGGTTCGAAACGGACGATTCATGCGGGGCCTGACAGCATCAGTACTCCGTCTGCGTTGGGTCTTCGCCAACATAGTCGTCCGCCTCCGTTTCTGCCTTCCGGAGATGACTTCAAATGCTATTTTGATAAGAACAGGGTCTTGGACGTTCGAGATCCTGGGGGTGTGAATCAGATACAAGAGTTGCTGTGCCGGGCTCGACGTGTGCTCCGGTTCCGGGCTCTTCTTAGCTCTCCTGGTCCTGTCTTGATCGGGCCAAGCCACTTCGGGGTTTCAAAACATGTTTTAAAAGGTTTTTTAAAAGCCATATCATATGTTTTTGAAAGACAAAGTTTAAAACATATATACAGGGTTGTCTGGAAGGCTCCTGGGTTTCCAGACTCAAAAATGGCCCTTTGGGGCTGCTTTTACAAAACCAAGTTTGTTTTAAGGAATTCGTGGGATTTCGGGGTGTTTACAGATGCCCCTCTTTGGCCTTGTCCAAATAGATTTGGATAAGGGCAAAGATGACAAACACCCCTTTTAATGTCTCCCTAGATCTAGCCACGAAGAATATGGGATCGTCCCGTTTTTAGCAAAATCTCAATTTACAAACTCTGGTAGGAGGAGATATCATGCCAAAGGGCTGTACTTATGGAATCTGGTCCTAAATGGGATCATGTTCATGCAAGTACCATGCGTGGAATGCAGATGACATGGGTGTGGTGCCAAGGGTGGCGACCTCCCAGAGACCAGATGTGGTCGAACTCTAGAGACTTACAAGGTCTATTGCTCCAAGTGAGCAAATCCTATGCTGTTCGATGTTCGGTTTTCAAAACTTATTTACAAAAGCTATTTACAAAAGGGACAACTGTCTTGAGTCTCGATCCTAAGGATCTCGAGCTCTTCGTGCTTGCCCTTGTTTGAGTCTTAACACTCGCTTATCTAGCGGAGGTTTTATAAGAAAACAAGCTTCATTTCAAATTCCTACGCCTTACTCGAAACGTCGAATTCTCAAACAAGACGAAATTCAAGTAAGTAAATCCTATTTTTACTTTAGGATTCCTCGAAACGAACCATGCTTCAGCTTGGGATAAGCCAGGGATGGGAAGAGATACCACGGTCCCTTCTGAAACGTCCCGTGGTTTAAGGCATAGAAGGCGGAAAATTGCTCTTTTTGAGCTTTTTGGCCTCTTTTCCCTTTTTTTTTTATAGAGGGTCTCCCTTTGGGAGTATTTTTTCTTTAATCCCTCTTTTTCATAAGAGAATCAATTTTTCTTTTAAACTCTGGTTTCTTTCTTTTGGAAAGAGACTTTGAATGGGAAATTCCCTTTTGTTTTGGGCCTTTGTTTTCCTTTTGGAAATAGAAGAGAAGAGGGGAGGACTTATCCCAAGCCTACACTTGATTCATTCCAGATCGGCCTATTTAGAAATAGCACGTACTACTTGCAAGTATCTTGCTATGTTGAACTAGGCCTTTCTTTGTAAGAGGAAGGATTTTGAAATGTAACCATGATTTTGAAAAACTCCACTCTTTCACAAGTGCGAATTCTCTCACTCAAGGTCACACGAGTTCGCCTTTGCACCTTATTCACATGTCTCAGGGCAGCTATCCCTATAAATTTTCGAAAACTGGAATTTAATCCAGATCCTACACATGATACTTCTTTAAGTATTGAATATTGATAGGATCTGCTAAATTCCTACCTTCTACATCGATCAACCAATACGAATTGTTCGTAGTGGTTGCTCGTACAACATAGGGTCCATCCCAGCTGGGGCGCCACTTGCCTAGGGGGTGTGGGCCACGATGGTGGATGGTTTTTAAGACCAGATCTCCCACTTCAAAGTGGCGAGGTCTCATGTGTTTGCTATAATGTCGGGCTATCCTTTGCCGGTATGCACGAGCATGATCCATGGCAAGGAGTCGCCTCTCATCTAGCAAATCTAGTTCGGCCATCCTAGCATGCTGAAGCGTCTCTAGGGGGAGGTCGAGTGCTATGGATGTATGAAATGAATGCAATTGAGTATGAATGGGAAGAATGGCATTTGTGCCATAGACCAACTCGAATGGTGTGGCATTCGTGGGAGTCCGGATGGAAGTCCTATAAGCCCATAAGGCTTCATCCAGCTTCTCGTGCCACGTCCTACCCTTCTCTAAGGTTTTCTCAATAATACTAATGAGAGTCTTGTTTGTGGCTTCGGCTTGGCCGTTGCCTTGAGGGTAGTAGGGCGAGGAGAAGTGGTGAGTTATGCCATACGTGTTGCACAACTTAACCATCCGCTCATTCTTGAATGGGGTACCATTATCAGACACAAGGTCTCGTGGAACCCCAAATCGAGCCAAGATATTCCTCCGGATGAAAGCCACCACATGTTGCCCCATTACATTTGTTAGGGAAATGGCTTCCACCCACTTGGAGAAATACTCCGTGGCTGCTAAAATAAAACGATGCCCATTCGAGGCCTTTGGAAATATTGGGCCTACAATGTCAAACGCCCACATGGTAAATGGCCAGGGGCTGACCACGGAATGCAATGCAGATGAAGGGATATGAATGGCGTGCCCATGCACTTGACACGGATGACACCTCCTACATGATCGTGACAATCCTTTTTCAGGGTGGACCAAAAATAGCCCCCTCTAAGTATTTTCATCGCCATCATGTTGGCATTAACATGACCTCCACATTCTCCATCGTGGAACTCATGCATCACTATCCTAGCCTCCTCTAGGTCGATACACCTAAGCAGAATGCCGGTAAAACTCTTTTTGTATAAGACCCCACCCAGAATGGTGTATCGGGTCGAAATCTTACGAATGAATGCCTTATCTTTGGATGTGGCATTCTCGGCAAATCCCCCATTTTCTAAAAATTGTTTTATGTCATAGAACCAGGGTTTTTCAATAGACTCTGGGTTGTTTTGGCAAATATCCAAGTCGTGTGTGGATGGATGGGGCGCATGCCATATTTCCAAAGATCTGGTCCCTGAAATGGGATCGACCTTCAGGGCTGAACCCAAGGAGGAGAGGGCATCGGCGATGCCATTGTCCTCTCTTCCTACGTGTGTGAGTTTACACGATTGGAAGGATTGGGCCAATCGAGTGGCCAACTCGTGATATGGAAGTAGTTTCTCATTACGTACTTGCCAAATTTTTAAAACCTGGTTTATGACAAGGAGCGAATCTCCAAAGACCTCGATGCATGATGCCCCTAGAGTTTTCGAAATCCTTAAGCCTTGTATGAGTGCTTCATACTCAGCTACGTTGTTGGAACATTCGAAATCTAAGCGGACTGCTATGGGAATCTCGCCCTTTTCAGGGGAGATTAGGATGATCCCGGCACCAGCCCCTCGTTGGTTTCGTGCCCCGTCGAAGTGCATCTTCCACACTTGGTTTTCGAAAGAATTTGCCAAAATGTGGTTTTGAAAATGGTTTTGCAATATGCCTTCATCAGGCATTTCGACAAGAGTGGGATATGCGTCCTCTAAGGGGAATTCAGCCACGTAATCTGCTAGGGCTTGCCCCTTAATGGAGATCTGGTGATGGTATTTCAGATCATACTCCATTAGAAGGAGTTGCCATTTACCCAATCTACCCGTGAGAATGGGTTTTTCGAACAAGTGCTTGATTGGATCAAGCTTGGACACTATCCAGATCTCATGATCTAGGAAATAGTGTCTGAACTTCTGGCAGGCCCAGACTAGGGCCAAGCACGTCTTCTCCATGGCTTGATAATTTCGTTCATAAGCCAAGAGAGTTTTCGAAATATAGTAGATGGCATACTCCTTATGGGTGTCATCCTCGTATTGAGCCAACAGGGCTCCTAAAGCGTTTACATGCACGGAGATGTATAATAAAAGCGGTTTTCCTTGTTTTGGAGGATTCAAAACGGGGGGATTAACCAAGTATGCCTTCAGTCTCTCGAAGGACTTTTGGCATTCGTCATCCCATAAGAATTTCGTACCCTTCCTTAACAGTTTGTTGAAGGGTTCGCATCTAGTTGCCAGATTCGATATGAATCGGCGCACAGATTGTAATCGACCCTGGAGGCTGCGGATTTGGGTGAGATTGGAGGGTGGAGCCATGTCTATGATGGCTCGACACTTAGAGGGGTCGACTTCTATTCCCCTTTGGCTCACCATAAAGCCTAGAAGCTTCCCTGATTCTACCCCGAACACACATTTTTGAGGGTTTAGCTTTACTTTGTAAAGCCTAAGCCTTTCGAAAATCTTTTGTAAACATTCGATATGGGTGCATCGGGTTTTGGATTTCGCCAAGAGATCATCTACATACACTTCTACAAGCTCATGAATTTGATCATGGAAGATCGTGTTCATGGCTCGTTGGTATGTTGCGCCGGCATTTTTCAAACCAAAGGGCATGACTGTATAGCAGTACGTGCCCCATGGGGTTGTGAAGGCGGTCTTACCCTGATCTCGTGGACTTAGTTTGATTTGATTATAGCCTGAATAGCCATCCATGAATGAAAACATTTCATGATTTGCAGTACTATCGACTATCAAATCTATGTTTGGTAAAGGATAATTATCCTTTGGAGTGGCTTTATTCAGGTTTCTGAAATCGATGCATATTCGAATTTTCCCATTGGTTTTTCGAACCACAACGATATTTGATAACCAATCAGAATACGCAATGGGTTTTATAAATCCGGCTTTTAGCAGATCTTCTAAACCCTCTTTGACTTGCGTGTGTACATTCGGGTGTATTTTCCTAAGCTTTTGCTTTATGGGTTTCACACCTGCATCTAAGGGAAGACGATGCTCGACTATGCTGGGATCTATGCCCGGCATGTCTTCATACGTCCATGCAAACACATCTAAATAGGTTCGTAGAAATGCAATGAATGCTAACCTTTCAGTTTCATGCAAGCATGCGCCTATTTTGATGGTTTTGGGATTGGAATCATCCCCTAGGTTCACCTCTATGAAATCTCCTCCTACTGATTGGGAAGGTCTTTCAAAATCGAGAATTCTATGAAATTCTGGGAGCTCAGAAGTGGGATCTTCCTCAAGGGGATCCACTTCTGGGCTTTGATCATTCTCGTGGGCTATAGACCCGAGGGAACTTGATGCGTGGTTTTCAAAATAACCTGGTTTTGTACTTGGATTTTCAAGTGATTTCGAAATTTTTGGTCTGGCTATGCAGACGACGTTTCTTTCGAAATCCTTTCCTTTTGCCAAAGTCCTACCAGGAGCAGCTATGTACAAAATCTTTTTGGTATTTTCCAAATTTTCGATTTTTTTTTATTTTTGTAAAACAAGAACTTTGGGAACTATATAAAGCACTCTTTTTTCGAGTTTTTGCTTTTCCATTGTTTTTGGTTTTTCTTGTTTTTCGATTTTTTTTTTATTTTAAGTTTTTCAAATGTTTTTGGTATTTTTAGAAAAAGGGATCTTCCGTCATATCTACATAGGGAAAACACTACGGGTTAGACTCGGAATAGGAGGTCTAAATCGTAGGTCTCTTCTAAGACAGGCTCCGGGGCACCCTTGACCCAGGTGGTCACAGGGGGTGGCTCCAGCGGTATTCGGGGAGTATAGCCGATCCCATATCGGCTTGGGTTGGCCCTAGGAAGGATGGGCTCTAGGAGACCCTGGCTTTGTGCCCCTAGACTCTTGTAGGGCGTGTAGCCCATGTTCAATAACATGTTCCACGACCTTTTGTTTTTTGAAAAGATGGGATATAAGTCGTGGTCCTGGAACATGCTATCGTCCATATTAGGTTCGTATGGCCTTTTGTCCAGGGGTTTTGGAAATAGGGAACGTTTGGGTTTTCCTAGGAGGATTAGAGTCGGGAGGGGGCCTGCTTTTGGCGGCCCCTTCACACATACAACTTTCCTAGGGTTGTTCAACACGAGCCGAGGTGGCTCAACCATGATTTGCCCCAGGTTAGCCTCATGGGCCTGGGAGCTTGATAAACAAGGGGAGTTTATGATCCCCTGAAGCTGTGGGTGATTCTCACCTAGGATCACTACGACCTGGTCCCTAAAAGGGATCTTGACACACCTGTGGAAGGTGGATGGCACAGCGCACAAACTGTGTATCCATGGCCTTCCCAGCAACAGGTTATAATGGGGGTGGATGTCCAAGACATGGAACACCCCCGTGTGTTCGATCCCTCCCGTTTCCATTGGGAGTTCGATGGATCCTAAAGGTCTAGACGCATTCCCATCGTATCCAGTGATAACGATGGGGCTTGGGTTCACTGAAGTCAAGGTGACTCCGATTTTGTACGCCACATGAAGTGGAAGGATGTTGAGCCCTCCTCCACCATCGACTAGGCACCTGTCCAGAGAGTGGTTGTTTAGAACCACCTCGATATGCAGGGCCTGGTTATGGGTTTCGTAGGGTCTATCTACATCATCTTCCGAAAAGGTGATGGGCGATTTTGCTCCTAATAAAGCCACTTGGGCAGACAAGGATTCCGGACTTATGTTCGAATCAACCTTGGCCCTTTCTAGAATTTTCTCTAATACAAGTCTATGCCTAGGCGAGGTTTTGATAAGCTCTAGGATAGACATGTGAATAGGAATCTTTGAAAGGTGGTTTTCGAAATCATAAGGATTTAGGATGACTTTGTCCTTATCTGCTTTTGGCAGACCACTAGGGATACATGCTTTTGAGGGGCCAGGCACACTGACCACCTTTTGAGCACCTTGAAGGTGCGGGGGTTGATAGATCCTCCCGGATCTAGTGACTTCCCCCACGACCAGCCTAGGGTTCGTGCTAAACTTGGCTCTAAGGATGAGCTGAGGAGAACCTTGGATTTTCAAAACTGGTTTTACCGGGGTTTCCACTTTTGGTGGTCCCCGAATGACGACTTGGGCGGGCCTCTTGTATAGTACAAGGATGGGCGCACAAGTAGGTCGACCAGGTTCTGGTTTTTGCGCTAGTTCTTTGGAAATGGTGAGGGTACATACCTCCTTTCCTTTCCCACTGCCACTGGCGTGTTTGGGAAAGGGTTCCTTGAAGATAGCTTGAGGTGGCTCAGGTTCCGCAGTGACCTGGAGCCGGCCTTCTGCTATCAAGTTCTCAATTTTATTTAAAAGAGAGAAGCAGCGTTTGGTATCATGGCCTTTGAGCCGATGATACTTACAAAATCGGTTTAAATACCCCCCTTTGGACGTGACTCCTTCGGGGATTTCAGGGAGTTCGATCATGCCCTGGGCAAGCAAGAGGTCTAGGACCTCCGACACAGGTTGCCCTAGCGGAGTGTACTCCCGTTTTTCAACCGGTTTTTGAAAATTGCGTTCCCTCTTATTTTCTAATTTTTCAAAATTTTTAGAAGTGCCCGCCATGCCTGGATCCACCCGGACATTGGCGATTTTATGGGGCTTTGCCCCTTTGTCCGTTGTGGGCAGCCCATATGCGATGGGCTTTTCCAAACGGGTTTTTGGAACGGCACTTCCTTTCCATAAGTGATCGTATGTCCCTTTTCGCAAGTTGGTTTCGAAAAGGGAGGCCTTTTTGATCAACTTATGGAAAGTTGAAATCTCATGGAGCGAGAGAAGGGTTTTTAACTCGCTTTTGAAATTATCCAGGATGAGCATCACTGCGCATCCTTCGGATATGGGCTCTCGCACTTGGCCCAAAAGCGACCTCCATCTTATAATGAAGGCATGCACGTCTTCGTTCATGCCTTGCTTTGTATCCCTTAAGGTATTCAGGGTTGGCGTGACTTCCACGTTGTGTGCAAATCTTTGCATGAAGCAGTTCGCTAACTCTTCAAAAGTAGCGAACTGGCTTAAGTCGTAGGAAGCCAGCCATTTGGCAGCTGTGCCTTTAAGGGATAGAGGGAACCAATACACCCATTTCATCGAGTCCTTTTTCTTCTTATGGGCTCGACGTGAGAAAAGCTGCAAGTGAGACCTAGGGTCTCCCATGCCATCATACCGATGGAAGTTCGGTATTTCATCATCACTGTCTGTTTCGTAATCCATAGGAAGCAAAATCAGACAGGGCGTAGCTTCTTTTTTCTTTATTCTGCCCTTTCAGCAACTGCTGTAGGGCTTTACGGTCCTTTTGTGTGAAGGACTCGTGGTGTTGGTTGCCTTCCATTACGGAGGCCTCTTTTTGCTTGCGAGGTTTTTCAGATTTCTTTTTAGGCCTTTGTTTACCGTTTGATGAACATGAATCGCCTACTTCAGCCTCTTGGCTGAGAGCATCGATTTTGGCCTCAAACTCCCTTCTCAAGTCCTCGATTTCATCTAGTTTTATTTTGTTTTTGAAAATCCTCCTAGAGTGAGAACTTGATGCGCATGAGCCTTGGCTCGACACTTCACTTGGATTGGATTTTGACATGCTTTTCAAGCTTTTTCAAAGTGTCCTAAGTACAAGCAAAGAAAATAAGTTAAAACGACACCTTTTTACAAAATTTTCGCAAGATTTCTACAAGCAAACTCGATTTTTGAAAAGGCTCCCGTCCCACCGGGCGTGCCAATCTCTGTAGACGTGCGAAAATCCCCGCCTCTTCGTCCTTTTCAGGGCTTGGAGTGGATCTTCTCGTGTGTCTAAGGCCTATGTATACAAATAGGGCGTGCCAGCTAGCTTACTTAAGCTAGCGAAGATATTTTTAACACTGACTTCTAAGCGTGGTGACTGTGAGCAAGTAAGCTCTTGTCGTTTCTTGCACCGATGCGCAAGGGTCAATCTGTACGCTTTGCAAAAATCGAGTTTTTGGAGAGAAAGTCTACGAAGCGGTTTGAGGTGTCTATTTCCTTTAATGCGATTGCATGTTTTAGATCGTGGATTTGCACGTGCCTAAGTCTTTTCTTTTATCCCTTTTCGGGCCACCTAGTTTGTGTGTTATGAACACTCCACTACATGGGCGAATTCGAGCGGGGCTTGCTTCGATGCAATATGCGTCCTACCTCGTGGTATGGCATAGATGCAATGCAAACTCACGCTACTCCAAAGGGAAAACCCGAAATGTAAAGACAATACTGAAGGGAAATGACTGAAGGGAAATAACTGAAGGGAGATATGTATATAGATTATGTATATGAGCCCTTACTCAGGTCTTGCGAATAAGAGCGAAGGCTCAATGTGGGTGCGTGCTTGAATTGAAAGACTTACACACACGACATGAAATTAAACCCAAATATAAATTGCAGTATGGCCTTGACTAAGGTCTTGGGAGTAAGAGCGAAGGCTCAATGTGTGTGAGAGTGCTTGAATTGAAGTACTACACACACGACATGAAATTAAACCCAAATATAAATTGCAGTAAGGCCTTTACTAAGGTCTTGGGAGTAAGAGCGAAGGCTCAATGTGTGTGAAAGTGCTTGAATTGAAAGACTTACTCACACGACATGAAATGAAACCCAAATAGTATAGGTCGGCCCTTACTTGGGTCTTTCAAATAAGAGCGAAAGCTCAATGTGTGTGAGAGTGCTTGAATTGAAAGACTTACTCACACGACATGAAATGAAACCCAAATAGTATAGGTCGGCCCTTACTTGGGTCTTTCAACTAAGAGCGAAAGCTCAATGTGTGTGAGTGCTTGAATTGAAAGACAACGCACCCAACTTAAACAAAACCCTTCGAAAATGAAAGTATATATATACACTTATGTATTAGGGGCTGATTAGGCCCGTGTGTGTTCAAAATCGTGCACGACTAAGAGAGTGCACGTGTGTGGTTGTGCCAAGCCACGTTATTACAAGCGGGGGGAGACTATGCTCCGTTATTACAACCCCGTATCAAATTGAATCTCAAGCAAGTGTACAACTAAAGACCGAGTTTAGACACTTACGAGTAGCTGGTCCGTAGAGGTCTTGCTTGAGCGTGGGCTTGGCCTTGGGCTGCAAACGGGAGCTCCGCGAGGATAGGTGACCAAAGGTGCTGGCCGGCTGCAAGTGGGGCGCGGGATAGGCGCCTCAAAGGTGGCCGATTGCAAGTGGATGTCGCCTCGAGGTGGGGGGTCAAAGGGGCTGAACAAGTGGTTTTTTTTTTTAGGGTCACTAGGGGAGTTGAGTGTTTAGGGAAACTGGACCTAAAGGGGAGTTTGTGGGAAGGCCGAATGGGACACCTAGGGGAAGGCCGAATGGGATATGATGGCTAGGTAGTGGCCGGTAGTTTAGGTTATGCTAGGTTCGACTAAGTGAAAAGGGTGGTGGAAAAGGGGTGAGATGATGATAGGGTGGGTGGCTAGGAGTGGAGAGGTGATAGAGAAGGGCTTTGATAGGGTTAGGGTACTTACCGAATGGGGAGAGGTGGCGGATGAAGTGGGAAGTCGGGAGTGGATGGGACTCTTGGCTGGTTCGGTTGGATGAAGGTGGTGGCGTCCGGCTGGGTGAGATGATGGAGAGTGGAAGAGGGAAGGTGGCGGTGCAGGTGGTGCCGGTGGAGAGTGGAGCAGGTGGAGAGTGGAGCAGGCGGACAGGTGGAGAGTGGAGTCGGCTGGGCTGAGGTGAGGGCCTTCTAGCTTGAAAACCCGCCCCCAAAGGGGAGGGGTTTAAATAGGGGATGGGTAGGTCGGTTAGGGCTGGGCTGAGGGTAGTGGTTAGGTGGTTTAGGTAGGGTGGTATGTAGATAAGGTGGGCTGGAAAGGGTTGGGCCAGATATTTTAAAACTAGGGGTTTGGGTAGATTGTGGGCTAAGGGTGGTTTAGGGGTTTAGGGCTAGGTTAGGTGGTTGGGTTTTAGGGTGAGGTTTAGTGAGCTAGGTTAGGTGATTAGGCTAGGTTTAGGCTAGGATTAGGGAAATTAGTCTAGGTTTAGGGAAGGATTAGGGAAGTGGGTTAGGTGATTAGGTTGGGATTAGGGAAGTGGGTTAGGTGATTAGGTTGGGATTAGGGGTGGATTAGGGGTTTAGGCTAGGATTAGTCATTTTGGGTTAGGTTTAGGTGAGGGAGCTCCCTTAGCATGGCCCATAGACCTTGATCACCCCATGTTGGTGCAGCCCTAGGTTAGGTTTTAGCTAATTACAAGCTTAAACCCACTCAATTAGGCTAACCCACATGATTAAACCCAAACTTGACACACAAGTCAAGCTTAATACAACACTCTTGATATTTTCCATCCCCACTCTCTCTCATGCCCAATATCCCACGTGAATTTCAAGTGGGCCCCACCTCCATTTATGAGAAGGTGATGTGGGCCATGGATATGGATATTGGATTGGATCTCTGGATCCAAATCCAAATCCAAGTCCACACATGGGTTTGGATTGGAATCTGGATATATATGGTCTAGATCCAATCCAAACTGAACTCTGACTCCTTCGAGCTGGGTTCGAAACGGACGATTCATGCGGGGCCTGACAGCATCAGTACTCCGTCTGCGTTGGGTCTTCGCCAACATAGTCGTCCGCCTCCGTTTCTGCCTTCCGGAGATGACTTCAAATGCTATTTTGATAAGAACAGGGTCTTGGACGTTCGAGATCCTGGGGGTGTGAATCAGATACAAGAGTTGCTGTGCCGGGCTCGACGTGTGCTCCGGTTCCGGGCTCTTCTTAGCTCTCCTGGTCCTGTCTTGATCGGGCCAAGCCACTTCGGGGTTTCAAAACATGTTTTAAAAGGTTTTTTTTTTAAAAGCCATATCATATGTTTTTGAAAGACAAAGTTTAAAACATATATACAGGGTTGTCTGGAAGGCTCCTGGGTTTCCAGACTCCAAAATGGCCCTTTGGGGCTGCTTTTACAAAACCAAGTTTGTTTTAAGGAATAGGTCGATTATAGTCCGTTCGCCGATTCATATCAAATCTGGCGACTAGATGCGAACCCTTCAACAAACTATTGAGGAAGGGCACAAAATTCTTATGAGATGATGAATGTCAGAAGTCCTTCGAGAGACTAAAGGCATACCTGGTTAGTCCCCCCGTTTTGAATCCTCCAAAGCAAGGAAAACCACTTTTACTTTACATTTCTGTGCATGCGAATGCTTTGAGAGCCCTATTGGCTCAATACGAGGATGACACCCACAAGGAGTATGCCATCTACTATATTTCAAAAACTCTATTGGCTTATGAACGAAATTATCAAGCCATGGAGAAGACGTGCTTGGCCCTAGTCTGGGCCTGCCAGAAATTCAGACACTATTTCCTAGATCATGAGATTTGGATAGTGTCCAAGCTTGATCCAATCAAGCACTTGTTCGAAAAACCCATTCTCAAGGGTAAATAGGGCAAATGGCAACTCCTTCTAATGGAGTATGACCTGAAATACCATCACCAAATCTCCATTAAGGGACAAGCCCTAGCAGACTACGTGGCTGAGTTCCCCCTGGAGGACGCATATCCCACACTTGATGAAATGCCTGATGAAGGCATATTGCGAAACCATTTTCAAAACCACATTTTGGCAAACAATTTTGAAAACCAAGTTTGGAAGATATACTTCGATGGGGCACGAAACCAACGAGGGGCTGGTGCTGGGGTCATCCTCATCTCCCCTTAAAAGGGCGAGATTCCAATAGTAGTCCGCCTAGATTTCGAATGTTCCAACAACGTAGCTAAGTATGAAGCACTCATACAAGGCTTAAGAATTTCAAAAAGTCTAGGGGCATCATGCATTGAGGTCTTTGGAGATTCGCTCCTTGTCATAAACCAGGTTTTGAAAATTTGGCAAGTACGTAATGAAAAACTACTTCCATATCACGAGTTGGCCACTCGATTGGTTGAGTCCTTCCAATCGTACAAACTCACACACGTGGGAAGAGAGGACAATGGCATCGCCGATGCCCTCTCCTCCTTGGGTTCAGCCCTAAAGGTCGATCCCATTTTAGGGACCCGGTCTTTAGAAATATGGCATGCGCCCAACCCATCCACACACGACTTGGATATTTACCAAAATAACCCCGATTCTATTGAAAAACCCTGGTTTTACGACATCAAATATTATATAGAAAGTGGGGGATTCACCGAGGATGCCACATCCAAAGATAAGGCATTCATCCGTAAGATTTCGACCCGATACACCATTCTGGGTGGGGTTCTAAATAAAAAGAGCTTTACCGGCATTCTGCTTAGGTGTATCGATCTAGAGGAGGCTAGGATAGAGATGCATGAATTCCACGATGGAGAATGTGGAGGACATGTTAATGCCAACATGATGGCAAAGAAAATACTTAGAGGGGGCTATTTTTGGTCCACCCTGAAAAAGGATTGTCACTATCATGTTAGGAAGTGTCATCCATGTCAAGTGCATGGGCACGCCATTCATATCCCATCATTTGCATTGCATTCCGTGGTCAGCCCCTAGCCATTAACCATATGGGCGTTTGACATCATAGGCCCCATCTTTCCAAAAGCCTCGAATGGGCATCGATTTATTTTAGCGGCCACGGAGTATTTCTCCAAGTGGGTAGAAGCCATTTCCCTAACCAACGTACTGGGGCAACATATGGTGGCTTTCATTAGGAGGAATATCTTGGCTCGATTTGGGGTTCCACGAGACCTTGTGTCTGACAATGGCACCCCATTCAAGAACAAGCGGATGGTTAAGTTGTGCAACACGTATGGCGTAACTCACCACTTCTCTTCGCCCTACTACCCTCAAGGCAACGGCCTAGCTGAAGCCACGAACAAGACTCTCATTAGTATAATTGAGAAAACCTTAGAGAAGGGTAGGACGTGGCACGAGAAGCTGGATGAAGCCTTATGGGCTTATAGGACTTCCATCCAGACGCCCACGAATGCCACACCATTCAAATTGGTCTCTGACACAAATGCCATTCTTCCCATTCATACTCAACTGCACTCATTCCATACATCCATAGCACTCGACCTCCCCCTAGAGACGCTTCAGCATGCTAGGATGGCCGAACTAGATTTACTAGATGAGAGGCGACTCCTTGCCATGGATCATGCTCGTGCATACCGGTAAAGGATAGCCCAACACTATGGCAAATACATGAGACCTCGCCACTTTGAAGTGGGGGATCTAGTCTTAAAAATCATCCATTATCGTGGCTCACATCCACTCGGAAAGTGGCGTCCCAAGTGGGATGGACCCTATGTTGTACGTGCAACCACTACGAACAACTCGTATTGGTTGATCGATGTAGAAGGTAGGAATTTAGCAGATCCTATCAATATTCAATACTTAAAGAAGTATTATGTACAGGATTTGGATTAAATTCCCCATTTTCGAAAATTTTAGGGATAGCTACCCTGAGACATGAAAATAAGGTGCAAAGGCAAAGTCGTGTGACCCTGAGTGAGAGAATTCGCACTTGTGAAAGAGTGGAGTCTTCAAAATCGTGGTTACATTTCAAAATCCTTCTTCTTACAAAGAAAGGCCTAGTTCAACATAGCAAGATACTTGCAAGTAGTACGTGCTATTTCTAAATAGGCTGATCTGGAATGGATTGAGTGTGAGCTTGGGATAAGTCCTCCCTTCTTCTCTTCTCCTTCCAAAAGAAAAACAAAGGCCCAAATAAAGGGAATTTCCCATCCAAAGTCTCTTTCCAAAAGAAAGAAACCAAAATTCAAAAGAAAAATCGATTCTCTTATGAAAAAGAGGGATTAAAGAAAAAATACTCCCAAAGGGAGACCCTCTACAAAAAAAAAGGAAAAAGAGGCTAAAAAGCTCAAAAAGAGCAGTTTTCTGCCTTTTATGCCTTAAACCACGGGACGCTTCAGAAGGGACCGTGGTATCTCTTTCCCATCCCTGGCTTATCCCAAGCTAAAGCATGGTTCATTTCGAGGAATCTTAAAGTAAAAATAGGATTTACTTACTTGAATTTCATCTTGTTTGAGAATTCGACGTTTCGAGTAAGGCATAGGAATTTAAAATATAGCTTGTTTTCTTATAAAACCTCCACTAGATAAGCGAGTGTCAAGACTCAAACAAGGGCAAACACGAAGAGCTCGAGATCCTTAGGATTGAGACTCAAGACAGTTGTCCCTTTTGTAAATAGCTTTTATAAATAGATTTTGAAAAATCAAACATCGAACAGCATAGGATCTGCTCACTTGGAGCAACATGCCTTGTAAGTCTCTAGAGTTCGACCACATCTGGTCTCCGGGAGGTCGCCACTCTTGGCACCACACCCATGTCATGCATTTGCATTCCACGCATGACACTTGCATAAACATGATCCCATTTTTAGGACCAGATTCCATACATATCCCTTTGGCATGATATCTCCTCCTACCAGGGTTTTAAAAGTGAGATTTTTGCTAAAGATTGGGACGATCCCATATTCTTTGTGGTTAGATCTAGGGAGACATTGAAAGGGGTGTTTGTCAACTTTGCC
The DNA here is from genome assembly GCA_036023115.1 of Brasenia schreberi. NCBI lineage: Eukaryota > Viridiplantae > Streptophyta > Magnoliopsida > Nymphaeales > Cabombaceae > Brasenia > Brasenia schreberi. The sequence goes on from JAYKKT010000041.1 coordinate 8,222,999, forward strand.
CTTATCCAAATCGATTTGGACAAGGCCAAAGAGGGGCATTTGTAAACACCCCGAAATCCCACGAACTTCTCAAAACAACCTGGTTTTGTAAAAGCAGCCCCAAAGGGCTATTTTGAGTCTGGAAACCCAGGAGCCTTCCAGACAACCCTGTATAGATGTTTTAAACTTTTATATGTTTTAAATATGTATAATATGTTTTAAAAACTGTTAAAATATGTTTTGAAACCCCACAAAGCAAGCTTGGCCTGATCAAAGCAGGACCAGAAGAGTTAAAGAGAGCCCAGAACCGAAGCACAAGTCAAGCCCGGCACAGCAACTTTCGCGTTGAGTCCACCCCCAGGATCTCGAACGTCCAAGACCCTGTTATCAGCAAACATCACTTGAAATCATCTCCGGAAGGTAAAAATAGAAGCGGACGATCATGTTGGCGAAGACCCAACATAGACGGAGTACTAATGCTGTCAGACCCCGCACAAACCGTTCATTTCAAACACAGTCTGAAGGAGTCAGAATTCAGTTTGGATTAGATCTGGACCATATATATCCAGATCCCAATCCAAACCTATGTGTGGATTTGGATTTGGATTTGGATCCAGAGATCCAATCCAATATCCACATCCATGGCCCACATCACCTTCTCATAAATGGAGGTGGGGCCCACTTGAAATTCACGTGGGATTATGGGCATGAGAGAGAGTGGGGGAGGATAAGATTTGAGGGTGATTGTAATTAAGCTTGACTTGTGTGTCAAGTTTGGGGTTAATCATGTGGGTTAGCCTAATTGGCATGGGTTTAAGCTTGTATTAGCCAAAACCTAACCTAGGGCTGCACCAACATGATGCCACAAGGTCTATGGGTTATGCAAAGGGAGCTCCCTAACCCAATCCTAATAAAAAACCCCTAATCCTAGCCTTTTATCCTAATCCTAGCCTTTTACCCTAATCCTAGCCTAAACCTAGCCTAATCACCTAACCCACTTCCCTAATCCTGGCCTAATCCCAACCTAATCACCTAACCCACTTCCCTAATCCTTCCCTAAACCTAGCCTAATTTCCTTAAACCTAACCTAAACACCTAACCCACCTCACTAAACCTCACCCCAAAACCAACCCACCTAGCTAAGCCCTAAACCCCTAAACCACCCCACCTAAACCTAGCACACTGTAGACACCGAAAATTTTCACTTACGGGTTCTTAGGCCTGAAGTGAACCTTTTCGCAATCTACTTCGCTTTATGGGCGTGCCAGCTAGTTTACTTTAACTAGCAAAGTATGTTTTGAAAACAATCTGACTTTTGAAAGGCGATTGTAGGCAAGCGGGATTTTTACGTCGCAGACCTTCTTGCACCGATGCGCAAGGGTCAGTCTGTACGCTTAGAGACTTCGTTTTGAAACAAGTTTAACTCAAAATATATTTTGAATGAAGAAGTGTTTTAAAACCTTTTGAAAACCATGCATTTGGGCGATTTTGACTTTATAAGGGTTGGACGACCCTAAGTCTTGCACGATTTGATTCGGGTTTGTACGATTCTCAGATTTTAGATCACGTGGATTTGCACGTGCCTAAGTCTTTCTTTTTATCCCTTTATGGGCCACCTAGGTGTGTGTTATGAACACTCCACTACATGGGGCGAATTTGAGCGGGAGTACGGGGCTTGCTTCGATGCAATATGCGTCCTACCTCGTGGTATGGCGTAGATGCAATGCAAACTCACGCTACTCCAAAGGGAAAACCCGAAATTAAAAGACAATGCCGAAGGGAAATTGCCGAAGGGAAATGACTTGTAAAGTAAATAGCCGAAGGGAAATGACTTGTAAAGTAAATAGCGGAAGGGGAAATATGGCTATATCTTAAGAGCGGAAAGGCTCAATTGTGTAAGTGTGTGTCGTGTATATATTGAAAGACAACGCACACGACTTGAACCTTAAAACCCGAATCTTAAAGACGTAGCCGAAAGAAATACTTTATATAGAGTATATGTAGGGGCCCTTACTTGGGTCTTGTAAATAAGAGCGAAGGCTCAATGTGTGTGCGTGCTTGAATTGAAAGACTTACACACACGACATGAAATGAAACCCAAATATAAATTGCAGTATGCCTTGACTAAGGTCTTGGGAGTAAGAGCGAAAGCTCAATGTGTGTGAGTGTAGAATTGAAGTACTACGCACACGACATAAATGAAACCCAAATATAACTGCAATAAGGCCTTTACTAAGGTCTTGGGAGTAAGAGCGAAGGCTCAATGTGTGTGCGTGTGGAAAATGGAAAGACAACACACACGACTTAATTAAAAACCCCCTTGACTTAAAATATATAAATATAACTATATATTAAGGGCTGGTTAGGCCCGTGTGTGTGCAAAAAGTGTACGACTAAGAGCGGAAAGGCTCAAGTGCGCGTGTGTGTGGGTGTGTCAAACCACGTTATTACAATCGGGGGGAGACGAAGCTCCTTTACTACAACCCCGTATCAAAATTTAATTGAATATAAAGCAAGTTAATGTAATAGACCAAGTTTAGACACTTACAAATAGCTGGTCCATGTTCAACTTGCTTGCACGTGGGCTCACGGTTCACCTTGGGCAGCCAAGAGGGGGTTATCCTTGGGGGCTTTGAGAGAGGTTCTATGAGGCACGGTTAGGGTCTTAGGGGAACTAAGGTTCGGCCAAGACGGGGGCTGTGTAGGGTCTGTCCTAGGGTCTGTGCTAGGGTGCAGGTCACGGCCAGGGTGCAGGTTAGGTCGGCAGGGGGGTGGTCAAATCAGCAGGGAGGTGGTCGGGTGGCTGGCGCGGCCGTTGGGCGCCTGGCGCAGCAGATGGGCGCCTGACGCGGCTGCAGTGGCGCGGGGCGCGCTGTGGCGCAGGACGCGCTGCGGCGCGGGGCGTGCAGGCAGCCGAGGGGCGCGCGGCAGGAAGCAGGGCACGGTGTGCTGCGGGGAGCGCTGTGGCGCGTGGCGCGGCAGGCAACAGGGGCGCGCGGCAGCAAAAGGGGCGCGCGGCAGGCGCTGGTTGCTCACGGCCGGCCGGGGTGAAGTTTTTGGGGTTGGTTAGGGATGGTTTGAGGCGGTTGGGGTTAGGTTAGGTCTAGTTAGGGTTCCAGTTAGGGTTAGGTTCAGTTAGGGTTAGGTAGGTTCGAACCTAGGCTAGGTTGGGGTTAGGTTTACCTCTTGGAGCCGGTCCTTCTTGGCTTGAGCCCACAGCCTCTTGGTCCAGCCCACCTTTGTTGCAGCCCCTAGGTCTAGACCCACTTAGCCCACATGGCTTGAACCCACCTCACCCAATGAGCCCACATGGCTAGGTCTATCACTCCCTCTCTCTCCTCCCAAATATTTGCATGAACCCTTTACATGGACCCCCTCACCTCTATTTATAGAGATTTGAGGTGGGTCTTGGATTTGGGTTTGGGTTTGGGGTTTGGATCCATACCCAAATCCAACACTATTTGGATCTGGATATTGGATCTCGGATATTTTGAGATCTGTATCCGATCCAAACCCAATATTTTTATGGATACGGATCTGGATATTTTGATCCAGATCCAATCCAATCCAAACACTATTTGGATCCAATCCAAATCCAAACACTATTTGGATCGACCCAAACACTATTTGGATTGGCCCAAATCCAAACACTATTCATTACATGGATTTGGATCTGGATATATATGGTCCAGATCCAAATCAAAATTTCTTCGGACAGTCCTTCTTGGCTTCTCGAGGTGAACGATCTGTGCGGGCACTGGCTTCATCAGCGCTCCGTCTGGTGCTGGGTTTTCCCCAACTTTGTCGTCCGGACTCCGTCTCGCCGTTCTAGACTCCGTTGAGCTTTTCATCAAATGGGCTCTGCTTTCTTTTGTTTTTTTATCAGGGAGTGGCTTCTGAAGCTCTGGGCTTGAATCCTCTTCGGGCCTAGGGTCTTCTTTTGCCTTCTGTACCTGTTTTCACATTTCAAAACAGGTCGTCGTTTTGGCTCAAACGAGCTTTTTGGTGTTTTGAGAGTTTTTGAAAAATAGAAGATTTGGGGTGTTTACACACACCATATACCTAAAACCCCTTGTATTAAAATATCTGGCCCCTCCTCAAAACCAGCCCACCTTATCACCACACCACCACCACCTAAACCACCTTATCACCTTCCAAAAACCAGCCCCAACCGCCCTTCACCAACCTATATAAACCCCCCCTAATGGGCGGGTTTTTCAATCACTTCCAGCCCACCTTGGCCCAGCCGACCTTGGCCAACCTCCCCCCAGCCGAGCCTTCCACTTTGCTGCCCTCCTTCCACCTGCACCACCACTACTTCAACCAAGCTCCACCTCGCGCCACCTTCATCCCCCAGCCGAATTCCACTCTACGCTGCAACCTTCACCACCCGGCTGCTCTTCTTCCATCTATCGCCCCTCTACACCAGCCGGTTAGTACCCTACACTTGGCTCCACCTCTTCTTCACTCCCCCTCCACTCTCAACCACCCACACCACCACAACCTCTTGCCAACACCACTTACCCGTCATCCCTACCCATTCGGCCAGACCTCAACCTTTACATCACCCGCCTTGAACCACTTCCCCTAGTGATACCCGGCCACCCCACTTGGCTCCCTAAGACCTACCCATACCACTTTCCACCAACCCTTAGCCCTACCTTACGCCACACCCTAGCTAGCTCCCTTCCCATCCTTGCCATTCCTTAGCTACCTTAGCATCCGGCCACCACTAAATTCCCCTTAGTTGGCCACCCCAGCCGACTGACTGCACCATCTCTCGGCCAGCCATACTTTTCCCTTAGGCATTCCCTTAGGCTCCTCTTAGTGCCACCTTTTGTAACACCACACTATCCCTTAGTGACCCTCCTTAGACACCTTAGCCCAAAGCACCCCGACAGCACAATCCTAGCAACTGGCCAATTTCAAGGCGCCCTTCCCGCGCACCCAAGTCACCCGGCCAGCATCTCCCCTTGCCGTTCCATTCCGAGGAGCTCCCTCTTGCAGCGTAAGGCGAAGCCAAGCCTACGCTCAAGCAAGTCACCTCCGGACCAACTATAAGTAAGTGCCTATCTCGGTCCTTAGTTGTAGACTTGCTTAAATTAAATTTGATACGGGGTTGTAATAACGGAGCATAGTCTCCCCCCGCTTGTAATAACGTGGCTTGGCACACCCACATACACGTGCACTTGAACCTACCTCGCTCTTAGTTATGCACGATTTTGAACACACACGGGCCTAATCAGCCCCTAAGATATAAATTTATTTATATAGTTTATGTTGCGTAGGGTTTTTGCTTGAGTTGTGTGTGTTGTCTTTCAATTCTCGCACTCACACACATTAAGCCTTCGCTCTTATTTGCAAGACCCAAGTAAGGGCCGTGTTATACTATCCTTGGGTTTATTTCATGTTGTGTGCGTAGTACTTCAATTCAAGCACTCACACACATTGAGCTTTCACTCTTATTCCCAAGACCTTAGTTAAGGCCATACTGCAATTTATATTTGGGTTTAATTTCATGTTGTGTGCATAGTACTTCAATTCAACCACTCACACACATTGAGCTTTCGCTCTTATTCCCAAGACCTTAGTTAAGGCCATACTGCAAGTTATATTTGGGTTTAATTTCATGTTGTGTGCGTAGTACTTCAATTCAAGCACTCACACACATTGAGCTTTTCCTATTATTCCCAAGACCTTAGTTAAGGCCATATTGCAAGTTCTATTTGGGTTTCATTTCATGTCATGTGTAGTACTTCAATTCTCGCACGCACCCACATTGAGCCTTCACTCTTATTTGCAAGACCCAAGTAAGGGCCCATATATACATTATATAAGTATTTCCCTTCGGTAATTTCCCTTCGGCAATTTCCATTACAAGTCATTTCCCTTCGGCAATTTCCCTTCGACATTGTCTTTTAAATTCGGGTTTTCCCTTTGGAGTAGCGTGAGTTTGCATTGCATATATGTCATACCACGAGTTAGGACGCATATTGCATCAAAGCAAACCCCATACTCCCGCTCAAAATCTCCATATCTTAGTGGAGTGTTCATAACACACACCTAGGTGGCCCCAAAGAGGGATAAAAAGAAAGACTTAGGCACGTGCAAATCCACGTGATCTAAAATCTAAAATCATACCAAAAGGCCCGAATCAAACACCTCGAACCGCTTTCGTAGGTTTTTTTTCCACTCAAAAACTCGATTTTAAAAGCGTACAGACTGACCCTTGTGCATCGGTGCAAGAAGGTCTGCGACGACAAGAGCTTGCTTGCTCACAGTCGCCACGTTAGAAGTCAGGTTTAGAATACATCTTCGCTAGCTTAAGTAAGCTAGCTGGCACGCCCTGTTTGTTTAAATAGGACTTAGGCACACGAAAAGGTTCGCTCTAGGCCCAAGAACCAGGAAGCAGAGATTTTCTGCGTCTACACTATTGAGGCTATAATCAAATCAAACTAAGTCCACGAGATCAGGGTAAGACCGCCTTCACAACCCCATGGGGCACGTACTGCTATACAGTCATGCCCTTTGGTTTGAAAAATGCCGGCGCGACATACCAAAGAGCCATGACCACGATCTTCCATGATCAGATTCATGAGCTCGTAGAAGTGTATGTAGATGATCTCTTGGCAAAATCCAAAACCCGATGCACTCATATCGAATGTTTGCAAAAGATTTTCGAAAGGCTTAGGCTTTATAAAGTAAAGCTAAACCCTCAAAAATGTGTATTCGGTGTAGAATCTGGGAACCTTGTAGGCTTTATGGTAAGCCAAAGGGGTATAGAAGTCGACCCCTCTAAGTGTCGAGCCATCATAGACATGGCTCCACCCTCCAATCTCACCCAAATTCGTAGCCTCCAGGGTCGATTACAGTCCGTTCGCCGATTTATATCAAATCTGGCGACTAGATGCGAACCCTTCAACAAGCTGTTGAGGAAGGGCACAAAATTCTTATGGGATGACGACTGCCAAAGGTCCTTCGAGAGACTAAAGGCATACCTGGTTAATCCCCCCGTTTTGAATCCTCCAAAGCAAGGAAAACCACTTTTACTTTACATTTCTGTGCATGCGAATGCTTTGAGAGCCCTGTTGGCTCAATACGAGGATGACACCCACAAGGAGTATGCCATCTACTATATTTCAAAAACTCTATTGGCTTATGAATGAAATTATCAAGCCAGGGAGAAGACGTGCTTGGCCCTAGTCTGGGCCTGCTAGAAATTCAGACACTATTTCCTAGATCATGAGATCTGGATAGTGTCCAAGCTTGATCCAATCAAGCACTTGTTCGAAAAACCCATTCTCACGGGTAGATTGGGCAAATGGCAACTCCTTCTAATGGAGTATGACCTAAAATACCATCACCAAATCTCCATTAAGGGGCAAGCCCTAGCAGATTACGTGGCTGAGTTCCCCCTGGAGGACACATATCCCACACTTGATGAAATGTCTGACGAAGGCATATTGCAAAACTATTTCCAAAACCACATTTTGGTAAATAATTTTGAAAACCAAGTGTGGAAGATGCACTTCGATGGGGCACGAAACCAACGAGGGGCTGGTGCTGGGGTCATCCTCATCTCCCCTGAAAAGGGCGAGATTCCCATAGCAATCCGCCTAGATTTCGAATGTTCCAACAATATAGCTGAGTATGAAGCACTCATACAAGGCTTAAAGATTTCGAAAACTCTAGGGGCATCATGCATCGAGGTCTTTGGAGATTCGCTCCTTGTTATAAACCATGTTTCGAAAATTTGGCAAGTACATAACGAAAAACTACTTCCATATCATGAGTTGGCCACTCGATTGGTTGAGTCATTCCAATCGTGTAAACTCACACACATGGGAAGAGAGGACAATGGCATTGCCGATGCCCTCTCCTCCTTGGGTTCAGCCCTAAAGGTCGATCCCATTTTAGGGACCCGGTCTTTAGAAATATGGCATGCACCCAACCCATCCACACACGATTTGGATATTTGCCAAAATAACTCAGATTCCGTCGAAAAACCTTGGTTTTACGACATCAAGCATTTTCTAGAAAATGGGGGATTCACCGAGGATGCCACATCCAAAGATAAGGCATTCATCCGTAAGATTTCGACCCGATACACCATTCTGGGTGGGGTTCTATACAAGAAAAGTTTTACTGGCATCCTACTTAGGTGTATCGATCTAGAGGAGGCTAGGATAGTGATGCATGAGTTCCACGATGGAGAATGTGGAGGTCATGTTAATGCCAACGTGATGGCAATGAAAATACTTAGAGGGGGCTATTTTTGGTCCACCCTGAAAAAGGATTGTCACGATCATGTTAGGAAGTGTCATCCATGTCAAGTGCATGGGCACGCCATTCATATCCCATCATCTGCATTACATTCCGTGGTCAGCCCCTGGCCATTCACCATATGGGCGTTTGACATCATAGGCCCCATCTTTCCAAAAGCCTCGAATGGGCATCGATTTATTTTAGCGGCCACGGAGTATTTCTCCAAGTGGGTAGAAGCCATTTCCCTAACCAACGTACTGGGGCAACATATGGTGGCTTTCATTAGGAGGAATATCTTGGCTCGATTTGGGGTTCCACGAGACCTTGTGTCTGACAATGGCACCCCATTCAAGAACGAGCGGATGGTTAAGTTGTGCAACACGTATGGCATAACTCACCACTTCTCTTCGCCCTACTACCCTCAAGGCAACAGCCAAGCCGAAGCTACAAACAAGACTCTCATTAGTATAACTGAGAAGACTTTAGAGAAGGGTAGGACGTGGCACGAGAAGCTGGATGAAGCCTTATGGGCTTATAGGACTTCCATCCGGACTCCCACGAATGTCACACCATTCGAATTGGTCTATGGCACAAACGCCATTCTTCCCATTCATACTCAATTGCATTCATTCCATGCATCCATAGCACTCGACCTCCCCCTAGAGACACTTCAGCATGCTAGGATGGCCGAACTAGATTTGCTAGATGAGAGGCGACTCCTTGTTATGGATCATGCTCGTGCATACCGACAAAGGATAGCCCGACACTATGGCAAACACATGAGACCTCGCCACTTTGAAGTGGGAGATTTTGTTTTGAAAATCATCCACTATCGTGGCCCACATCCCCTTAGAAAGTGGCACCCCAAGTGGGATGGACCCTATGTTGTACGTGCAACCACCACGAACAACTCGTATTGGTTGATCGATGTAGAAGGTAGGAATTTAGTAGATCCTATCAATATTCAACACTTAAAGAAGTATTATGTGTAGGATTTGGGTTAAATTCCAGTTTTCGAAAAACTTTAAGGATAGCTGCCCTGAGACCTAAAAATAAGGTGCAAAGGCAAAATCGTGTGACCCTAAGTAAGAGAATTCGCACTTGTGAAAGAGTGGAGTCTTCCAAAATCGTGGTTGCATTTCAAAATCCTTCTTCTTACAAAGAAAGGCCTAGTTCAATATAGCAAGATACTTGCAAGTAGTACGTGCTATTTCTAAATAGGCTGATCTGGAATGGATCGAGTGTAAGCTTGGGATAAGTCCTCCCCTCTTCTCTTCTCCTTCCAAAAGGAAAATGTGGCCCAAATAAAGGGAATTTCCCATTTAGAGTCTCTTTCCAAAAGAAAGAAACCAGAATTCAAAAGAAAAATCGATTCTCTTGTGAAAAAGAGGGATTAAAGAAAAAATACTCCCAAAGGGAGACCCTCTACGAAAAAAAAGAAAAAGAGGCCAAAAGCTCAAAAAGAGCAGTTTTCTGCCTTCTATGCCTTAAACCACGGGACGCTTCAGAAGGGACCGTGGTATCTCTTTCCCATCCCTGGCTTATCCCAAGCTCGAACATGGTTCATTTCGAGGAATCCTAAAGTAAAAATAGGATTTACTTACTTGAATTTCATTTTGTTTGAGAATTCGACATTTTGAGTAAGACGTAGGAATTTGAAATATAGCTTGTTTTCTTATAAAACCTCCGCTAGATAAGCGAGTGTCAAGACTCAAGCAAGGGCAAACACGAAGAGCTTGAGATCCTTAGGATTGAGACTCAAGATAGTTGTCCCTTTTGTAAATAAGTTTTGAAAAGTCGAACATCGAACAACATAGGATCTGCTCACTTGGAGCAACAGGCCTTGTAAGTCTCAAGAGTTCGACCATATCTGGTCTCTGGGAGGTCGCCACTCTTGGCACCCCACCCATGTCACGCATCTGCATTTCCACGCATAGACACTTGCATAACATGATCCCATTTTAGGACCAGAAACCGTTCTGTATATCCCTTTGGCGTGATATCTCCTCCTACCAGGGTTTTAAAACTAAGATTTTGCTAAAGATTGGGATGATCCCATATTTTCGTGGTTAGATCTAAGGAGACATTGAAAGGGGTGTTTGTTGTCTTTGCCATTATCCAAATCAATTTGGACAATGCCAAAGAGGGGCATCTGTAAACACCCCGAAATCCCACGAACTTCTCAAATAAAATTGGTTTTTGTAAAAGTAGCCCCAAAGGGCCATTTTGAGTCTGGAAACCCAGGAGCCTTCCAGGCAACCCTATACATATGTTTAAAACTGTATATGCTTTAAAATATGTGTAATATGTTTTAAAACCTTTTAAAAATATGTTTTGAAACCCCATGAAGCGGCTTGGCCTGACGAAAGCAGGACCAAAAGAGCTAAAGAGAGAACGAAACCGGAGCACATTGTCAAGCCCGGCACAGCAACTCTCGTGTTAGATCCACCCCCAAGATCTCGAACGTCCAAGACCTTCTTATCATAAAAAATCCTTTGAAATCATCTCCAGAAGGTGAAAACAGAAGCGGACGACCATGTTGGCGAAGACCCAACGCAGACGGGGTACTGATGCTGTCAGACCCCGCACAAACCGTTCATTTCGAACATACCCTTGTAAACACCCCGAAATCCCACGAATTTCTCAAATTCATTTGGTTTTGTAAAAGCAGCCCCAAAGGGCTATTTTGAGTCTGGAAACCCAGGAGCCTTCTAGACAACCCTGTACATATGTTTTGAACTCTATATTTCGAAAACATATAATATGGCTTTTAAAACCTTTTTAAAACATGTTTTGAAACCCCGAAGCAGCTTGGCCTAATCCAGACAGGACCAGGAAAGCTAAGAAGAGCCCGGAACCGGAGCACACGTCAAGCCCGGCACAGCAACTCTTGTATCAAATTCACACCCCCAGGATCTCGAACGTCCAAGACCCTGTTATCATCAAAACATCCTTTGAAGTCATCTCCGAAAGGCAAAAACAGAGGCGGACGATCATGTTGGCGAAGACCCAACGCAGACGGAGCACTGATGCTGTCAGGCCCCGCAGAAACCGTTCATTTCGAATACAGCTCGAAGGAGTCAGAGTTCAGTTTGGATTGGATCTGGACCATATATATCCAAATCCCAATCCAAACCCATGTATGGACTTGGATTTGCATTTGGATTCAAAAATCCAATCCAATATCCATATCCATGGCCCACATCACCTTCTCATAAATGGAGGTGGGGCCCACTTGAAATTCACGTGGGATTATGGGCATGAGAGAGAGTGGGGGTGGATGAGATCAAGTGTGGTTATAATTAAGCTTGACTTGTGTGTCAAGTTTGGGGTTAATCATGTGGGTTAGCCTAATTGAGTGGGTTTAAGCTTGTAATTAGCCAAAACCTAACCTAGGGCTGCACCAACATGATGTGGTTAAGGTCTATGGGCCATGCAAAGGGAGCTCCTTCACCTAAACCTAACCCAAAATACCTAATCCTAGCCTTCCACCCTAATCCGCCCCTAATCTGAGCCTAATCACCTAACCTACCTCCCTAATCCCGACCTAATCCCAACCTAATCACCTAACCCACTTCCCTAATCCTTCCCTAAACCTAGGTTAATTTCCCTAAACCTAGCCTAATCCTAGCCTAATCACCTAACCTAGTTCACTAAACCTCACCCTAGAACCCACCCACCTAACCAAACCCTAAACCCCTAAACCACCCCTAGCCCACAACCTACCAAAACCACTAGTATCTAAAATATCTGGCCCTACCCTTTCCAGCCCACCTTATCATCATACCACCCTACCTAAACCACCTAACCACTACCCCAAACCCAACCCTAACCGACCTACCCATCCCTATATAACCCCCCCCCCTTGGGGGCGGGTTTTCCTATCTGGAGGCTCTCTCCCTTCCCATCCTCTCTCACCTTGGTCCAGCCCAACCGAGCCCAGCCACTTCATCCACGTCCAGCCAGGCCTTCCACCTGCACCACCACCAGCCACCACCATGCTCCACCTGCTCCACCACACCCCAGCCGGCCCACCACCTGTCGCCACCCCTGCCTCCGGCTGAACCAGTTGCTCCACCACACCCGGCTGCTCTCTTCCATCCACCGCCTCTCTTCAAACACGGTTAGTACCCCATCCTTCATCTCACCTTCTCCACTCCCTCTCCACTCTCTGCCACCTAACCCCCTACCATAGCACCCTAACACCAGCCATTCCCCTTTGCTGCTACCATTCTCACTCGGCCGAACCTATAGCATCCTAACTACCCGCCACTACCTAACCAACCTAGCTATACCCGACTACCCCATCCAACTCCCTAAGAACTGCCCCTATCACCTCACCACAACCATCACCACCTTACCCCATATCCTAGCTAGTTCCCTTCCCTTACACCACTCCTAGCCACCCTAATTGCCCGCCACACCAAGTCTCCCTAACAGTCGGCCACTCCAACCGACTGCCCCATACTCATTCGGCCCTTCCATCCGCCAGTCCCATACTTCCCCTAGGCTCTCCCTTAGACACTCCCTTAAGCTCTACCTTAGTGCCATACTCTCCCAACACTACACTCCCCCTAGTGACCTTACCCAACCCCTTTAATCTCACACGTCAAGGCGACACCCTTGCTAGCAGTCGGCCACCTTCAAGGCACCCGGCTAGCACCACTTGTCGTTCAACCTCGCGGAGCTCCCTTTTGCAGCCCAAGGCGAAGGCCAAGCCCACGCTCAAGCAAGGCCTCTACGGACCAACTACTAGTAAGTGCCTAACTCGGTCTTTAGTTGTATACTTGCTTGAGATTCAATTCGATACGGGGTTGTAATAACGGAGCATAGTCTCCCCCCGCTTGTAATAACGTGGCTTGGCACACCCACACACGTGCACTCTCCTAGTTGTGCACGATTTTGAACACACACGGGCCTAATCAGCCCCTAATACATAAGTATATACATATACTTTCATTTTTGTAGGGTTTTGCTTAAGTTGGGTGTGTTGTCTTTCAATTCAAACACTCACACACATTGAGCCTTCGCTCTTATTTGAAAGACCCAAGTAAGGGCCGACCTATACTATTTGGGTTTCATTTCATGTCGTGTGGGTAAGTCTTTCAATTCAAGCACTCTCACACACATTGAGCCTTCGCTCTTATTTGAAAGACCCAAGTAAGGGCCGACCTATACTATTTGGGTTTCATTTCGTGTCGTGTGTGTAAGTCTTTCAGTTCAAGCACTCTCACACACATTGAGCCTTCGCTCTTATTTGAAAGAACCAAGTAAGGGCCAACCTATACTATTTGGGTTTTATTTCATGTCGTGTGTGTAAGTCTTTCAATTCAAGCACTCTCACACACATTGAGCTTTCGCTCTTACTCCCAAGACCTTAGTCAAGGCCTATTGCAGTTATATTTGGGTTTCATTTCATGTTGTGTGTGTAGTACTTCAATTCAAGCACTCACACACATTGAGCTTTCGCTCTTATTCCCAAGACCTTAGTTAAGGCCATACTGCAATTTATATTTGGGTTTAATTTCATGTCGTGTGTGTAAGTCTTTCAATTCAAGCACGCACCCACATTGAGCCTTCGCTCTTATTTGCAAGACCCGAGTAAGGGCCCATATACCTACTCCATATACATATCTCCCTTCGGCACTTACTCTACAAGTCATTTCCCTTCGGTTATTTCCCTTCGGTTATTTCCCTTCAGTATTGTCTTTACATTCGGGTTTTCTTTTTGGAGTAGCGTGAGTTTGCATTGCATCTACGCCATACCACGAGGTAGGACGCATATTGCATCAAAGCAAGCCCCTCTCGAATTCGCCCATGTAGTGGAGTGTTCATAACACACAAACTAGGTGGCCCAAAAAGGGATAAAAGGAAAGACTTAGGCACGTGCAAATCCACGTGATCTAAAACATGCAATCACATCTAAAAGATCCGAATTAGACACCTCGAACCGCTTCGTAGACTTTCTCTCCCAAAACTCGATTTTTTGCAAAGCGTATAGACTGACCCTTGCGCATCGGTGCAAGAAGGTCTGCGACGACAAGAGCTCACTTACTCACAGTCGCCACAATTAGAAGTCAGTTTTAAATATATCTTCGCTAGCTTAGGTAAGCTAGCTGGCACGCCCTATTTGCATAAATAGGCCTTAGACGCACGAGAGGATCCGCTCCAAGCCCTGAAAAGGTGAGAGGCGGGGATTTTCGCGCGTCTACAACCCTGAAGGAGTTAGAATTCAGTTTGGATTGGATCTAGACCATATATATCCAGATCCCAATCCAAACGTATGTGTGGATTTGGATTTGGATTTGGATCCAGAGATCCAATCCAATATCCACATCCATGGCCCACATCACCTTCTCATAAATGGAGGTGGGGCCCACTTGAAATTCACGTGCGATTATGGGCATGAGAGAGAATGGGGAGGATAAGCATGAGGGGAATGTATTAAGCTTGACTTGTGTGTCAAGTTTGGGGTTAATCATGTGGGTTAGCTTAATTAGTGTGGGTTTAAGCTTGTATTAGCCAAAACCTAACCTAGGGTTGCACCAACATGATGCAATGAAGTCTATGGGTTATGCAAAGGGAGCTCCCTAACCCAATCCTAAGCCAAAACCCCTAATCCTAGCCTTTTACCCTAATCCCAGCCTAATCCTAGCCTAATCACCTAACCCACTTCCCTAATCCCGGCCTAATCCTAACCTAATCACCTAACCCATCTGCCTAATCCTTCCCTAAACCTAGCCTAATTCCCTTAATCCTAACCTAATCCTAGCCTAAACACCTAACTCACCTCACTAAACCTCACCCTAAAACCAACCCACCTAGCTAAGCCCTAAACCCCTAAACCACCCCACCTAAACCTAGCACACCATATCCCTAAAACCACTTAAAACAAAATATCTGCCCCCCCCCCTCAAAACCAGCCCACCTTATCACCACACCACCACCACCTAACCACCTTACCACCCTCTCAAAACCACCCCCAACCGACCCTTTGAAAAACTATAAACCCCCCCCTAGTGGGCGGGTTTTTAAAAGTTCTTAGAGCCAGCCCTTGGGCCAACCGAACCCTCTCTCACCTGACTCTCTTCTTCCACCTGCAGCACCACTACCCCCGGCTAGCTCCACCTCGCGCCACCACTACCTCCCGGCCTGCTCCACTCCACGCTGCCACCAACCGCCCGACGAAGCTCCATCCACCTATCACCCGGCTGCCCTCCTTGGACACCAACTTCCCTCACCCATCCGGTTAGTACCTCAACCCAACTCCACCCTATCTTCTCTCCCCCTCCACTCTCAACCACCCATACCACCACCACATAGCTCCATCACAGCCTTCCCGCCACCCTTCCCCATTCGGCCAGACCTAACCCCTTACACCACCCGATTCTCTACTTCTTCCCTTTAGTCACCCCGGCCACCCTACTTTGCTCCCTAGGGCCTGCCCCTTCCACTCTCAACCAACCCTTAACTCCACCTTCCCCCAACACCCTACCTTCCCATCCGTGACATCCCCTAGCTACCCCAGCCGGCCACCATTTAAACCACCCCTAGTTGGCCAGTCATAGCCGACTGCACCCAAGTCACCCGGCCAGCCACACCCTCTTCCTTAGACATCTTCCCTTTAGTCACCCCTTAGCGCCACCTTCCCTAGCACTATCCCTACACCTTAGTGACCCTCCTAAATCACTTCAGCCCAAAACATCACGGCAGCACCCCCCTAACAGCCGGCAGGTCTCCAAGGCGCCACACCCGTGTTCCTTTGTCACCCGACCACACACCCTTGCCGTGCCATTCCGAGGAGCTCCCTCTTGCAGCCCAAGGTGAAGCCCAAGCCCAAGCTCAAGCAAGTCACCTCCGAACCAGCTATACGTAAGTGCCTAACTCGGTCCTTATTTGTAGACTTGCTTAAGTTAAATTAAATTTGATACGGGGTTGTAATAACGGAGCATTGTCTCCCCCCGCTTGTAATAACGTGGCTTGGCACACCCACACACACTGCACTTGAGCCTACCTCGCTCTTAGTTGTGCACGATTTTGAACACACACGGGCCTAATAAGCTCTTAAGATATAAGTTTATTTATATACTTTAAGTTGCGTGGGGTTTTGCTTAAGTTGTGTATGTTGTCTTTCAAATTCTCACACTCACACACATTGAGCTTTCGCTCTTATTTGCAAGACCCAAGTAAGGGCCGTGTTATACTCTCCTTGGGTTTAATTTCATGTCGTGTGTGTAGTATTTCAATTCTAGCACTCACACACATTGAGCTTTCGCTCTTACTCCCAAGACCTTAGTTAAGGCCATATTGTAATTTATATTTGGGTTTAATTTCACGTTGTGTGCGTAGTACTTCAATTCTAGCACTCACACACATTGAGCTTTCGCTCTTACTCCCAAGACCTTAGTTAAGGCCATATTGCAATTTATATTTGGGTTTCATTTAAAGTCGTGTGTGTTGTGTTTACATTTTCACACGCACCCACATTGAGCCTTCGCTCTTACTTCCAAGACCCAAGTGAGGGCCCATATATAGTATATACTGTAGACGTGATTTTATTTCAAATCGTGGGATTCAAAATCAAATCCTCGAACTACGTCGGGTTGCGCGAGCATGCCAGTTAGTTTACCAAAACTAACAAATTCTGATTTTCTGACTTCTTAGAACGATTGTGGACAAGTGAGATCTTT
Organism: Brasenia schreberi; assembly: GCA_036023115.1. Taxonomy (NCBI): domain Eukaryota; kingdom Viridiplantae; phylum Streptophyta; class Magnoliopsida; order Nymphaeales; family Cabombaceae; genus Brasenia; species Brasenia schreberi. The sequence continues at coordinate 8,239,933 of JAYKKT010000041.1, forward strand.
TCGACTTAGGCCTTCTTGAACCGGCACTCAAGGGTCAGCCTAGACGCTTGAAACTTATTTGAATCTGTTAATTCGAGAAAGGAAAAACCAGATTTTCCAAAGTTTCAGATTTGTGCCTGAGTTCTTGATTTCTGAAAAATTTTCAGATTCTGAAAGTTGCAGAATCTATTCAGTTCCAAAGACCTGTTCTCCGAATTTTGAAAAATACTTCTAATTCTCCAACAATTCTAAAACTTTTATAGAATAGAGACACATGTGTGTAGAATCAAAATATATTTTTATTTTATAATTTAGTTCTTTATTTTTTGAGAATTAAATACAGAATCAGAAACTGTTATAAAATTCGGAACAGCCCTGTTTCTGTGAATCAGAAGCTCTGAAAAACAGCAATATCTCAGCACTCAGTCATCCAATTTCGATAAAATTTGTTGTGTTAGAAAGATACGGATGTTAGGTTTCCATAGAATCAAATTTCATCCAATTTCATTCAGTGATTGCAGAGATATAAGCAAAAGAACAGAGGTCTGTTACTGAACATTCTGTTTCTGTAAAACGCAATCTGGATTTTGCATAAACTTCACGGAGCTAATTGACTAGGCAATAGTTTATAAAAATTCCTCAAAATTTTATCTAAGAACGTATGATATGTCTAGATTATTCATGCAAAATTTAGAAGCAATTGGCTTATCCGTCTGTCTATAAAAATTCCGTGATCAGACGTGTGTGCATAGACAGTTTCAGAAACCAGTTTTACAGAAAATTTCAGAAAGTTCCTAACATGATTCTAGAACGAAGTTCAACCTGTATCAGTCCTAATAAATCATGAAAATCATCTAAACATGGATTTTAATTTTGTTTATGAAGGAATCATGCATGTTTGTATCGATATAAATGAAGAACATGGGCTCAAGGCCTTGATTCATGTACAAATTTCCAGAATATGTGCTTTTTCAGATTCTCATGAATTAAAACCAATTTGTGCAAGAATTCCAACCTGTGTGAGTGAGAGGGGACGTAGGAGCACTTCGCCGGATGATCGTCGGACGTCGGAACCAGGCCGGACTTCCTTCTTCTCCTTCTTCTCTTCCTTTCTCTCTCTCTCTATTTCTCTGAATTTTCGGACTGAATGCTCCTGTTTTCTTGGTTTTCCCGGATTGATGCTTTTTGGTGACTGGAGGATTGATTTTCGGACTGATTCTTGGCTTAGGCTGGTTTCTTTTTTTCGCAGCCTTATTGAGGATCCTTTTATAGGCCAAAAGATGCCTCTTGGGTGTAGCATTGGGCAAGGGAAATTGCCTTGCTGAGCAACATGGGTTTTGGCAAGCAATGGCTGCAAAAGATGAGAACTTGGAAAGTCAAGGAGCTGTTATTCACGTTGAATGGTAAGTTTGGTGCTGTTGTGGAAATGGAATTGGTAAGTGTTGCTGTGGAGCTGGAATCGGCAAGTTGGTGTCTTCTTGCTGTAATCGGAATGGTAAGTAGAAGGTCCCATTTGTTGTTCACATTGAGGTTGCTTGCAGAAATCAGAATGGCGGGTTGCTGCTGATTTTGGTAGCTGATCCCATCATCGTTTTCTGCAGGTGCTATTCCAAGTAATCTCCAACCTTCATATCGTAACCTCAGCCTCCAAAGCAAGCACGGTAGTTCCTGGCTTTCTTTTAGTGGATTCGGGTGACTGATATAGGAATTTTGCTCAGAAAAGGCATGGCTAGCTCTTGAAGAATCCGACTTCTGCTGACCAGCTGCAATTTGTTCTTCAATGAACTTATCGTATATGTCTGACTGCCCAATTATTTGGATGGGTTAGAACTTATGCTGAACTGATTATGGTATATGGAGCTGCTGAGGTCGTTGAAGTTAGCCTTTGTCAAGGTGTTGAATTCGGCTGGTCAGGATATGGTAAGACGTCCTGTGAATTTGCCACTTTCCCATCATACTCTTGACCAAATCTTTGAGGATTAACTGTAATAAATCCTGTATAATCAACCTTTATACGAATTAAGGAAACTTTGTGGTATGCTTGGCCATTTTAGAAGCTTTCTCAATTAGTTTGCAGACAACTTCGTCCTCTTCTCCATCAACAACATGGAGAAGACCTTGCCTTTCAACAACTTCAATGGACTTTTCCACTGCAACCGTTGCAAATACACACTCCGTGATACTTTCCCTTAAGGAAATTGATGAAAGGTGAATGACCCAATCAGCTTCTGCCAAATAACTAGCTATCCCCTTATGCCCTTTACTAGAAGCTAAACCAGGAGCAGTTAGTTCTCCAGGAATTTTCGAGGTTGGGTCCTCCAGTGCACTTGGGGCAGACCCTCTGCAGCACCCGATGCACTTACTTTGGGAGCATCATTTGTCAACTTCACCACCTTTTGAGTACCTTCCTCAACGTGTGGTCTTGGAGGGACACCAAGCATGGTTCAAAGAAGGAAGTCCCGATCATCATCACCATATCCAACTGTTCAACAATTGGGCATAGTTCATAGCATACGAGTCTTTAAGCTCCTAATGTCATATTGCTTGTAGCAGCACTTGGAACTTCAGCTTTTAGCTAGTTTCAGATGTTTAAGCAAGCCCATGTTACGTTTTTGAAAGTCAACTTTCATGCTCGCTAGATTTCCCCCATGAGTATTAAAAACATTAACATTGTTCTTAACATAAAAGTAATATAACAGTAACATATGACAATGCAAAACTGATGCATATCAATACACTAATTACCTCGACACCCAATCATAACATGGACACGTTACGAAAGGTGTTCGATACCAAACCTTTGTTTTCGGAAGTTGTCGTTCTTGCTTCCATCTTTCCTTTTCTTTGGTGATACCAACTTTCCCCTCGAGCAACTGATTTCTTTCCGAATATGAACTTTTCTTTTTGGGAAGCTCACTTTTCCTTTTTGACGCCCGCTCTCCTTTTTGGGCACCCACCTGCCTTTTCAGGTATCAACTTGTCTTATAAATGCCTGTTTCTTTTCAAATGGCAAATTTAAAACAAATTTATCAACAGAAAACTTTTAAAGATACGAAATCCTGCTTTTTCCTTGCTAGGGGCAAAATCATCATTTTCATCCAATCTTGTCAAAATTTGAAATTTTTAGAAAGGAAAGTATTCTTTATCTTTTTAAAGCTTCCATAAAATTTTGGTACCGAAACAAACTCGTTTAGTGCCTTTTCCCTTCGAAAACCCAAAATTACCAAAAATGGACATTTTCCTAAAAAGGTAAAAATTTTATAAGAAAATTTTGGGTGTTTACATATACGTATTTCCCTTTTGGCTATGTCTTTAAGATTCATGTTTTAAGGTTCAGCAGTGTGCGTAGTCTTTCAATATATACACAGCACACACTTGCACTATTGAGCCTTTCCGCTCTTAAGATATAGCCATATTTCCCTTTTGCAATTTCCCTTCGGCAATTTCCATTACAAGTCATTTCCCTTCGGCAATTTCCATTACAAGTCATTTCCCTTCGGCAATTTCCATTACAAGTCATTTCCCTTTGGCATTGTCTTTTAAATTCGGGTTTTCCCTTTGGAGTTGCATGAGTTTGCATTGCATATACGCCATACCACGAGTTAGGACTCATATTGCATCAAAGCAAACCCCATACTCCCGCTCAAAAGTCGTCCCACTTAGGCTGAGTGTTCATAACACACACCTAGTTGGCCCAAAAAGGGTTAAAAAGAAAGACTTAGTCACGTGCAAATCCACATAAAATAAAATTTGAAAGTCATACAAAACAACCCGAATCAAACACCTCAAATCATTTTTCGTAGGTTCTTATATCCCAAAACTCGATTTTAAAAGCGTACAGACTGACCCTTGCGCATCGGTGCAAGAAGGTCTGCGACGACAAGAGCTCACTTGCTCACAGTCGCTACGTTAGAAGTCAGGTTAAAATATATCTTCGCTAGCTTAGGTAAGCTAGCTGGCACGCCCTGTTTATACAAATAGGACTTAGACACACGAAAGGATCCACTCCAGGCCTGAGAAACCAAGGGAGGCGGAGATTTTCAGCGTCTACAGAAATTTGGCACACCCGGTGGGACGTGAGTCTTTCAAAAGTCGAGTTAGTCTAGAAACTTGCGAAAAATTTTCAAAGAGGTGTTGTTAATTTTAACTTTGTTTTTTTTTCTTATACTTAGGAAATTTTGAAAAAGCTTGAAAAGCATGTCAAAATCCAACCCAAGTGAAGTGTCGAGCCAAGGCTCATGCGCATCAAGTTCTCACTCTAGGAGGATTTTCAAAAACAAAATCAAACTAGATGAGATAGAGGACCTGAGAAGGGAGTTTGAGGCCAAAATCGATTCTCTCAACCAAGAGGCTTGTAGACACCGAAAATTTTCACTTACGGGTTCTTAGGCCTGAAGTGAACCTTTTTCGCAATCTACATTCGCTTTATGGGTGTGCCAGCTAGTTTACTTTAACTAGCAAAGTATGTTTTGAAAATAATCTGACTTTTGAAAGGCGATTGTAGGCAAGCGGGATTTTTACGTCGCAGACCTTCTTGCACCGATGTGCAAGGGTCAGTCTGTACGCTTAGAGACTTCGTTTTGAAACAAGTTTAACTCAAAATATATTTTGAATGAAGAAGTGTTTTAAAACCTTTTGAAATCCATGCATTTGGGCGATTTTGACTTTGTAAGGGTTGGACGACCCTAAGTCTTTCAAATTTTAATCTACTTAGGCACGATGTGCATGCATCGAAATAGCCTAAGTCTTGGCATATTTGCACGATTGATTCGGGTTGTTTTTGTATGATTTTCAGATTTTAAATCACGTGGATTTGCACGTGCCTAAGTCTTTCTTTTTATCCCTTTATGGGCCACCTAGGTGTGTGTTATGAACACTCCACTACATGGGGCGAATTTGAGCGGGAGTACGGGGCTTGCTTTGATGCAATATGCGTCCTACCTCGTGGTATGGCGTAGATGCAATGCAAACTCACGCAACTCCAAAGGGAAAACCCGAATTTAAAAGACAATGCCGAAGGGAAATTGCCGAAGGGAAATAACCGAAGGGAAATGACTTGTAAAGTAAATAGCCGAAGGGAAATGACTTGTAAAGTAAATAGCGAAAGGGGAAATATGGCTATATCTTAAGAGCGGAAAGGCTCAATTGTGTAAGTGTGTGTCGTGTATATATTGAAAGACAATGCACACGACTTGAACCTTAAAACCCGAATCTTAAAGACATAGCCGAAAGAAATACTTTATATAGAGTATATGTAGGGGCCCTTACTTGGGTCTTGCAAATAAGAGCGAAGGCTCAATGTGTGTGCGTGCTTGAATTGAAAGACTTACACACACGACATGAAATGAAACCCAAATATAAATTGCAGTATGCCTTGACTAAGGTCTTGGGAGTAAGAGTGAAAGCTCAATGTGTGTGCGTGTGGAAAATGGAAAGACAACACACACGACTTAATTAAAAACCCCCTTGACTTAAAATATATAAATATAACTATATATTAAGGGCTTGTTAGGCCCGTGTGTGTGCAAGAAGTGTACGACTAAGAGCGGAAAGGCTCAAGTGCGCGTGTGTGTGGGTGTGTCAAACCACGTTATTACAATCGGGGGGAGACGAAGCTCCTTTACTACAACCTCGTATCAAAATTTAATTGAATATAAAGCAAGTTAATGTAATAGACCAAGTTTAGACACTTACAAATAGCTGGTCCATGTTCAACTTGCTTGCACGTGGGCTCACGGTTCACCTTGGGCAGCCAAGAGGGGGTTATCCTAGGTGGCTTTGAGGGAGGTTCTATGGGGCACGATTAGGGCCTTAGGGAAGCTTAGGTTCGGCCAAGACAGGGGCTGTGTAGGGTCTGTCCTAGGGTGAAGTTCACGGCTAGGGTGCAGGTCAGGTCGGTAGGGGGGTGGTCAAGTCAGCAGGGAGGTGGTCGGGTCGGCAGGAAGCAGTCGGGTGGCTGGCGCGGCCGTTGGGCGCCTAGCGCAGCAGACGGGCGCCTGACGCGGTTGCAGTGGCGCGGGGCGCGCTGTGGCGCAGGACGCGCTGCGGTGCGGGGCGTGCAGGCAGCCGAGGGGCACGCGGCAGGAAGCAGGGCGCGGTGTGCTGCGGGGCGTGCTGTGGCGCGTGGCACGGCAGGCAACAGGGGCGCGCGACAGCAGAAGGGGCGCGCGGCAGGCGCTGTTTGCTCACGGTCGGCCGGGGTGAAGTTGTTGGGGTTTGTTAGGGATGGTTTGAGGCGGTTGGGGTTAGGTTAGGTCTAGTTAGGGTTCAGTTAGGGTTAGGTAGGTTCGAACCTAAGCTAGGTTGGGGGTTAGGTTTACCTCTTGGAGCCGGTCCTTCATGGCTTGAGCCCACGTCTCCACGGTTGCAGCCACTTGGTCCAGCCCACCTTGGTTGCAGCCCCTTGGTCTAGACCCACATAGCCCACATGGCTTGAACCCACCTCACCCAATGAGCCCACATGGCTACGTCTATCACTCCCTCTCTCTCCTCCCAAATATTTGCATGAACCCTTTACATGGACCCCCTCACCTCTATTTATAGAGATTTGAGGTGGGTCTTGGATTTGGGTTTGGGTTTGGGGTTTGGATCTAGACCCAAATCCAAACACTATTTGGATCTGGATATTGGATCTCGGATATTTTGAGATCCGTATCCGATCCAAACCCAACATTTTTATGGATATGGATCTGGATATTTTGATCCAAATCTGATCCAATCCAAACACTATTTGGATCCAATCCAAATCCAAACACTATTTGGGTCGACCCAAACACTATTTGGATTGGCCCAAATCCAAACACTATTCATTACATGGATTTGGATCTAGATATATATGGTCCAGATCCAAATCAAAATTTCTTCAGACAGTCCTTCTTGGCTTCTCGAGGCGAACGATCTGTGCGGGCACTGGCTTCATCAGCGCTCCGTCTGGTGTTGGGTTTTCCCCAACTTTGTCGTTCGGACTCCGTCTCGCCGTTCTAAACTCCGTTTTTCTTGGTTTTCATCATTTTTGGCTTTCTCTTCAAACGGGCTCTGCTTTCTTTTGTTTTTTTATCAGGGAGTGGCTTCTGAAGCTCTAGGCTTCAATCCTCTTCGGGCCTAGGGTCTTCTTTTGCCTTCTGTACCTGTTTTCACATTTCAAAACAGGTCATCGTTTTGGCTCAAACGAGCTTTTTGTTGTTTTGAGAGTTTTTGAAAAATAGAAGATTTGGGGTGTTTACAGATTCTCCCTCTTTGGCATTATCCAAATGTATTTGGATAATGGCAAAGAAGAAACACCCCATTTTGGTTTTTCTCTCAAATTTTCTCGAGAATGCACCATTTATTTCGCAAAAACCCTGTTTTCTTTTCCACAGGTGGGGATTTTTAGCAAAATGGGCTTTTCCTAGCTATTTCCCTATATGTATGATCATGCACGAATGACTCTTTGAATGCATGCATGAGAAAAATTTTATTTTTGGTTTTTTGAGCCCGAAGAGAGCCTTTTGAGGCTGGTTGCTTCGAGCAGGTTTTTACCCATGTCTTTTTGACATTCGTAGGTTTTTCGAAAATTTCTTTTTGAAAAGGAACTCCTTTTAACTTGTATCGAAAAGGACTTCCATTTTTCATACTTCCCTTCATTCGGGTTTCAATACTTGCTACTCAGTAGAGGTTTTTGGGTAGGAAAACTTGGAAAACATTTCAAAGTTCCATTTCCTACAAAATAGAGTCGAGTTCTCAAACAAAATGAAATCCAAATAAGCCGATTTTATTCGTACTTTAGGATTTTCGCAAATTTGAATCTTTTTCCTCAGGGATAAGCCGTAGGGATATGGGAAAGAGATACCACGGTCCCTTCTGAAGCGTCCCGTGGTTTTAGGCAAAGAATCGGAAAATCGCTCTTTGGAGCTTTGGCTTTTTGTTTCTTTTTTTCATAGAGGGTCTCCCTTTGGGAGTATTTTTTCATTAATCCCTCTTTTCTTTAAAGGAGAGCAGCTCTTTGGAGGAGTTTTTGTATTCCCTGTTTATGAAGGGAAGACCTCTTTGGGAGGAGTGTTTTTATATGTCCTTTTTCTTTTGAAACGAGAAGACCTCTTTCGGAGGAGTTTTTGTATTCCCTGTTTATGAAGGGAAGACCACTTTCGGAGGAGTTTTTGCATTCTCGTTTTTTTGTTTTTCTTTTGAACACAACCAATTTTCCTTTTCGGAGAGAAAGTAGGATGGGGGAAGGCTTATCCCTTTTACTCAATTCAAACGAGATCGTCCTATTTCTTAATAGCATATGCTATTCGAAAATATTTTGATATTTTGAACAAGGCTTAATCTTGTAAGCCAGGGTTCTTTGAAATATCGCCAATTCATTTTTGGAAGACTCTACTTTTCGAAAAGTATAGATTCCTCCATTCGGGGTTATACAATCTACTTCGATCCTTCTTTCAAGAAGTTTCAAAGGAGTTCGATTTTTTTCAAAATCTTTTTGAAAAAGAATTCAACATAAACCCTTTTGAATATTCGGGCATTTTCGGGGTTTTGCTAATTTCTACCCACAATATCAACAAATTTCTAATTTTTGTTGCCCTTTTGAAGACATGGGGACATTCCTACTCGAGTTTGCCACCCTTTTGGGCTTTCTTCGGGGTGATATGATGCATGCTATGCACTCCATGTGATTTAAAATGGAAATACATGTTTTTATGCAACGATGAACACATGAAATGTATCTCACAAATCATGAAGGAGATGCATTCGCTTATCCATGGAAAGTGTCTAGGGGCTGTATTTAAAAATGCCCCTAGCTTGATGGGAATTTCGCATGGCCATATGGTGAAGGGCCATGGCTTTTCAAAGGGATTTTGGATGGACAATGGTATGTTCATGTCCATGCACTTCCATGGTTTTTCTAACATGATCATGATACTTTTTGCTCAAGGATGGGAAACATAACCAGCCCTAAGTGATCGTCATGGCCATCAGGTTTTAGTTTTGACATGGTCTCCATATTTCATCGTGAGATTCATGTTCTTTGTCCTAACACAATCAAGGTTTTCATATAAACCAGAAGTTGAAGAAAATCTTTCTTTTCAAAGCCATGAAAGGTTTTTGTGAAATGCTAACCCTTTTTCGAGATTCTCATTTCCTTTTTAAAATTTGCCTCGAAGGTGTTGGTTTTGATTTGTATGGAGACATGCCTATGAAGGCTCGATACTTAGGGGGTCGACTCTTATTGCCCCTTTGATTTTGCAAAACCCTGAATTCGATTTCTAGAATGATGTCTAGACTCGATGCATATGAATGATTTCAAAGTGTAATGCATGATGCTTATGCACACACTATGGGTTAACTTATTTCTAAAAATCCCCAATTTTCCATAAGTTAAGGATTTTGCGAAGTTCAGGAAGCTTGGAGGTGTTTATTCCTCCTTGCTTTGGTGATTCTCGAGCTTTTCATTTTTGAAAAAGCTCTAGGCAAAAGGGTGGATAGGACCAGCTTTTTGGATACTTGGTTTCAGGGAGTATATACAATTTTCGAAAGCATTTTTACAATTTTTCGAAAATGGGCTTTGTACATGGCCAAAGGCATTTGAAACAAAATTTCTTTTTGGAATTTTCGTTTTTCCAAATGTTTTTGAGATTTTGAGAGTTTTCAATTTTTTTTGTCTTTTTCAAAAGTAGGGATCTTTCATTGAACCTTCAAAGAAAACATTCATGAATCAGACTCTAATCAGATAGGTCTAAGACATGGGTTTCGGTTTTAGAGGTTCTACAGGGCACCCTTGACCCAGATGGTCTTAGGTGGCGGCTCTGGTGTTATGGGTGGGCTATAGCCCAGTCCATATCGTTCCCTATTGGTTCTAGGTAGGACAGGCTCAAGCCTACCTTGGTTTCGGGTTCCCAGGCCCGCGTAGGGTTTATATCCCATATTCAAAATCATGTTCCAAGACTTTTTGCTTTTCGAAAAGTTTTGGTATAAATCATGATCTTGGAACATGGAATCGTCCATGTCAGGGATATATACCCTTTTGGATATCGGGAGTTTGGATTCCGGGGTGATGGAAGACTTGGGCTTCCATACAAACCTGGTTTGGGAGACTTTGCCCTCAAGGAAAACCAAGCTTGGTTCCTTGAGGAGTTTTGGACATAGTAGGGTTATGGAAAACTTATGGTTCCATACCCCATTTTGGGAAAAATTTACTTCAAGGGGAGCCATGCAAGGTCCCTTGAAGTTTTTAACTTGGTCCCTAGGTTCAACTCGTGGTGCCCCTAGGGATTGATTTTTTTGTTTCAAAGCCATAGCCTTGGTTCCAGGGCACAAGACTAGGCTCGAAGAAGTGGGTTTTTCTATGGTAGGGTTATGAGCTCCTAAGATGTCGATGCATGCATTAGGGGTCTCCATGTCTACCATTTTTAGAACTTCTTTTTGTTTTTGAAATTCCTTTGAATGGTGCGCGACAGTTGGCGCACCTTGAAAATCCTTAAGTTTTGGCACAGTTTGTGGGTTTGTGTGTGCATAGGGGTTATCCAATGCATCTGATGACCCTACATGAAGAAAAGAGTCTTGAGAAGGATGGGTTTCAGGCATACCTCTTTGTGGCTTGTCTACCTTTTCAGGGTGAGAGCAAGCCGATTTCCCGGGTAACTCTATTTTGAGCCCCCGGGGTTTAACGAGGCGTTTCCTTTCGAAACCTTCCTGTTTTTCACTCTCGTTCCTTTGTAGGGTGTGGACTTCATGTCCCACTGTATGTGTGTGCCTAGACTTAGGACTTTTACTTGAAGTTTTCGAAATTCCAAAATTTTGTTTTTCAATTTTTTGGTCTTTTTCCAAATTTTCAAGATTTTTTTGGTTTTTTGAAATAGAAAAATCTTTTTTTGGTTTTTCTATGGATTTTGAAAAGCTTGAAGCTGTAGGAGTGGATGACTTATCCCTTTGCCGGGATTTGTCTCTAATCTCCAATCCTTCGTTGAGTTTGAGATCGGTTTTCAATTCATGATCTGTATGTGCCCTAGAAGAGCTGCTATGTGATAAATGGGCTTTAAGCTCCTTGCTTAAAGCATCCATCTTTTGAAATATTTTTTCAATCTCATCGAGCTCTCTTTGGGCTTTATCTGATTTTAAAGCCTCTTTTAGTTTACTCAACGAAGATTTTTGTAGCTTTCTATCCATTTTCATGCAATTTTCCTAAGTATGCATGATTTTTGAAAAAACACTTTTTTTTTCAAAAATTTGAGTATAACTCGTTTGTTTGAAGTCTGCTTAAGTCCCGGGTCCCACCAGGCGTGCCAATTTGTAGACACCGAAAATTTTCACTTACGGGTTCTTAGGCCTGAAGTGAACCTTTTCGCAATCTACATTCGCTTTATGGGTGTGCCAGCTAGTTTACTTTAACTAGCAAAGTATGTTTTGAAAATAATCTGACTTTTGAAAGGCGATTGTAGGCAAGCGGGATTTTTACGTCGCAGACCTTCTTGCACCGATGCGCAAGGGTCAGTCTGTACGCTTAGAGACTTCATTTTGAAACAAGTTTAACTCAAAATATATTTTGAATGAAGAAGTGTTTTAAAACCTTTTGAAAACCATGCATTTGGGCGATTTTGACTTTGTAAGGGTTGGACGACCCTAAGTCTTTCAAATTTTAATCTACTTAGGCACGATGTGCATGCATCGAAATAGCCTAAGTCTTGGCATATTTGCACGATTGATTCGGGTTGTTTTTGTATGATTTTCAGATTTTAGATCACGTGGATTTGCACATGCCTAAGTCTTTCTTTTTATCCCTTTATGGGCCACCTAGGTGTGTGTTATGAACACTCCACTACATGGGGTGAATTTGAGCGGGAGTACGGGGCTTACTTTGATGCAATATGCGTCCTACCTCGTGGTATGGCATAGATGCAATGCAAACTCATGCAACTCCAAAGGGAAAACCCGAATTTAAAAGACAATGCCGAAGGGAAATTGCCGAAGGGAAATAACCAAAGGGAAATGACTTGTAAAGTAAATAGCCAAAGGGAAATGACTTGTAAAGTAAATAGCGAAAGGGGAAATATGGCTATATCTTAAGAGCAGAAAGGCTCAATTGTGTAAGTGTGTGTCGTGTATATATTGAAAGACAACGCACACGACTTGAACCTTAAAACCCGAATCTTAAAGACATAGCCGAAAGAAATACTTTATATAGAGTATATGTAGGGGCCCTTACTTGGGTCTTGCAAATAAGAGCGAAGGCTCAATGTGTGTGCGTGCTTGAATTGAAAGACTTACACACACGACATGAAATGAAACCCAAATATAAATTGCAGTATGCCTTGACTAAGGTCTTGGGAGTAAGAGCGAAAGCTCAATGTGTGTGCGTGTGGAAAATGGAAAGACAACACACACGACTTAATTAAAAACCCCCTTGACTTAAAATATATAAATATAACTATATATTAAGGGCTTGTTAGGCCCGTGTGTGTGCAAGAAGTGTACGACTAAGAGCGGAAAGGCTCAAGTGCGCGTGTGTGTGGGTGTGTCAAACCACGTTATTACAATCGGGGGGAGACGAAGCTCCTTTACTACAACCCCGTATCAAAATTTAATTGAATATAAAGCAAGTTAATGTAATAGACCAAGTTTAGACACTTACAAATAGCTGGTCCATGTTCAACTTGCTTGCACGTGGGCTCACGGTTCACCTTGGGCAGCCAAGAGGGGGTTATCCTAGGTGGCTTTGAGGGAGGTTCTATGGGGCACGATTAGGGCCTTAGGGAAGCTTAGGTTCGGCCAAGACAGGGGCTGTGTAGGGTCTGTCCTAAGGTCTGTCCTAGGGTGCAGTTCACGGCCAGGGTGCAGGTCAGGTCGGCAGGGAGGTGGTCAAGTCAGCAGGGAGGTGGTCGGGTTGGCAGGAAGCAGTCGGGTGGCTGGCGCAACCGTTGGGCGCCTGGCACAGCAGATGGGGGCCTGACGCGGTTGCAGTGGTGCGGGGCGCGCTGTGGCGCAGGACGCGCTGCGGTGCGGGGCGTGCAGGCAGCCGAGGGGCGCGCGGCAGGAAGCAGGGCGCGGTGTGCTGCGGGGCGCGCTGTGGCACGGCATGCAACAGGGGCGCGCGGCAGGCGCTGTTTGCTCACGGCCGGCCGGGGTGAAGTTGTTGGGGTTTGTTAGGGATGGTTTGAGGCGGTTGGGGTTAGGTTAGGTCTAGTTAGGGTTCAGTTAGGGTTAGGTTCAGTTAGGGTTAGGTAGGTTCGAACCTAGGCTAGGTCGGGGGTTAGGTTTACCTCTTGGAGCCGGTCCTTCATGGCTTGAGCCAACGTCTCCACGGTTGCAGCCACTTGGTCCAGCCCACCTTGGTTGCAGCCCCTTGGTCTAGACCCACATAGCCCACATGGCTTGAACCCACCTCACCCAATGAGCCCACATGGCTAGGTCTATCACTCCCTCTCTCTCCTCCCAAATATTTGCATGAACCCTTTACATGGACCCCCTCACCTCTATTTATAGAGATTTGAGGTGGGTCTTGGATTTGGGTTTGGGTTTGGGGTTTGGATCCAGACCCAAATCCAAACACTATTTGGATCTGGATATTGGATCTCGAATATTTTGAGATCCGTATCCGATCCAAACCCAACATTTTTATGGATATGGATTTGGATATTTTGATCCAGATCCGATCCAATCCAAACACTATTTGGATCCAATCCAAATCCAAACACTATTTGGATTGGCCCAAATCCAAACACTATTCATTACATGGATTTGGATCTGGATATATATGGTCCAGATCCAAATCAAAATTTCTTTAGACAGTCCTTCTTGGCTTCTCGAGGCGAACGACCTGTGCGGGCACTGGCTTCATCAGCGCTCCGTCTGGTATTGGGTTTTCCCCAACTTTGTCGTCCGGACTCCGTCTCGCTGTTCTGAACTCCGTTTTTCTTGGTTTTCACCGTTTTTGGCTTTCTCTGCAAACGAGCTCTACTTTCTTTTGTTTTTTTATCAGGGAGTGGCTTCTGAAGCTCTGGGCTTCAATCCTCTTCGGGCCTAGGGTCTTCTTTTGCCTTCTGTACCTGTTTTCACATTTCAAAACAGGTCATCGTTTTGGCTCAAACGAGCTTTTTGGTGTTTTGAGAGTTTTTGAAAAATAGAAGATTTGGGGTGTTTACAAGGCTAAAGTAGGCGATTCCTGTTCATCAAACGGTGAACAAAGGCCCAAGAAAAAATCTGAAAAACCTCACAAGCACAAAGAGGCCTCTGTAATGGAAGGCAACCAATACCACGAGTCCTTCACACAAAAGGACCGTAAAGCCCTACAGCAGCTGCTGAAAGGGCAAAACATAGAGAAAAGAAGCTACGCCTTGTCTGATTTCCTTCCTATGGATTACGAAACAGACAGTGACGATGAAATACCAAACTTCCATCGGTATGACGGCATGGGAAACCCTAGGTCTCACTTGCAACTTTTCTCGCGTCGAGCCCATAAGAAGAAAAAGGACTCGATGAAATGGGTGTATTGGTTTCCTTTATCCCTTAAAGGCACAGCTGCCAAATGGCTGGCTTCCTATGACTTAAGCCAGTTCGCTACTTTTGAAGACTTAGCGAACTGCTTCATGCAAAGATTTGCACACAACGTAGAAGTCACGCCGACTCTGAATACCTTAAGGGATACAAAGCAAGGCATGAACGAAGACATACATGCCTTCATTATACGATGGAGGTCACTTTTGGGCCAAGTGCGAGAGCCCATATCCGAAGGATGCGCAGTCATGCTCATCCTGGATAACTTTAAAAGCGAGTTAAAAAACCTTCTCTCGCTCCATGAGATCTCAACTTTCCACAAGTTGATCAAAAAGGCATCCCTTTTCGAAACAAATTTGAGAAAAGGGACATACGATCACTTATGCAAAGGAAGCGTCGTTTCTAAAACCCGCTTGGAAAAGCCCATCACTTATGGGCTACCCACGATGGAGAAAGGGGCAAAGCCCCATAAAATCGCCAATGTTCGGGTGGATCCAGGCGTGGCAGGCACTTCCAAAAATTTTGAAAAACTAGAAAACAAAAAGGAGCGAACCTTTCAAAAACCGGTTGAAAAATGGGAGTACACTCCGCTGGGGCAACCTGTGTCGGAGGTCCTAGACCTCCTACTTGCCCAAGGCATGATAGAACTCCCCGAAATCTCCGAAGGAATCACTTCCAAAGGGGGGTATTTAAATCGATTTTGTAAGTATCATCGGCTCAAAGGCCATGATACCAAACGTTGTTTCTCCCTTTTAAATAAAATTGAGAACTTGATAGCGGAGGGCCGGCTCCAGGTCATTGCAGAACCTGAGCCACCTCAAGCTATCTTCAAAGAACCCTTTCCCAAACACGCCAGTGGCAGTGAGAAAGGAAAGGAGGTATGTACCCTCACCTTTTCTAAGGAACTAGCGCAAAAACTTGAGTCTGGTCGACCTACTTGTGCGCCCACTCTTGTACTATACAAGAAGCCCGCCCAAGTCGTCATCCGGGGATCACCAAAAGCTGAATCCCCGGCAAAACCAGTTTTGAAACTTCAAGGTTCTCCTCAACTCATACTTAGAGCCAAAGTTAGCGCGAACCCTAGGCTGGTCGTGGGGGTAGTAACTAGATCTGGGAGGATCTATTAACCCCCGCATCTACAAAGTGCTAGAAAGGTCATCAGTGTGCCTGGCCCCTCAAAAGCATGTATTCCTGGAGTTCTGCCAAAAGCAGACAAGGACAAAGTCATCCTAAATCCCTATGACTTCGAAAACCACCTTTCAAAGATTCCTATCCACATGTTTATCCTAGAGCTTATACAAACCTTGCCTAGGCATAGACTCGTGCTGGAGAAAATTCTAGAAAGAGCCAAGGTTGATTCGAACATAAGTCCAGAATCCCTGTCTGCCCAAGTGGCTTTATTAGGAGCAAACTCGCCCATCACTTTCTCGGAAGATGATGTAGATAGACCCTACGAGTCTCACAACTAGGCCCTGCATATTGAGGTGGTTCTGAATAACCACTCTCTGGACAGGTGCCTAGTCGATGGGGGAGGAGGGCTCAACATCCTTCCACTTCATGTGGCGTATAAAATCGGAGTCACCTTGACTAGAGTGAACCCAAGCCCCATCGTTATCACTAGATACGATGGGAATGCGTCTAGGCCATTAGGATCAATCGAACTCCCAATGGAAACGGGAGGGATCACACACACGGGGGTGTTCCATGTCTTGGACATCCACCCCCATTATAACCTGTTGCTGGGGAGGCCCTGGATACACAGCTTGTGCGCTGTGCCATCCACCTTCCACAGGTGTGTCAGATCCCTTTGAGGGACCAAGTCGTAGTGATCCTAAGTGAGAGTCACCCACAGCTTCAGGGGATCATAAACTCCCCTTGTTTATCGAGCTCCTAGGCCCATGAGGCTAACCTGGGGCAGATTGTGATTGAGCCGCCAAGGCTCATGTTAAACAACCCTAGGAAGGTTGTATGTGTGAAGGGGCTACCAAAACCAGGCCCCCTCCCGATTCTAACTCTTCTAGGAAAACCCAAGCGTTCTCTATTTCCAAAGCCCCTGGACAAGAAGCCATATGAGCACAATATGGACGACAGCAAGTTCCAGGACCACGATTTATACTTAACCTTTTCAAAAAACAAAAAATAGTGGAACATGTTGTTGAACATGGGCTACATGCCCTACAAAAGTCTAGGGGCACAAAACCAGGGTCTCCTAGAGCCCATCCTTCCTAGGGCCAACCCAAGCCGATATAGGATCGGCTATACTCCCAAAATACCGCCAAAGCCACCCCCTGTAACCACCTGGGTCAAGGGTGCCCTGGAACCTGCCTTAGAAGAAACCTACGATTTAGACCTCCTATTTCGAGTCTAATCCATAGTGTTTTCCCTTTGTAGGTATGACGGAAGATCCCTTTCATAAAAATACAAAAACATTTGGAAAACTTAAAATCAAAAAAATTGAAAAAGAAGAAAAGCCAAAAACAATGGAAAAACAAAAGCTCAAAAATAGAGTGCTTTGTATAGTTCCTAAAGTTCTTGTTTTACAAAAACCCAAAAAAATCAAAAATTTGGAAAATACCAAAAAGATTTTGTATATAGCTACTCCTGGTAGGACTTTGGCAAAAGAAAAGGATTTCGAAAGAAATGTCGTCTGCATAGCCAGACCAAAAATTTCGAAATCACTTGAAAATCCGAGTACAAAACTAGGTCTTTTTGAAAACCACGCATCAAATTCCCTCAGGTCTATAGCCCACGAGAATGATCGAAGCCCAACAGTGGATCCCCATGAGGAAGATCCCACTTCTGAGCTACCAGAATTTCATAAAATTATCGATTTTGAAAGACCTTCCAATTCAGTAGGAGGAGATTTCATAGAGGTGAACCTAGGGAGTGATTCCAATCCCAAATGCATCAAAATAGGTGCATGCTTGCATGAAACTGAAAGATTAGCATTCATTCATTTTGTTTGAGAATTCGACGTTTCGAGTAAGACGTAGGAATTTGAAATATAGCTTGTTTTCTTATAAAACTTCCGCTAGATAAGCGAGTGTTAAGACTCAAACAAGGGCAAACACGAAGAGCTCGAGATCCTTAGGATCGAGACTCAAGACAGCTGTCCCTTTTGTAAATAGCTTTTGTAAATAGATTTTGAAAAATCGAACATCGAACAGCATAGGATCTGCTCACTTGGAGCAACATGCCTTGTAAGTCTCTAGAGTTCGACCACATCTGGTCTGTAGGAGGTCGCCGCTCTTGGCACCACACCCATGTCATGCATCTACATTCCACGCATGACACTTGCATAAACATGATCCCATTTAGGACCAGAGACCGTTTGTATTATCCCTTTGGCATGATATCTCCTCCTACCAGGGTTCTAAACTGAGATTTTGCTAAAGATTGGGACGATCCCATATTCTTCATGGTTAGATCTAGGGAGACATTGAAAGGGGTGTTTGTCATCTTTGCCCTTATCCAAATTGATTTGGACAAGGCCAAAGAGGGGCATCTATAAACACCCCGAAATCCCACGAATTTCTCAAATAAAACCTGGTTTTGTAAAAGCAGCCCCAAAGGGCCATTTTGAGTTTGGAAACCCAGGAGCCTTCCAGGCAACCTTGTACATATGTTTTAAACTTTATATATTTCAAAAATGTATAATATGGTTTTAAAAACCTTTTAAAACACATTTTGAAACCCCGAAGCAACTTAGCCTAACCAAGACAAGACCAGAAAAGCTAAGAAGAGCCCAGAACCGGAGCACAAGTCAAGCCCGGCATAGCAACTCTCATATTGAATCCACCCCCAGGATCTCGAACGTCCAAGACCCTGTTATCATCAAAACATAACTTGAAATAAGCTTTGAAAGGCGAAAACAGAAGCGGACGATCATGTTGGCGAGGACCCAACATAGACGGAGTACTAATGCTGTCAGACCCCGCACAAACCGTTCGTTTCAAACACAGTCCGAAGGAGTCAAAATTCAATTTGAATTAGATCTGGACCATATATATCCAGATCCCAATCCAAACCATGTGTGGATTTGGATTTGGATTTGGATCCAAAGATCCAATCCAATATCCACATCCATGGCCCACATCACCTTCTCATAAATGGAGGTGGGGCCCACTTGAAATTCACGTGGGATTATGGGCATGAGAGAGAGTGGGGGAGGATAAGATTTGAGGGTGATTGTAATTAAGCTTGACTTGTGTGTCAAGTTTGGGGTTAATCATGTGGGTTAGCCTAATTGGCATGGGTTTAAGCTTGTATTAGCCAAAACCTAACCTAGGGCTGCACCAACATGATGCAACAAGGCCTATGGGTCATGCAAAGGGAGCTCCTTAAACCAAACCTAATCAAAAAGCCCTAATCCTAGCCTTTTACCCTAATCCTATCCTAAACCTAGCCTAATCACCTAACCTACTTCCCTAATCCTAGTCTAATCCCAACCTAATCACCTAACCCACTTCCCTAATCCTTCCCTAAACCTAGTTTAATTTCCCTAAACCTAACCTAATCCTAGCCTAATCACCTAACCCACCTCACTAAACCTCACCCCAAAACCAACCCACCTAGCTAAACCCTAAACCCCTAAACCACCCCACCTAAACCTAGCACACCATCTACCCAAAACCCCTTGTATCAAAATATCTGGCCCCTCCCCAAAACCAGCCCACCTTATCACCACACCACCACCCCTAGACCACCATACCACCCTCCTAATACCAGCCCCAACCACCCTCTTCAGCCCAATATAAACCCCCCCCCAAGGGGCGGGTTTTCCATCTTCTTCCATCCTTTTCCAGCCCAGCCGACTCCAACCCCCATTTCCAACCGAACCTCCAGCCTTGCTCCACCTGCGCCACTGCCTCCCAGACCTGCACCACCGCCACTCACCACCTTGCTCCACTTGCACCACCACACCCCAGCTGGCCAGCCACCCGTCGCCACCATCTCCATCCGGCCGAACCATCCATTTCAACCACCCGGCTACTCCTCTTCCATCCGCCGCCTCCCAGCACCACTCGGTTAGTGTCTCAACCTAATTCTATCTCTTCTTCACTCCCCCTCCACTCTCAACCACCTACACCACCGCCACCTCACCCCAACACCACCTACCCGCCATCCTTACCCACTCGGCCAAACCTCTATCTTACAACCACCCGCCCAGAACTACTTCCCCTAGCAACACCCGGCCACTCCACTTAGCTCCCTAAGACCTGCCCATATTACCTCCCATCAGCCCCTAGCTCCACCTTACCCCATACCCTAGCTAGCTCCCTTCCCATCCACCACATCCCTAGCCACCCTAGCAGCCGGCCACCACCAAGTCTCCCTTAGTTGGCCACTCCAACCGACTATACACATCCACTCGGCCAGCCACCCGCCAGCCATATATCTCCCTTAGGCACTCCCTTAGATACTCCCTTAGACACTCCCTTAGTGACCCTACTTAGTCACCTTAGCCCAACACGCCAAGGCAGCCCCCTTCATAACAGTCGGCCACCTTCAAGGCACCCCTCCCGCGCACCATTTCCATCCGTCCAGCAGCCCCCCTTGCTGTTCAACTCCAAGGAGCTCCCTCTTGCAGCCCAAGGCGAAGGCCAAGCCCACGCTCAAGCAAGGCATCTTCGGACCAGCTATAAGTAAGTGCCTAACTCGGTCCTTAGTTGTAGACTTGCTTAAATTCAATTTGATATGGGGTTGTAATAACGGAGCATAGTCTCCCCCCGCTTGTAATAACGTGGCTTGGCACACCCACACACACGTGCACTCTCTTAGTCGTGCATGATTTTGAACACACACGGGCCTAATCAGCCCCTAGGATATAAATATATGTATATACTTTAACTTACGTAGGGTTTTTGCTTAAGTTGGGTGTGTTGTCTTTCAATTCAAGCACGCACACACATTGAGCCTTCGCTCTTATTTGTAAGACCCGAGTAAGGGCCGTGTTATACTATTTGGGTTTAATTTCATGTTGTGTGCATAGTACTTCAATTCAAGCACTCACACACATTGAGCCTTCGCTCTTATTTGTAAGACCCAAGTAAGGGCCGTGTTATACTATTTGGGTTTAATTTCATGTTGTGTGCGTAGTACTTCAATTCAAGCACTCACACACATTGAGCCTTCGCTCTTATTTGTAAGACCCAAGTAAGGGTCGTGTTATACTATTTGGGTTTAATTTCATGTTGTGTGCGTAGTACTTCAATAAAAGCATTCACACACATTGAGCCTTTGCTCTTATTTGTAAGACCCAAGTAAGGGCCATGCTATACTATTTGGGTTTACTTTCATGTTGTGTGCGTAGTACTTCAATTCAAGCACTCACACACATTGAGCCTTCGCTCTTATTCCCAAGACCTTAATTAGGGCCATATTGCAAGTTATATTTGGGTTTTATTTCATGTCGTGTGTGTAGTCTTTCAATTCAAGCACGCACCCACATTGAGCCTTCGCTCTTATTTGCAAGACCCGAGTAAGGGCCCATATATACATTATATACGTATTTCCCTTCGGCATTTACATTACAAGTCATTTTCCTTCGATATTGTCTTTACATTCGGGTTTTCCCTTTGGAGTAGCATGAGTTTGCATTGCATCTACGCCATACCACGAGTTAGGGCGCATCTTGCATCAAAGCTAACCCCATACTCCCGCTCAAATTCGCCCCATGTAGTGGAGTGTTCATAACACACACCTAGGTGGCCCATAAAGGGATAAAAAGAAAGACTTTGGCACGTGCAAATCCACGTGATCTAAACTCTGCAATCACACTAAAAAGACCCGAATCAAACATCTCGAACCGCTTTCGTAGGCTTTTTCTACCCTAAAACTCAATTTTTAAAGCATACAGACTGACCCTTGCGCATCGGTGCAAGAAGGTCTACGACGACAAGAGCTCACTTGCTCACAGTCGCCACGTTAGAAGTCAGGTTAAAATATATCTTCGCTAGCTTAGGTAAGCTAACTGGCATGCCCTGTTTATATAAATAGGACTTAGACACACGAAAGGATCCACTCCAAGCCTGAGAAACCAAGGGAGGCGAAGATTTTCGGCGTCTACAGGGCCCCACCTCCATTTATGAGAAGGTGATGTGGGCCATGGATGTGGATATTGGATTGGATCTTTGGATCCAAATCCAAATCCAAATCCACACATACGTTTGGATTGGGATCTAGATATATATGGTCCAGATCCAATCCAAACTGAATTTTGACTCCTTCAGGGTATGTTCGAAACGAATGGTTTGTGCGGGGTCTGACAGCATCAGTACTCCGTCTTGCGTTGGGTCTTCGCCAACATGGTCGTCCGCTTCTGTTTTCACCTTCCGGAGATGATTTCATATGATTTTTGCTGATAATAGGGACTTGGATGTTCAAGATCCTGGGGGTGGATCTAACACGAGAGTTGCTGTGCTGAGCTCGACATGTGCTCCGGTTCCAGGCTCTCTTTTGCTCTTCTGGTCCTGCTTTTATCAGGCCAAGCCACTTCGTGGGGTTTCAAAATGTATTTTAAGAGATTTTAAAACTATATTATACATATTTTAAAACATATACAGTTTAAACATATATATAGGGTTTGTCTGGAAGGCTCCTAGGTTTCCAGACTCAAAATAGCCCTTTGGGGCTGTTTTTACAAAACTAGGTTATTTGAGAAGTTCTTGGGATTTCGGGGCGTTTACAAAAGCCTCAGTCTTTCAAAAACTTTTTGAAAAGATTTGATGTGTGCGCATCGGGTTCACCAAGAGATCATCCACATATACTTCTAAGAGCTCGTGAATTTGATCGTGAAAGATGGTAGTCATGGCTATTTGGTATGTGGCACCGGTGTTTTTCAAACCAAAGGGCATAATTGTGTAACAGTACTGTAAACACCCCAAAATCAAATGATTTTTCAAAACAAACACCTAGTTTGAAAATCCATTTCAAAACCAAGTTTGAGTTTTCGAAAACCCAAGAGTTCCAAAAGCTGTAAACTTTTGTTAAAAACCCTTTCGAAGTATGGATTTCTTAAACTCGGGCCAAGTCCCAATTTTGTAAACAGCCAAATCAAATAGGTGGAGCCTGATCGAAAAGCAGCTCCAAAAGCCCCGAATTCAGCCTAGTCTGATGAAAGCAGGATCAAAAAGCAAAAGGAGAGCCCAGGCCAGAAGTAGACTTCAGCCTTGGAACATGAAAAGCAAAACCAAAGCACCAAACAAAATCATCAGAAATCCAAGACCAAGCTTAAAATTCCAAAATTCAGATGAAATAAAGTCCAGAAGGTGAGAAAGAGATTGGACAAAAAGGTTGGGGAAAACCCAGCCCAAGACGGAGCACTGATGAAGCTAGGGCCCGTGAAAACCGCCCATCTCGAAACGCCAAGAAGGACTGAAGAAATAAAAATTTGGATTGGATTTGGACGTAAATATCTAGATCCAGACCCAAATAGTATTTGGATTGGATTTGGATCATAAAAACCAAATCCAAGATCCAAACCCAAGACCCATCCCCTTACTTATAAATAGAAGCAAGGGGGGGCATAAAAAGTTCACGTGAAATCCACTTGGGAGGCTTGGGAGAGATAGTGCATAAAGTAGGAGAAAAAAGAATGGTGGGCTTGATATTTTCAAGTGGGCTAGCCATGTGGGCTTGATCAAGGGTGTGGGTTCAAGCCTTGTATGAACCTAGACCCAACCAAAGGGCTGCACCAACATGCAAATGGGCATGGATCAAGGATGGGCTGCGCATGGTGGACCGGCTCCAAAAGGTAGGTCTCTCAACCTAACCCTAACCTAGCCTCTCAACCTCACCCCAAACTAACCTAGAACTAGCCTACATACCCTAAACTGACCTACCTCTTTATCCCAAACCTACTTCCCATTCGACCTAAACCGACCCACCTAGACCTAGCCCAGCCACCCCCAAACCGACTCTATCTAACCCATAGACCTAGCCACATCTAGGTTGAACTCAACCCCTCTCCACCGACCTACCCTAAACCCTCTAACCGAGTGCATATGCCCTGCACGCCCCTAGCCAGCGTCCGGCCTGCACCTTGTGTAGCGCCATAGCCAACACCCCGCTGACCTGCCTCATCAACACCCTGTCATGTCGCTAGCACCCGGCCACCTTCCCACGCCAACACCCTTTCGTCACCCACGTCCTGCTGCAGACCCCCTGCAGCGCCCCGGTGCACCTGCCGCACTGCGCCTTGCGCACCACGTTCCCGCACCCCAAGCCGATACCCTGCACCCTACCGACACCCCCTCTGCCTACCGTCTCCCTGGTGCCTGCCAACCTGCCTCAACAACACCCTATACCACCCGACCGACACCCTTTTGCCATGACCTAACCCCATCCTACCTAACTCACCTAAGACCTTACCTAGCTAGGACCACACTCACTACACCCTAGCCTACACCTTGGCCGAACCTAGCCCATCCTAAACCCCCAAGCACTTGGCTGCCCCCAAGTAAACCTAAGCCTAAACTCTCACGTCCAAACCCACCTAGGGAGACCTAGCTCGTGGCTGCCAAGGAGGACGGACCCGGGCAACTTGAGAGGAGAAGTCGACCACGTGTAAGTGTTTAAATTCGGTTTTTACCTTACTCATTTGAGATTAAATTCAATTCGATACAGGGTTGTAATAATGGAGCGTAGTCTCCCCCCGAAATGTAATATTTGTGCTTGATACACAAGCCACACACGTACACTTGAGCCTTATCGCTCTTAATCGTACACAAGGGACACCCACGTGCACTTGAGCCTTTCCGCTCTTAATTGCACATGATTGCACACACATTGAGCCTTTCCGCTTTTAAGCCAAAGTATATATTTCCATTCGGGTATTTACTTTAGTGAAAGCTGTGTGAGTTGCAATTCAATTTGGGTATTGTAAGACACAAAAATCTTCACTCCTGGTTTTGAAGCCGAGAAGGAACCTTTTCGAGTTTACGTCACTTTTAAGGGCGTGCCAGCTAGCTTACTCAAACTAGCGAAGATTTTTGGAAATATCTAACTTTTTGGTGACTGTGGACAAGCGAGATCTTTTCGCTTGAAACCTTCTTAAACTGGTACTCAAGGGTCGGTTTAAGCGCTTAGAAAACTTCGATTTCAAGCAAACATGAACTTTTGAAAGAAAAGCGAGTATTTCGGCGTAGGCAGCAGCGGGGGCGCGCGGCAGTTGCGCGTAGGGTGCAACAGGGTGCTGCAGTTCGGCGCTAGGGCGTCGGGTGACTGGCGCTAGGGCGCCACTATAGGGAGCAGCGGGGGCACACGACAATTGCGCGCAGGGCACAGCAGGGTGCTCGGGTGTCAAGCGCGCGGGGCACCGGGTAGAGGCGTGCGGTCTTGGTTAAGTCGAGAAAAACCGAGTGCACTTGGTACTCGGTTAGGTTTGGTTTAGAGGGTGAGTATGGTGTTGTGCAGGGGGTGTGGTCGTGGTGCAGCAGGGCTTAGGAGTTAGGTTTAGGTTAGGTTGGGTCGAGCCTAGGCTAGGTTTAGGGTGGGGTTAGGAGCCTACCTCTTGGAGCCAAGTCCACCTTGATCGAGCCCATGTCCACGCCTTGGTTGCAGCCTCCTCCTTGGTCGAGCCCACCTTGGTTGCAGCCCTTAGGTCAAGCCTTGATCAACATGGCTCAAACCCACCTCACTCATTGAGCCCACATGGCTAAGCCTCTCTCTCACTCTCTCTCCTCCCAAGCAATTCATGTGAACCCTTGATTTGGGACCACCTCACCTCTATTTATAGGCAAATGAGGTGGGTCTTGGATATGGGTCTTGGAATCTAGATCCGATCCAAACACTATTTGGGTCTGGATCTCGGATCTTGGATATTTTGGGATCCAGATCCAACCCAAATATTTAGTTGGGTTTGGATCTCAAATCTTGGATATTTGGGATCCAGATCCAATCCAAACACTATTTGAATTTGGATATGGATATTTGGGTCCAGATCCAATCCAAATTTCTGTTTCTTCAGTCCTTCTTGGTGTTTCGAGGCAGACATTTTGTGTGGGCCCTGGCTTCATCAGCGCTCCATCTTATGCTGGTTTTTCTCCAACTTTGTCGTTCGAACACCTTCTCACCCTTCTAGACTTCATTTCAGCTCATTTCTGTCGTTTCCGGCTTCGATTTCTGCTATTTTGGTGAATGTGCTTGGCTTGGCTTTTGGCACTCCGGGCTTGCAGTCTGATTCTGGCCTGGGCCTTCCTTTTGCCTTTTGATCCTGGCTTTTATCAGGCCAGGGTGCTTTCTTTGGGCTTCTAAACCTACTTCTGAGGCTGCTTTTGATTCAAGCTTCACCTGTTGGATTTTGGGCTTTTACAAAATTGGGACTTGGCCCATGTTTGAGAAATTCAATTTGAATGGGGTTTAGACAAAATTAAAAGCCTTTACAACTCCTGGGTTTTCGAAAACTCCAGAATCTGGTTTTGAAATGAATTTTCAAACCAAGTGTTTGTTTTTGAAATTCGTTTGATTTTGGGGTGTTTACAGGTATTTACATTCAAGTCGTGTGAGTTTGTCATTTAAATTTCACACTTACACACACATTGAGCCTTTCCGCTCTTAAGCTAAAGTATATATTTCCATTCGGGTATTTACTTTAGTGAAACCTGTGTGAGTTGTCATTTCAATTTCACACGAAAAGCACACAAAAGCACTCGAGCCTTTCCGCTCTCCACTCTCACACACATTTTGAAACTTTGTTGCTCATAGGATATAACATACTTATATATTTTCAAGTTGTGTGAGTTTACTTCACGTCGAGTTGCATTTCCCTTTGTGTGGATTTACATTAAATCGTGAGTTGCTTTACATTTTGAGTATTTACATTAAGCTGCATGAGTTGCACTTCAATTTCGGGTATTTACATTAAGTTGTGTGAGTTGTGCTTTCAATTCGAACCTAGCTCACATCATCCTCTCAAAACCCAAAAATATTTGTGCATCCTTGCATTCGTTAGCTTTTTGAAAGCACCCCGAATCTACGTACAAACCACGTTGGAAATAGGCCACTTGTGCACACACACATCCGGCCTAAATAGCTAAAACTCAAAGACTCAGGTTCGTCCAAAGTCGTGATAAAAATTGCAAACTAGGCATACATCGAGTTTTTCAAACACTGATCTTGCAAAGTTTTGTAAAAACAAAGTTTTAAGTGTTTAAACTGACCCTTGAGCATCGATTCAAGAAGGTTTAATCAAAAAGATCTCGCTTTCCCACAATTGCCAAAAGAAGTCAGAATACTTTAAAAAATCTTCTCTTGCTTGAGCAAGTTAGCTGGCACGCCTTTAGAAATGATGTAGGTACGAAAAGGTTCCTTCCGGTCTCAAGAACCAGGATTGAGAATTTTCGTTGTTTACAAGTTTGGCATGCCCGGTGGGACTCGGGGCTTAAAACTTTGATAAAACAAACAAAACTCTACGAAAATTTTCCAAAAGTGTTTAAAATTTTTGCCTGTTTGCATTTGTAGGATTTCAACCTTTTGTTGAGTCATGTCTTGTTCAGGCTCTAACGAAGTGACTAGCCAAGAGGCTGAGGCGGCCGACTCTTGCTTGTCACATGGCAAACCTACCAAAGCCAAGAAAAGAACTACCAAGACAAAAAAACCCAAGGAAACCTCCGCAATAGAGGGGGACCAATACCACGATTCCTTCACACTGAAGGATTGCAAAGCCCTTCAACAACTGTTGAAGGGGCAAAACAAGGAAAAGAAATCGTATGCCATGTCTGACTTCCTTCCTTTGGATTATGAAACAGACAGGGACGACAACATACTGAATTTCCATCGGTATGATGGCACGGGGGATCCTAGATCCAACTTGCAACTCTTTTCGCGCAGAGCCCATAAGAAGAAAAGGGACTCTACCAAATGGATTTATTGGTTCTCCCTTTTCCTCAAGGGGATTGCTTCAAAATGGCTTGCTTCCTACAACTTAAGCTAGTTTGCTACTTTTGAAGAGTTAGCAAATAGCTTTATGCAAAGATTTTTGCACAATGTGGAAGTAACGCCCACCTTGAACACCTTGAGGGACACGAAACAAGCTTCGAACGAGGATGTACACGAATTCATCATTCGATGGAGGTCCCTCCTTGGGTAAATAAAAGAGCCCATCTCCGAAGGATGCGCAGTCATGCTCATCCTCGAAAATTTTAAAACGGAGATCAAAACTCTTCTTTCGTTGCACGAAATTTCTACCTTTCACAGGTTAATAAAGAAGGCTTCCTTGTTTGAAACAAACCTGAAAAAGGGAGTCTATGACGACTTGTGTAAGAGAAAAATACTTCCCAAAATGAGATTTGAAAAACCTGGAACTTATGGGCCACCCATGACGGACAAAGGGGCAAAACCCCAAAAGATTGCGAATGTTTGAGTGGAGTCAAGCTCGACGGGCACTTCAAAAAAGGTCGAACAACAAAAAAATGAAAAAAATGAAAATTTTCAAAAAACTTTTCAAAAACAGGAGTATACCTGTAAACACTCTGAAATCCCACGAACTTCTCAAATAACTTGGTTTTGTAAAAGAAGCCCCAAAGGGCTATTTTGAGTTTGGAAATCCAGGAGCCTTCCAGACAAACCCTATACATATGTTTAAACTATATATGTTTTAAAATATGTATAATATTGTTTTAAAACCTTGTAAAATACGTTTTGAAACCCCACGAAGCGGCTTGGCCTGATGAAAGTAGGACCAAAAGAGCTAAAGAGAGCCCGAAACCGGAGCACATGTCGAGCCCGGCACAGCAACTCTCGTGCTAGATTCATCCCCAGAATCTCGAACGTCCAAGCCCCTGTTATCAACAAAAATCATTGGAAATCATCTCCGGAAGGTGAAAACAGAAGCGGACGACCATGTTGGCGAAGACCCAACACAAGATGGAGTACTGATGCTGTCAGACCTCGCACAAACCGTTCGTTTCGAACATACCCTGAAGGAGTCAAAATTCAGTTTGGATTGGATCTAGACCATATATATCCAGGTCCCCATAACCAGGCCCTACATATCGAGGTGGTTCTGAATAAACACTCTCTAGATAGGTGCCTTGTCGATGGGGGAGAAGGGCTCAACATGCTTCCACTTCATGTGGCGAACCAAATCGGAGTCACCTTAACATTCGTAAACCCAAGCCCCATCGTCATCACTAGATACAATGGGAATGCATCTAGACCATTAGGATCTATCGAACTCCCCATGGAAACAGGAGGGATAGCACACACGGGGGTGTTCCATGTCCGGAACATCCACCCCCACTATAATCTATTGTTGGGAAGGCCTTGGATACACAACTTGTGCGCTGTGCCATCCACCTTACACAGCTGTGTCAAAATCCCTTTCAGGGACAAAGTCATAATGATCCTAGGTGAGAGTCATCCTCAACTTCAAGGGGTTATAAATTCCCCTTGCTTGTCAAGTTCCCAGACCCACGAGGTGAAACTGGGGCAGACCATGCTCGAGCCACCAAGGCTCACATTATACAACCCTAGGAAGGTCGTATATGTGAAGGGGCCACCCAATGCTGGCCCCCTCAAAGTTCTGACCATTCTAGGAAAACCCAAGAACCCCTTATTTCCAAAACCCCTAGACAAAAAGCCCTACGTGCATAACATAGACGACAAGAAGTTCGAGGACCACGATTTGTATCAAAACTTTTTTAAAAATAAAAAATCATGGAACATGCTGTTAAACATGGGCTATTTGCCTTATAAGAGTCTAGGGGCACAAAATCAGGGTCTCCTAGAACCCATACTGCCTAGGGCCAATCCAAGCCGATATGGGATCAGCTATACTCCCAGAATACCACTAGAGTCACCCCCTATGACCACCTGGGTCAAGGGTGCCCTGGAGCCTACCCTAGAAGAAACCTACGATTTAGATCTCTTATTCAGAGTCTAACCTGTAGTGTTTTCCCTTTGTAGATATGATGGAAGATCCCTTTATCAAAAATACAAAAACATTTGAAAAACTCGAAATCCAAAAAAATGGAAAAATTACAAAAGCCAAAAATAATTGAAAATCAAAATCTCGAAAAAAGAGTAGTTTGTATAGTTCCCAAAGTACTCGTTTTACAAAAGAACAAAAAAATCGAAAATTTACAAAATATCTTGGCTCGAAAGGCATCGAATGGGACTCTACCTAAAAGAAAACGTTTAGCCTAAAAGAAATGGGCACTTACCCTAAATTTTCACGTTTTTCTCCAAAGGCATCGAATGGGTGTAAACACCCCGAAATCCCGCGAATTCCTCAAAACAACCTGGTTTTGTAAAAGCAGCCCCAAAGGGCCATTTTGAGTCTGGAAACCCAGGAGCCTTCCAGGCAACCCTGTACATATGTTTTGAACTTTATATTTCAAAAATATATGATATGGCTTTAAAACCTTTTTAAAAATGTTTTGAAACCCCGAAGCGGCTTGGCCCAATCAAGACAGGACCAGGAGAGCTAAGAAGAGCCCGGAACCGGAGCACATGTCGAGCCCGGCACAGCAACTCTTGTATCAAATTCACACCCCCAGGATCTCGAACGTCCAAGACCCTGTTATCATCAAAACATCCTTTGAAGTCATCTCCGGAAGGCAGAAACGGAGGCGGACGACCATCTTGGCGAAGACCCAATGCAGACGGAGTACTGATGCTGTCAGACCCCGCACAAATCGTCCGTTTCAAACCCAGCTCGAAGGAGTCAGAGTTCAGTTTGGATTGGATCTGGACCATATATATCCAGATCCCAATCCAAACCCATGTATGGACTTGGATTTGGATTTGGATTCAAAAATCCAATCCAATATCCATATCCATGGCCCACATCACCTTCTCATAAATGGAGGTGGGGCCCACTTGTAATTAGCCAAAACCTAACCTAGGGCTGCACCAACATGAGGTGGTTAAGGTCTATGGGCCATGCAAAGGGAGCTCCTTCACCTAAACCTAACCCAAAACACCTAATCCTAGCCTTCTACCCTAATCCACCCCTAATCTGAGCCTAACCACCTAACCCACTTCCCTAATCCTGGCCTAATCCCAACCTAATCACCTAACCCACTTCCCTAATCCTTCCCTAAACCTAGGTTAATTTCCCTAAACCTAGCCTAATCCTAGCCTAATCACCTAACCTAGTTCACTAAACCTCACCCTAGAACCCAACCACCTAACCAAACCCTAAACCCCTAAACCACCCTAGCCCACAATCTACCCAAACCACTAGTATTTAAAATATCTGGCCCTACCCTTTCTAGCCCACCTTATCTTCATACCACCCTACCTAAACCACCTAACCACTAACCCCAAACTCAGCCCTAACCGACCTACCCAACTCCCTATATAAACCCCCCCCCTCTTGGGGCGGGTTTTCCAAGCTAGAACCCCTCACCCATCCCAGTCGGGCCCTCTCTTTCCTCCACTTCCCCAGCTGCTCCTGCTCCACCTGCTCCGTCTGCACCACCACCTACTCTCCATCCCACCACCACTTGCACCGCCATCTCCACCACCTCCCGACCGAGCATCACTACCTGCCCTCCTCCCTTCCAGCCGAGCGCCACCTTCTCTCCATTCGGTAAGTACCCCACACTCTACCTA
Organism: Brasenia schreberi; assembly: GCA_036023115.1. NCBI lineage: Eukaryota > Viridiplantae > Streptophyta > Magnoliopsida > Nymphaeales > Cabombaceae > Brasenia > Brasenia schreberi. The sequence continues at coordinate 8,270,938 of JAYKKT010000041.1, forward strand.
GCTCCTTCTCTACTCCCTCTCCACTCCCAGCCACCCACCATACCACCACCTTACCTACACATCAGCCACTCGCCGCCACCACCCCCACTTGGCCAAGCCTTAGCCACCCTAGTTGCCCGCCACTACCTAACTACACTAGCTACACCCGGCCACCCTAGTCGACTTCCTAAGACCTGCCCCTAGCACTCCCTTACACCCACTACCCCCACTACCACCTAGCCCCATCACCTAACTAGCTTCCTTCCCATACTCCAGCCTTAGTCATCCCAGCAGCCCGCCACCACCACATTCCCCTAGTCGGCCACTCCAACCGACTATCCCTTCCATTCGGCCAGCCATCCCTTTTCCCCTAGGTGTCCCATTCGACCTTCCCTTAAGCTCCCCTTAGGTCCATACTCCCTAACATTATACCCTCCTAGTGACCCTACATACTCACCTTGCCCAGCCCCTTTTATCCCTGACATCAAGGCACCTCTCCCGCGCCCCATTTGCAGCCGGCCAGCACCCCCTATCGCTCAACCTCACGGAGCTCCCGTTTGCAGCCCAAGGTGAAGGCCAAGCCCACGCTCAAGCAAGGCCTCTACGGACCAGCTACTAGTAAGTGCCTAACTCGGTCTTTAGTTGTATACTTGCTTGAGATTCAATTTGATACGGGGTTGTAATAACGGAGCATAGTCTCCCCCCGCTTGTAATAACGTGGCTTGGCACACCCACACACGTGCACTCTCTTAGTGTGCACGATTTGAACACACACGGGCCTAATCAGCCCCTAATACATAAGTATATACATATACTTTCATTTTTGTAGGGTTTTGCTTAAGTTGGGTGTGTTGTCTTTCAATTCAAACACTCACACACATTGAGCCTTCGCTCTTATTTGAAAGACCCAAGTAAGGGCCGACCTATACTATTTGGGTTTCATTTCATGTCGTGTGTGTAAGTCTTTCAATTCAAGCACTCTCACACACATTGAGCTTTCGCTCTTACTCCCAAGACCTTAGTAAAGGCCTTATTGCAGTTATATTTGGGTTTCATTTATGTCGTGTGCGTAGTACTTCAATTCAAGCACTCTCACACACATTGAGCCTTCGCTCTTACTCCCAAGACCTTAGTCAAGGCCATACTGCAATTTATATTTGGGTTTAATTTCATGTCGTGTGTGTAAGTCTTTCAATTCAAGCACGCACCCACATTGAGCCTTCGCTCTTATTTGCAAGACCCGAGTAAGGGCTCATATACATACTCTATATACATATCTCCCTTCAGCACTTACTTTACAAGTCATTTCCCTTCGGTTATTTCCCTTCAGTCATTTCCCTTCGGTTATTTCCCTTCGGTCATTTCCCTTCGGTTATTTCCCTTCAGTATTGTCTTTACATTCGGGTTTTCCCTTTGGAGTAGCATGAGTTTGCATTGCATCTACGCCATACCACGAGGTAGGACGCATATTGCATCAAAGCAAGCCCCGCTCGAATTCGCCCATGTAGTGGAGTGTTCATAACACACAAACTAGGTGGCCCGAAAAGGGATAAAAGAAAAGACTTAGGCATGTGCAAAATCCACGTGATCTAAAACATGCAACTGCATTTAAAAGACCCGAAATAGACACCTCGAAACGCTTCGTAGGCTTTCTATCCCAAAACTCGATTTTTTGCAAAGCGTACAGACTGACCCTTGCGCATCGGTGCAAGAAGGTCTGCGACGACAAGAGCTCACTTGCTCACAGTTGCCACGATTAGAAGTCAGTGTTAAATATATCTTCGCTAGCTTAGGTAAGCTAGCTGGCATGCCCTGTTTGCATAGATAAGGCCTTAGACACACGAGAGGATCTGCTCCGAGCCCTGAAAAGGTGAGAGGCGGGGATTTTCGCGCGTCTACAGAGATTGGCACGCCCGATGGGACGTGAGCCTTTCAAAAATCGAGTTTTTAAGTAGAAGTCTTGCGAAAATTTTGTAAAAGGTGTCATTTTAACTTGTTTTCTTTGCTTGTACTTAGGACATTTTGAAAAAGCTTGAAAAGCATGTCAAAATCCAATCCAAGTGAAGTGTCGAGCCAAGGCTCATGCGCATCAAGTTCTCACTCTAGGAGGATTTTCAAAACCAAAATAAAACTAGATGAAATCGAGGACTTGAGAAGGGAGTTTGAGGCCAAAATCGATGCTCTTAGCCAAGAGGCTGAAGTAGGTGATTCATGATCATCAAACGGTGAACAAAGGCCTAAAAAGAAATTCGAAAAACCTCGCAAGCACAAAGAGGCCTCCATAATGGAAGGCAACCAATACCACGAGTCCTTCACACAAAAGGACCGTAAAGCCCTACAACAGTTGCTGAAAGGGCAGAATAAAGAGAAAAAGAGCTACGCCCTGTTTGATTTCCTTCCTATGGATTACGAAACAGACAGCGACGATGAAATACCAAACTTCCATCGGTATGATGGCATGGGAGACCCTAGGTCTCACTTGCAGCTTTTCTCACGTCGAGCCCATAAGAAGAAAAAGGACTCGATGAAATGGGTGTATTGGTTCCCTTTATCCCTTAAAGGCACAGCTGCCAAATGGCTGGCTTCCTACAACTTAAGCCAGTTCGCTACTTTTGAAGAATTAGCGAACTGCTTCATGCAAAGATTTGCACACAACGTAGAGGTCACGCCGACTCTGAATACCTTAAGGGATACAAAGCAAGGCATGAACGAAGACGTACATGCCTTCATTATAAGATGGAGGTCGCTTTTGGGCCAAGTGCGAGAGCCCATATCCGAAGGATGCGCAATAATGCTCATCCTGGATAACTTTAAAAGCGAGTTAAAAACCCTTCTCTCGCTCCATGAGTTTTCAACTTTCCATAAGTTGATCAAAAAGGCCTCCCTTTTCGAAACCAACTTGCGAAAAGGGACATACGATCACTTGTGGAAAGGAAGTGCCGTTCCAAAAACCCGTTTTGAAAAGCCCATCGCATATGGGCTACCCACGACGGACAAAGGAGCAAAGCCCCATAAAATCGCCAATGTCCGGGTGGATCCAGGCATGGCGGGCACTTCCAAAAATTTTGAAAAATTAGAAAATAAGAGGGAGCGAAATTTTCAAAAACCGGTTGAAAAACGGGAGTATACTCCGCTGGGGCAACTTGTGTCGGAGGTCCTAGACCTCCTGCTTGCCCAGGGCATGATAGAACTCCCTGAAATCCCCGAAGGAGTCACCTCCAAAGGGGGGTATTTAAACCGATTTTGTAAGTATCATCGGCTCAAAGGCCATGATACCAAACGTTGTTTTTCTCTCTTAAATAAAATTGAGAACTTGATAGCAGAAGGCCGGCTACAGGTCACTGCGGAACCTGAGCCACCTCAAGCTATCTTCAAGGAACCCTTTCCCAAACACGCCAGTGGCAGTGGGAAAGGAAAGGAGGTATGTACCCTCACCATTTCCAAGGAACTAGTGCAAAAACCAGAACCTGGTCGACCTACTTGTGCGCCCATCCTTGTACTATACAAGAAGCCCGCCCAAGTCGTCATTCGGGGACCACCAAAAGTGGAAACCCCGGAAAAACCAGTTTTTAAAATCCAAGGTTCTCCTCAGCTCATCCTTAGAGCCAAGTTTAGCGCGAACCCTAGGCTGGTCGTGGGGGAAGTCACTAGATCCGAGAGGATCTATCAACCCCCGCACCTTCAAGGTGCTCAAAAGATGGTCAGTGTGCCTGGCCCCTCAAAAGCATGTATCCCTAGTGTTCTGCCAAAAGCAGATAAGGACAAAGTCATCCTAAATCCTTATGACTTCGAAAACCACCTTTCAAAGATTCCTATTCATATGTCTATCCTAAAGCTTATAAAAACTTCGCCTAGGCATAGACTTGTATTAGAGAAAATTCTAGAAAGGGCCAAGGTTGATTCGAACATAAGTCCGGAATCCTTGTCTGCCCAAGTGGCTTTATTAGGAGCAAAATCGCCCATCACTTTCTCGAAAGATGATGTAGATAGACCCTACGAAACCCATAACCAGGCCCTGCATATCAAGGTGGTTCTAAACAACCACTCTCTGGACAGGTGCCTAGTCGATGGTGGAGGAGGGCTCAACATCCTTCCACTTCATGTGGCGTACAAAATCGGAGTCACCTTGACTTCAGTGAACCCAAGCCCCATCGTTATCACTAGATACGATGGGAATGCGTCTAGACCTTTAGGATCCATCGAACTCCCAATGGAAACAGGAGGGATCGAACACACGAGGGTGTTCCATGTCTTGGACATCCACCCCCATTATAACCTGTTGCTGGGAAGGCCCTGGATACACAGTTTGTGCGCTGTGCCATCCACCTTCCACAGGTGTGTCAAGATCCCTTTTAGGGACCAGGTCGTAGTGATCCTAGGTGAGAGTCACCCACAGCTTCAGGGGATCATAAACTCCCCTTGTTTATCAAGCTCCCAGGCCCATGAGGCTAACCTGGGGCAAATTATGGTTGAGCCACCTCGGCTCGTGTTGAACAACCCTAGGAAGGTTGTATGTGTGAAGGGGCCGCCCAAAGCAGGCCCCCTCCCGACTTTAATCCTCCTAGGAAAACCCAAGTGTTCCCTATTTCCAAAGCCCCTGGACAAGAGGCCATACGAGCATAATATGGACAATAGCATGTTCTAGGACCACGACTTGTATCAAACCTTTTCAAAAAACAAAAAGTCATGGAACATGTTGTTGAACATGGGCTACACGCCCTACAAGAGTCTAGGGGCACAGAACCAGGGTCTCCTAGAGCCCATCCTTCCTAGGGCCAATCCAAGCTGATATGGGATCGGCTATACTCCCCGAATACTGCCGGAGCCACCCCCTGTGACCACCTGGGTCAAGGGTGCCCCGGAGCCTGCCTTAGAAGAGACCTACGATTTAGATCTCCTATTCCGAGTCTAACCCGTAGTGTTTTCCCTTTGTAGGTATGACGGAAGATCCCTTTTCTAAAAATACAAAAACATTTGAAAAGCTTAAAATCAAAAAAATCGAAAAACAAGAAAAACCAAAAACAATGGAAAAACAAAAACTCGAAAAAAGAGTGCTTTGTATAGTTCCGAAAGTTCTTGTTTTACAAAAACCCAAAAAAATCGAAAATTTGGAAAATACCAAAAAGATTTTGTACATAGCTGCTCCTGGTAGGACTTTGGCAAAAGAAAAGGATTTCGAAAGAAACGTCGTCTGCATAGCCAGACCAAAAATTTTGAAATCACTTGAAAATCCAAGTACAAAACCAGGTCATTTTGAAAACCATGCATCAAATTCCCTCGGGTCTATAGCCCACGAGAATGATCAAAGCCCGGAAGTGGATCCCCTTGAGGAAGATCCCACTTTTGAGCTCCCAGAATTTCATAGAATTCTCGATTTTGAAAACCTTCCCAATCAGTATGAGGAGATTTCATAGAGGTGAACCTAGGGGATGATTCCAATCCCAAAACCATCAAAATAGGTGCATGCTTGCAAGAAACTGAAAAGTTAGCATTCATTGCATTTCTACGAACCTATTTAGATGTGTTTGCATGGACGTATGAAGACATGCCGGGCATAGATCCCAGCATTGTCGAGCATCGTCTTCCCTTAGATGCAGGTGTAAAACCCATAAAGCAGAAGCTTAGGAAAAAACACCCGAATATACACACGCAAGTCAAAGAGGGTTTAGAAGATCTGCTAAAAGCCGGATTTATAAAACCCATTGCGTATTCTGATTGGTTGTCAAATATCGTTGTGGTTCGAAAAACCAATGGGAAAATTCAAATATGCATCAATTTCAGAAACCTGAATAAAGCCACTCCAAAGGATAATTATCCTTTACCAAACATAGATTTGATAGTCGATAGTACTGCAAATCATGAAATGTTTTTATTTATGGATGGCTATTCAGGCTATAATCAAATCAAACTAAGTCCACGAGATCAGGGTAAGACCGCCTTCACAACCCCATGGGGCACGTACTGCTATACAGTCATGCCCTTTGGTTTGAAAAACGTCGGCGCAACATACCAACGAGCCATGACCACGATCTTCCATGATCAAATTCATGAGCTTGTAGAAGTGTATGTAGATGATCTCTTGGCGAAATCCAAAACCCGATGCACCCATATCGAATGTTTACAAAAGATTTTTGAAAGGCTTAGGCTTTACCAAGTAAAGCTAAACCCTCAAAAATGTGTGTTCGGGGTAGAATCAGGGAAGCTTCTAGGCTTTATGGTGAGCCAAAGGGGAATAGAAGTCGACCCCTCTAAGTGTCGAGCCATCATAGACATGGCTCCACCCTCCAATCTCACCCAAATCCGTAGCCTCCAGGGTCGCTTACAATCCGTTCGCCGATTCATATCGAATCTGGCAACTCAGATGCGAACCCTTCAACAAACTGTTGAGGAAGGGCACGAAATTCTTATGGGATGACGAATGCCAAAAGTCCTTCGAGAGACTGAAGGCATACTTGGTTAATCCCCCCGTTTTGAATCCTCCAAAGCAAGGAAAACCGCTTTTATTTAATCCCCCCGTTTTGAATCCTCCAAAGCAAGGAAAACCGCTTTTATTATACATCTCCGTGCATACAAATGCTTTAGGAGCCCTGTTGGCTCAATACGAGGATGACACCCATAAGGAGTATGCCATCTACTATATTTCGAAAACTCTCTTGGCTTATGAACGAAATTATCAAGCCATGGAGAAGACGTGCTTGGCCCTAGTCTGGGCCTGCCAGAAGTTCAGACACTATTTCCTAGATCATGAGATCTGGATAGTGTCTAAGCATGATCCAATCAAGCACTTATTCAAAAAACCCATTCTCACAGGTAGATTGGGCAAATGGCAACTCCTTCTAATGGAGTATGATCTGAAATACCATCACCAGATCTCCATTAAGGGGCAAGCTCTAGCCGATTACGTGGCTGAATTCCCCTTGGAAGACGCATATCCCACTCTTGTCGAAATGCCTGATGAAGGCATATTGCAAAACCATTTTCAAAACCACATTTTGGCAAACTCTTTCGAAAACCAAGTGTGGAAGATGCACTTCGATGGGGCACGAAACCAACGAGGGGCTGGTGCCGGGGTCATCATAATCTCTCCTGAAAAGGGCGAGATTCTCATAGCAGTCCGCTTAGATTTCGAATGTTCCAACAACGTAGCTGAGTATGAAGCACTCATACAAGGCTTAAGGATTTTGAAAACTCTAGGGGCATCATGCATCGAGGTCTTTGGAGATTCGCTCCTTGTCATAAACCAGGTTTTGAAAATTTGGCAAGTACGTAATGAGAAACTACTTCCATATCACGAGTTGGACACTCGATTGGTCCAAACCTTCCAGTCGTGTAAACTCACACACATAGGAAGAGAGGACAATGGCATCGCCGATGCCCTCTCCTCCTTGGGTTCAGCCCTGAAGGTCGATCCCATTTCAGGGACCAAATCTTTGGAAATATGGCATGCGCCCCACCCATCTACACACGACTTGGATATTTGTCAAAACAACCCAGAGTCCATTGAAAAACCTTGGTCTTATGATATAAAACAATTTTTAGAAAATGGGGGATTCACCGAGGATGCCACATCCAAAGATAAGGCATTCATTCGTAAGATTTCGACCCGATACACCATTCTGGGTGGGGTTTTATACAAAAAAAGTTTTACCGGTATTCTGCTTAAGTGTATCGACCTAGAGGAGGCTAGGATAGTGATGCATGAGTTCCACGATGGAGAATGTGGAGGTCATGTTAACGCCAACATGATGGCAATGAAAATACTTAGAGGGGGCTATTTTTTGTCCACCCTGAAAAAGGATTGTCACGACCATGTTAGGAAGTGTCATCCATGTCAAGTGCATGGGCACGCCATTCATATCCCTTCATCTACATTGCATTCCGTGGTCAGCCCCTGGCCATTTACCATGTGGGCGTTTGACATCGTAGGCCCAATATTTCCAAAGGCCTCGAATGGGCATCGATTTATTTTAGCAGCCACGGAGTATTTCTCCAAGTGGGTGGAAGCCATTTCCCTAACCAATGTAATGGGGCAACATGTGGTGGCTTTCATCCGGAGGAATATCTTGGCTCGATTTGGGGTTCCACGAGACCTTGTGTCTGATAATGGCACCCCGTTCAAAAACGAGCGGATGGTTAAGTTGTGCAACACGTATGGCATAACTCACCACTTCTCCTCGCCCTACTACCCTCAAGGCAACGGCCAAGCCGAAGCCACAAACAAGACTCTCATTACCATAATTGAGAAAACCTTAGAGAAGGGTAGGACGTGGCACGAGAAGCTGGATGAAGCCTTATGGGCTTATAGGACTTCCATCCGGACTCCCACGAATGCCACACCATTCGAATTGGTCTATGGCACAAACGCCATTCTTCCCATTCACACTCAACTGCATTCATTCCATACATCCATAGCACTCGACCTCCCCCTAGAGACGCTTCAGCATGCTAGGATGGCCGAACTAGATTTGCTAGATGAGAGGCGACTCCTTGCCATGGATCATGCTCGTGCATACCGGCAAAAGATAGCCCGACATTATAGCAAACACATGAGACCTAGCCACTTTGAAGTGGGGGATCTGGTCTTAAACACCATCCACCGTCGTGGCCCACACCCCCTAGGCAAGTGGCGCCCCAACTGGGATGGACCCTATGTTGTACGAGCAACCACTACGAACAATTCATATTGGTTGATCGATGTAGGAGGTAGGAATTCAGCAGATCCTATCAATATTCAATACTTAAAGAAGTATCATGTGTAGGATTCGGACTAAATTCCAATTTTCAAAAATTTTAAAAGGGATAGCTGCCCTGAGACATGTGAATAAGGTGCAAAGGCAAGTCGTGTGAACCTAAGTGAAGAGAATTCGCACTTGTGAAAGAGTGGAGTTTTCAAAATCGTGGTTACATTTCAAAATCCTTCTTCCTACAAAGAAAGGCCTAGTTCAACATAGCAAGATACTTACAAGTAGTACGTGCTATTTCTAAATAGGTTGATCTGGAATGGATCGAGTGTAGGCTTGGGATAAGCCCTCCCCTCTTCTCTTCTCCTTCCAAAAGGAAAACAAAGGCCCAAAATAAAAGGGAATTTCCCATTCAAAGTCTCTTTCCAAAAGAAAGAAACCAGAATTTAAAAGAACAATCGATTCTCTTATAAAAAAGAGGGATTAAAGAAAAAATACTCCCAAAGGGAGACCCTAGATGAAAAAAAGGAAAAAGAGGCCAAAAAGCTCAAAAAGAGCAGTTTTCCGCCTTTTGTGCCTCAAACCACGGGACGCTTCGGAAGGGACCGTGGTATCTCTTTCCCATCCCTGGCTTATCCCAAGCTAAAGCATGGTTCATTTCGAGGAATCCTAAAGTAAAAATAGGATTTACTTACTTGAATTTCATCTTGTTTGAGAATTCGATGTTTTGAGTAAGACGTAGGAATTTGAAATGAAGCTTGTTTTCTTATAAAACCTCCGCTAGATAAGCGAGTGTTAAGACTCAAACAAGGGCAAGCACGAAGAGCTCGAGATCCTTAGGATCGAGGCTCAAGACAGTTGTCCCTTTTGTAAATAGCTTTTGTAAATGAGTTTTGAAAACCAAACATCGAACAGCATAGGATTTGCTCACTCGGAGCAGTAAGCCTTATAAGTCTCTAAAAGTTCGACCACATCTGGTCTCTGGGAGGTCGCCACTTTTGGCACCACATCCATGTCATTTTGCATTTCACGCATGGTACTTGCATGAACATGATCCCATTTAGGACCAGATTCCATAACACCCTTTGGCGTGATATCTTGGCTCGAAAGGCATCGAATGGGACTCTACCTAAAAGAAAACGTTTAGCCTAAAAGAAATGGGCACTTACCCTAAATTTTCACGTTTTTCTCCAAAGGCATCGAATCCCGTGAATTCCTCAAAACAACCTGGTTTTGTAAAAGCAGCCCCAAAGGGCTATTTTGAGTCTGGAAACCCAGGAGCCTTCCAGGCAACCCTGTACATATGTTTTGAACTTTATATTTCAAAAATATATGATATGGCTTTAAAACCTTTTTAAAAATGTTTTGAAACCCCGAAACAGCTTGGCCCGATCAAGACAGGACCAGGAGAGCTAAGAAGAGCCCGGAATCGGAGCACATGTCGAGCCTGGCACAGCAACTCTTGTATCAAATTCACACTCCCAGGATCTCGAACGTCCAAGACCCTGTTATCATCAAAACATCCTTTGAAGTCATCTCCGGAAGGCAGAAACGGAGGCGGACGACCATCTTGGCGAAGACCCAACGCAGACGGAGTACTGATGCTGTCAGACCCCGCACAAATCGTCCGTTTCAAACCCAGCTCGAAGGAGTCAGAGTTCAGTTTGGATTGGATCTGGATCATATATATCCAAATCCCAATCCAAACCCATGTATGGACTTGGATTTGGATTTGGATTCAAAAATCCAATCCAATATCCATATCCATGGCCCACATCACCTTCTCATAAATGGAGGTGGGGCCCACTTGAAATTCACGTGGGATTATGGGCATGAGAGAGAGTGGGGATGGATAAGATCAAGAGTGTTGTAATTAAGCTTGACTTGTGTGTCAAGTTTGGGGTTTAATCATGTGGGTTAGCCTAATTGAGTGGGTTTAAGCTTGTAATTAGCCAAAACCTAACCTAGGGCTGCACCAACATGAGGTGGTTAAGGTCTATGGGCCATGCAAAGGGAGCTCCTTCACCTAAACCTAACCCAAAACACCTAATCCTAGCCTTCTACCCTAATCCACCCCTAATCTGAGCCTAACCACCTAACCCACTTCCCTAATTCCGGCCTAATCCCAACCTAATCACCTAACCCACTTCCCTAATCCTTCCCTAAACCTAGGTTAATTTCCCTAAACCTAGCCTAATCCTAGCCTAATCACCTAACCTAGTTCACTAAACCTCACCCTAGAACCCAACCACCTAACCAAACCCTAAACCCCTAAACCACCCTAGCCCACAATCTACCCAAACCACTAGTATTTAAAATATCTGGCCCTACCCTTTCTAGCCCACCTTATCTTCATACCACCCTACCTAAACCACCTAACCACTAACCCCAAACCCAGCCCTAACCGACCTACCCAACTCCCTATATAAACCCCCCCCCCTCTTGGGGCGGGTTTTCCAAGCTAGAACCCCTCACCCATCCCAACCGGGCCCTCTCTTTCTTCCACTTCCCCAGCTGCTCCACCTGCTCCGTCTGCACCACCACCTACTCTCCATCCCACCACCACTTGCACCGCCATCTCCACCACATCCCGGCCGGGCATCACTACCTGCCCTCCTCCCTTCCAGCCGAGTGACACCTTCTCTCCATTCAGTAAGTACCCCACACTCTACCTAGCTCCTTCTCTACTCCCTCTCCAATCCCAGCCACCCACCATACCACCACCTTACCTACACATCAGCCACTCGCCGCCACCACTCCCACTCGGCCAAGCCTTAGCCGCCCTAGTTGCCTGCCACTATCTAACTACACTAGCTACACCCGGCCACCCTAGTCGACTTCCTAAGACCTGCCCCTAGCACTCCCTTACACCCACTACCCCCACTACCACCTAGCCCCATCACCTAACTAGCTTCCTTCTCATACTCCAGCAATAGTCATCCCAACAGCCCGCCACCACCACATTCCCCTAGTCGGCCACTCCAACCGACTATCCCTTCCATTCGGCCAGCCATCCCTTTTCCCCTAGGTGTCCCATTCGACCTTCCCTTAAGCTCCCCTTAGGTCCATACTCCCTAACATTATACCCTCCTAGTGACCCTACATATTCACCTTGCCCAGCCCCTTTTATCCCCGACATCAAGGCGCCTCTCCCGCGCCCCATTTGCAACGGCCAGCACCCCTTGTCGCTCAACCTCGCGGAGCTCCCGTTTGCAGCCCAAGGCGAAGGCAAAGCCCACGCTCAAGTAAGGCCTCTACGGACCAGCTACTAGTAAGTGCCTAACTCGGTCTTTAGTTGTATACTTGCTTGAGATTCAATTTGATACGGGGTTGTAATAACGGAGCATAGTCTCCCCCACTTGTAATAACGTGGCTTGGCACACCCACACACGTGCACTCTCTTAGTGTGCACGATTTTGAACACACACGGGCCTAATCAGCCCCTAATACATAAGTATATACATATTCTTTCATTTTTGTAGGGTTTTGCTTAAGTTGGGTGTGTTGTCTTTCAATTCAAACACTCACACACATTGAGCCTTCGCTCTTATTTGAAAGACCCAAGTAAGGGCCGACCTATACTATTTGGGTTTCATTTCATGTCGTGTGTGTAAGTCTTTCAATTCAAGCACTCTCACACACATTGAGCTTTCGTTCTTACTCCCAAGACCTTAGTAAAGGCCTTATTGCAGTTATATTTGGGTTTCATTTATGTCGTGTGCGTAGTACTTCAATTCAAGCACTCTCACACACATTGAGCCTTCGCTCTTACTCCCAAGACCTTAGTCAAGGCCATACTGCAATTTATATTTGGGTTTAATTTCATGTCGTGTGTGTAAGTCTTTCAATTCAAGCACGCACCCACATTGAGCCTTCGCTCTTATTTGCAAGACCCGAGTAAGGGCTCATATACATACTCTATATACATATCTCCCTTTGGCACTTACTTTACAAGTCATTTCCCTTCGGTTATTTCCCTTCGGTCATTTCCCTTCGGTTATTTCCCTTCGGTCATTTCCCTTCGGGTTTTCCCCTTGGAGTAGCATGAGTTTGCATTGCATCTACGCCATACCACGAGGTAGGACGCATATTGCATCAAAGCAAGCCCCGCTCGAATTCGCCCATATAGTGGAGTGTTCATAACACACAAACTAGGTGGCCCGAAAAGGGATAAAAGAAAAGACTTAGGCACGTGCAAAATCCACATGATCTAAAACATGCAACCGCATTTAAAAGACCCGAAATAGACACCTCGAAACGCTTCGTAGGCTTTCTATCCCAAAACTCGATTTTTTGCAAAGCGTACAGACTGACCCTTGCGCATCGGTGCAAGAAGGTCTGCGACGACAAGAGCTCACTTGCTCACAGTCGCCATGATTAGAAGTCAGTGTTAAATATATCTTCGCTAGCTTAGGTAAGCTAGCTGGCACGCCCTGTTTGCATAGATAAGGCCTTAGACACACGAGAGGATCCGCTCCGAGCCCTGAAAAGGTGAGAGGCGGGGATTTTCGCGCGTCTACAATGGGCATAGATTCATTTTAGCTGCCACTGAGTAATTCTCCAAGTGGGTCGAAGCCATCTCCCTGACCAACGTACAGGGGCAACATGTGGTGGCTTTCATTAGGAGGAATATCTTGGCTCGATTTGGAGTTCCAAGAGACCTTGTGTCAGATAATGGCACCCCATTCAAAAACGAGTGGATGGTCAAGTTGTGCAACACCTATGGCATCACTCACCACTTCTCCTCGCCCTACTACCCTCAAGGCAACGACCAAGCCGAAGCCACGAATAAGACTCTCATTAGCATAATTGAGAAGACTTTAGAAAAGGGTAGGACGTGGCACGAGAAGCTGGATGAAGCCTTATGGGCTTATAAGACTTCCATCCAGACTCCCACGAATGCCACGCCATTTGAGTTGGTCTATGGCACAAATGCCATTCTCCCAATTCATACACGACTGCATTCATTCCATACATCCATTGCACTCGACCTCCCCCTAGAGACGCTTCAGCATGCTAGGATGGCCGAACTAGATTTGTTAGATGAGAGGCGACTCCTTGCTATGGATCATGCTCATGCATACCGGCAAAGGATAGCCTGACACTATGACAAACATATGAGACCTCGCCACTTTGAAGTGGGAGATCTGGTTTTGAAAATCATCCACTATCGTGGCCCACATCCACTTGGAAAGTGGCACCCCAAATGGGATGGACCCTATGTTGTGTGTGCAACCACCACGAACAACTCATATTGGTTGATCGATGTATAAGGTAGGAATTTAGCAGATCCTATAAATATTCAATACTTAAAGAAGTATTATGTGTAGGGTTTGGGTTAAATTCCCATTTTTGAAAATCCTTAGGGATAGCTACTTTCAAACTTCAAAAGTAGGGGTCAAAGGCAAATTGTGTGACCCTGAGCGAGAGAGTTCGCACTTGTGACAGAGTGGAGTCTTCCAAATACGTGGTTACATTTCAAAATCCTTCTTCTTACAAAGAAAGGCCTAGTTCAATATAGCAAGATACTTGCAAGTAGTACGTGCTATTTCTAAATAGGCTGATCTGGAATGGATCGAGTATGACCTTGGGATAAGTCCTCCCCTCTTCTCTTCTCCTTCCAAAAGGAAAATATGACCAAAAACAAAGGGAAATCCCCGCCAAAATCTCTTTCCAAAGAAAGAAACAAGAATAAAAAGAAAATTCGATTCTTTTATGAAAAAGAGGGATTAAAGAAAAAATACTCCCAAAGGGAGACCCTCTATGAAAAAAAGGAAGAAAAGGCCAAAAAGCTCAAAAGGAGCAGTTTCCCGCCTTCTATGCCTTAAACCACGGGACACTTTAGAAGGGACCGTGGTATCTCTTTCCCATCCCTGCGACTTATCCCAAGTAAAACATGGTTCATTTCAAGGAATCCTAAAGTAAAAATAGGATTTACATACTTGAATTTCATTTTGTTTGAGAATTCGACGTTTCGAGTAAGGCATAGATATTTTGAAATATAGCTTGTTTATTATAAAACCTCCGCTAGATTAGCGAGTATCAAGACTCAAGCAGAGGCAAACGCGAAGAGCTCGAGATCCTTAGGATTAAGGCTAAAAGCAGTTTTCCCTTTTGTAAATAGATTTTGAAAAATCGAACAGCAAATCTAGTTCGGCCATCCTAGCATGCTGAAGCGTCTCTAGGGGGAGGCCAAGTGCTATGGATGTATGGACTGAATGCAATTGAGTATGAATGGGAAGAATGGCATTTGTGCCATAAACCAATTCGAATAGTGTGGCATTCGTGGGAGTCCGGATGGATGTCCTATAAGCCCATAAGGCTTCATCCAACTTCTCGTGCCACGTCCTACCATTCTCTAAAGTCTTCTCAATTATACTAATGAGAGTCTTATTCATGGCTTCGGCTTGGCCGTTGCCTTGAGGGTAGTAGGGTGAGGAGAAGTGGTGAGTTATGCCATACGTGTTGCACAACTTAACCATCCGCTCGTTTTTGAATGGGGTGCCATTATCGAACACAAGGTCTCGTGGAACCCCAAATAGAGCCAAGATATTCCTCCTAATGAAAGCCACCACATGTTGCCCCTGTACGTTGGTCAGGGAGATGGCTTCCACCCACTTGGAGAAATACTCAGTGGCTGCTAAAATGAATCGATGCCCATTCGAGGCTTTTCGAAAGATCGGGCCTATGATATCAAATGCCCATATGGTAAATGGCCAGGGGCTGACCACAGAATGTAATGCAGATTATGGGATATGAATGGCATGCCCATGCACTTGACATGGATGACACTTCCTAACATGATCGTGACAATCCTTTTTCAGGGTAGACCAAAAATAACCCGCTCTAAGTATTTTTATTGTCATCATATTGGCATTAACATGACCACATTCTCCATCGTGGAACTCATGCATCACTATCCTAGCCTCCTCTAGATCGATACACCTAAGTAGGATGCCGGTAAAACTTTTCTTATATAGAACCCCACCCAGAATGGTGTATCGGGTCGAAATTTTACGGATGAATGCCTTATCTTTGGATGTGGCATCCTCGGCGAATCCCCCATTTTCTAGAAAATGTTTGATGTCGTAAAACCAAGGTTTTTCAACAGAATCTGGGTTATTTTGGCAAATATCCAAATCGTATGTGGATGGGTTGGGCGCATGCCATATTTGTAAAGATCGGGTCCCTGAAATGGGATCGACCTTTAGGACTGAACCCAAGGAGGAGAGGGCATCGGCAATGCCATTATCCTCTCTTCCTACGTGTGTGAGTTTACACGATTGGAATGACTCAACCAATCGAGTGGCCAACTCGTGATATGGAAGTAGTTTTTCGTTATGTACTTGCCAAATTTTCAAAACCTAGTTTATAACAAGGAGCGAATCTCCAAAGACCTCGATGCATGATGCCCCTAGAGTTTTTGAAATCCTTAAGCCTTGTATGAGTGCTTCATACTCAGCTATGTTGTTGGAACATTCGAAATCTAGGCGGATTGCTATGGGAATCTCGTCCTTTTCAGGGGAGATGAGGATGACCCCAGCACCAGCCCCTTATTGGTTTCGTGCCCCATCGAAGTGCATCTTCCACACTTGGTTTTTAAAAGAGTTTGTCAAAATGTGGTTTTGAAAATGGTTTTGTAATATGCATTCATCAGGCATTTTATCAAGTGTGGGATATGCGTCCTCCAGGGGGAACTCAGCCACGTAGTCAGCTAGGGCTTGCCCCTTAATGGAGATCTGGTGATGGTATTTCAGGTCATACTCCATTAGAAGGAGTTGCCATTTGCCCAATCTACCAGTGAGAATGGGTTTTTCGAACAAGTGCTTGATTGGATCAAGCTTGGACACTATCCAGATCTCATGATCTAGGAAATAGTGTCTAAATTTTTGGCAGGCCCAAACTAGGGCCAAGCACGTCTTCTCCATGTCTTGATAATTTCATTCGTAAGCCAAGAGAGTTTTCGAAATGTAGTAGATGGCATACTCCTTATGGGTGTCATCCTCGTATTGAGCTAGAGCTCCCAAAGCATTCGCATGCACAGAAATGTAAAGTAAAAGAGGTTTTCCTTGTTTCGGAGGATTCAAAACAGGGGGATCTTGGAGGCTACGAATTTGTGTGAGATTGGAGGGTGGAACCATGTCTATGATGGCTCGACACTTAGAGGGGTCGACTTCTATACCCCTTTGGCTTACCATAAAGCCTAGAAGCTTCCCGGATTCTACCCCGAACACACATTTTTGAGGGTTTAGCTTTACTTTGTAAAGCCTAAGCCTTTCGAAATTTTTTTGCAAACATTCGATATGAGTGCATCGGGTTTTAGATTTTGCCAAGAGATCATCTACATACACTTCTACGAGCTCATGAATTTGATCATGGAAGATCATGGTCATGGCTCTCTGGTATGTCATGCCGGCATTTTTCAAACCAAAGGGCATGACTGTCTAGCAGTACGTGCCCCACAGGGTTGTGAATGCGGTCTTACCCTAACCTCGTGGACTTAATTTAATTTTGTTATAGCCTGAATAGCCATCCATAAACGAAAATATTTCATGATTTGCAGTACTATCGACTATCAAATCTATGTTTGGTAAAGGATAGTTATCCTTTGGAGTGGCTTTATTCAGGTTTCTGAAATCGATGCATATTCGAATTTTCCCATTGGTTTTTCGAACTACAACGATGTTTAACAACCAATCAGAATACGCAATGGGTTTTATAAATCCGGGTTTTAGCATATCTTCTAAACCCTCTTTGACTTGCGTGTGTACATTCGGATGTATTTTCCTAAGCTTCTGCTTTATGGGTTTTATATCCGCATCTAAAGGAAGACGATGTTCGACAATGCTGGGGTCTATGCCCGGCATGTCTTCATACGTCCATGCAAACACATCTAAATAGGTTTGTAGAAATGCAATGAATGCTGATCTTTCATGCTCATGCAAACATGCGCCTATCTTGATGAGTTTGGGATTGGAATCACTCCCTCAGTTCACCTCTATGAAATCTCCTCCTATTGAATTGGAAGGTCTTTCAAAATCGAGAATTTTATGAAATTCTGGGAGCTCAGAAGTGGGATCTTCTTCAAGGGGATCCACTTCTGGGCTTCGATCATTCTCATGGGTTATAGACCCGAGGGAATTTGATGCATGAGTTTTTAAAAGACCTGGTTTTGTACTTGGATTTTCAATTGATTTCGAAATTTTTGGTCTGGCTATGCAGACGACGTTCCTTTCAAAATCCTTTTCTCTTTCCAAAGTCCTACCAGAAGCAGCTATGATCTTTTTGGTATTTTGTAGATTTTTCAATTTTTTTGGGTTTTTGCAAAACAAGAACTTTAGGAACTATACAAACCACTCTATTTTTGAGTTTATGATTTTCCAATATTTTTGGTTTTTGCGAATTTTCCATTTTTTTTATTTTAAATTTTTTAAATGTTTTTTGTATTTTTATGAAAGGGATCTTCCATCATACCTACAAAGGGAAAACACTACGGGTTAAACTCGGAATAAGAGGTCTAAATCGTAGGTCTCTTCTAGGGTAGGCTCCAGGGCACCCTTAACCCAGGTGGTCACAAGGGGTGGCTCTGGCGGTATTTTGGGAGTGTAGCCGATCCCATATCGGCTTGGGTTGGCCCTAGGAAGGATGGGCTCTAGGAGACCCTGGTTTTGTGCCCCTAGACGTTTATAGGACGTATAGCTCATGTTCAACAAAATGTTCCACGATTTTTTGTTTTTTGAAAAGTTAGGGTATAAATGGTGGTCCTGCAACTTGTTGTCATCCATATCATGCTCGTATGGCTTTTTGTCCAGGGGTTTTGGAAATAAGAGATGTTTGGGTCTTCCTAGAAGGGTGAGGATTGGGAGGGGGCCAGCCTTGGGCAGCCCATTCACATAGACAACCTTCCTAGGGTTGTTTAACACGAGCCTTGGTGGCTCGATATGCAGGGCCTGGTTGTGGGACTCGTAGGGTCTATCTACATCATCTTCCAAGAAAGTGATGGGCGATTTTGCTCCTATTGACGCCACTTGATTAGACAGGGATTCAGGACTTATGTTCGAACTAACCTTAGCTCTTTCTAGAATTTTCTCTAGCACGAGCCTATGCCGAGGCGAAATTTGTATTAGCTCTAGTATAGACATGTGGATAGGAATCTTTGAAAGATGGTTTTCAAAATCATAAGGGTTTAAGACGATTTTCCCATTGTCTGCTTTCGACAGAACTCTAGGAATATATGCTTTTGAGGGGCCAGGCACACTGACCACCTTTTTAGCACTTTGTAGGTGCGGGGGTTGATAGATCCTCCCAGATCTCGTCACTTCCCCCACGACCAACCTAGGGTTCGCACTAAAACTGGCTCTAATTGAGAGTTTTGAAGCACCTTGGATTTTTAAAATTGGTTTAGCCGGGGATTCAGCTCTTGGTGGTCCCCGGATGACTACTTGGGCGGGCTTCTTGTAAAGTACAAGAATAGACGCACAAGTGGGTTGACTAGACTCAAACGATTGTACTAGATCTTTCGAAAAGGTGAGGGTACATACCTCCTTTCTTTTCCCACTGCTACTGGCGTGCTTGGGAAAGGGTTCTTTAAAGATAGCTTGAGTTGGCTTAGGTTCCGCAGTGACCTGGAGCCGGCCCTCCGCTATCAAGTTCTCTATTTTGTTTAAAAGGGAGAAACAACATTTTGTATCATGGCCTTTGAGCCGATGATATTTACAAAAACGGTTTAAATATCCCCCTTTGGAAGTGACTCCCTCGGGGATTTCGGGAAGTTCAATCATGCCCTGGGCAAATAGGAGGTCTAGGATCTCCAACACAGGTTGCCCCAGCGGAGTGTACTCCCGTTTTTCAATCGGTTTTTTGAAATTTCTCTCCCTTTTGTTTTCTAGTTTTTCAAAAATTTTCGAAGTGCCTGCTAGACCTGGATCCACCCGGACATTGGCGATTTTATGGGGCTTTGCCCCTTTATCCATCGTGGGTAGCCCATAAGTGATGGGCTTCTCCAAGTGGGTTTTGGAAATGGCACTTCCTTTCCATAGGTGATCGTATATCCCCTTTTTCAAATTGGTTTCTATAGACGCGCGAAAATCCCCGCCTCTCGCCTTTTCAGGGCTCAAAGCGGATCCTCTCGTGTGTCTAAGGCCTATGTATGCAAACAGGGCGTGCCAGCTAGCTTACCTAAGCTAGCGAAGATATATTTAACACTGACTTCTAAACGTGGCGACTGTGAGCAAGTAAGCTCTTGTCGTCGCAAACCTTCTTGCACCGATGCGCAAGGGTCAGTCTGTACGCTCTGCAAAAATCGAGTTTTGGAGAGAAAGTCTACGAAGCGGTTCGAGGTGTCTATTTTGGGTCTTTTAAATGCGATTGCATGTTTTAGATCACGTGGATTTGCACGTGCCTAAGTCTTTTCTTTTATTCCTTTTTGGGCCACCTAGTTTGTGTGTTATGAACACTCCACTACATGGGCGAATTTGAGCGGGGCCTGCTTCGATGCAATATGCGTCCTACCTCGTGGTATGGCGTAGATGCAATGCAAACTCACGCTACTCCAAAGGGAAAACCCGAAATGTAAAGACAATACTGAAGGGAAATAACCGAAGGGAAATAACCGAAGGAAGATATGTATATAGATTATGTATATGAGCCCTTACTCGGGTCTTGCAAATAAGAGCGAAGGCTCAATGTGGGTGCGTGCTTGAATTGAAAGACTTACACACACGACATGAAATAAAACCCAAATATAAATTGCAGTATGGCCTTGACTAAGGTCTTGGGAGTAAGAGCGAAGGCTCAATGTGTGTGAGAGTGCTTGAATTGAAAGACAACGCACCCAACTTAAGCAAAAACCCTTCGAAAATGAAAGTATATATATCTACTTATGTATTAGGGGCTGATTAGGCCCGTGTGTGTTCAAAATCGTGCACAACTAAGAGAGTGCACGTGTGTGGGTGTGCCAAGCCACGTTATTACAAGCGGGGGGAGACTATGCTCCGTTATTACAACCCCGTATCAAATTGAATCTCAAGCAAGTATACAACTAAAGACCGAGTTAGGCACTTACTAGTACCTGGTCCGTAGAGGCCTTGCTTGAGCGTGGACTTGGCCTTCGCCTTAGGCTGCAAACGGGAGCTCCGCAAGGTTGAGCGACAAGGGGTGCTGGCCGGCTGCAAATGGGGCGCGGGATAGGCGCCTTGAAGATGGTCGGCAGCAAGTGGGTGTCGCCTTGATGTGGGGAATTAAAGGGGCTGGGCCAAGTGAGTATGTAGGGTCACGAATGGAAAGTATAGAGTGTTAGGGAATATGGACCTAAGGGGAGTTTAAGGGAAGGCCGAATGGGAGTCCTAGGGGAATGTGGTGGTAGCGGGCTGCTAGGAAGGCTAGGTTCGGCTGAGTGAGAAGGGTGGCAGCAAAGGGGAATGGCTGGTGGTAGGGTGTTGTGGTAGGGTTTAGGTGGCTGAGAGTGGAGAGGGAGTAGAGAAGGTGAGACGAAGTAAGGGGTACTAACCGAATGGAAAGAAGATGGCGTTCGGCTGGAAAGAAGTTGGGCAGGTAGTGAGGCTCGGCCGGGAGGTGGTGGAGATGGCGGTGCAAGTGGTGGTGAGATGGAGGGATGGTGGTGGTGCAGGCGGAGCAGGTGGCTGGGAAGTGGGGTCCAGGCTGGGCTTGGGGAGGCGGCTAGATAGGAGAACCCGCCCCCAAGGGGGGGGGTTTATATAGGGATGGGTAGGTCGGTTAGGGCTGGGTTTGGGGTAGTGGTTAGGTGGTTTAGGTAGGGTGGTATGAAGATAAGGTGGGCTGGAAAGGGTAGGGCTAGATATTTTAAAAACTAGTGGTTTGGGTAGATTGTGGGCTAGGGGTGGTTTAGGGGTTTAGGGCTAGGTTAGGTGGTTGGGTTTTAGGGTGAGGTTTAGTGAGCTAGGTTAGGTGATTAGGCTAGGTTTAGGCTAGGTTTAGGGAAATTAACCTAGGTTTAGGGAAGGATTAGGGAAGTGGGTTAGGTGATTAGGTTGGGATTAGGCCAGGATTAGGGAAGTGGGTTAGGTGTTTAGGCTCAGATTAGGGGTGGATTAGGGTGGTAGGCTAGGATTAGGTGTTTTGGGTTAGGTTTAGGTGAAGGAGCTCCCTTTGCATGGCCCATAGACCTTAACCACCTCATGTTGGTGCAGCCCTAGGTTAGGTTTTGGCTAATTACAAGCTTAAACCCACTCAATTTGGCTAACCCACATGATTAACCCCAAACTTGATACACAAGTCAAGCTTAATTACAACACTCTTGATATTATCCATCCCCACTCTCTCTCATGCCCATAATCCCACGTGAATTTCAAGTGGGCCCCACCTCCATTTATGAGAAGGTGATATGGGCCATGGATATGGATATTGGATTGGATCTCTGGATCCATATCCAATCCAAACTGAACTCTGACTCCTTCGAGCTGGGTTTGAAACGGACGATTTGTGCGGGGCCTGACAGCATCAGTACTCCGTCTGCGTTGGGTCTTCGCCAACATGGTCGTCCGCCTCCGTTCTGCCTTCCGAAGATGACTTCAAATGACATTTTGATAGGAACAGGATCTTGGACGTTCGAGATCCTGGGGGTATGGATGTGATACAAGAGTTGCTATGCCGGGCTCGACATGTGCTCCGGTTCCGGGCTCTTCTTAGCTCTCCTGGTCCTGTCTTGGTCGGGCCAAGCTGCTTCGGGGTTTCAAAAACGTATTTTAAAAGGTTTTCAAAAGCCATATTATATATTTTTGAAATATAGAGTTTAAAACATATGTACAAGGTTGTCTGGAAGGATCCTGGGTTTCTAGACTCAAAATGGCCCTTTGGGGCTGCTTGTACAAAACCAGGTTGTTTTGAAGAAATTCGTGGGATTTCGGGGTGTTTACAGTTTCGAAAAGGGATGGCTTTTTGATCAACTTATGGAAAGTTGAGATTTGGTGAAGCGAGAGAATGGTCTTTAGCTCACTTTTAAAATTATCCAGGATGAGCATGACTGCGCATCCTTCGGATATTGTCTCTCGCACTTGGCCTAAATGGGACCTCTATCGTATAATGAAGGCATGTACGTCTTCGTTCATGCCTTGCTTTGTATCCCTTAAAGTGTTTAAAGTCTGCGTGACTTTTACGTTATGTGCAAATCTTTGCATAAAGCAGTTCGCTAACTCTTCAAAAGTAGCGAACTGGCTTAAATCGTAGGAAGCCAGCCATTTGGCAGCTGTACCTTTAAGGGATAGAGGGAACCAATACACCCATTTCACCGAGTCCTTTTTCTTCTTATGGCTCGACGCGAGAAAAGTTGCAAGTGAGACCTAGGGTCTCCCATGCCATCATACCGATGAAAGCTCGGTATTTCATCATCACTGTCTGTCTCATAATCCATGGATAGGAAATCAGACAGGGCGTAACTCCTTTTCTCTTTATTTTGCCCTTTCAGCAGCTGCTGTAGGGCTTTACGGTCCTTTTGTGCGAAGGACTCGTGGTATTGGTTGCCTTCCATTACGGAGGCCTCTTTATGCTTGCGAGGTTTTTCAGTTTTTTTCTTGGCCCTTTGTTCACCATTCGATGAACATGAATCGCCTACTTCAACCTCTTGGCTGAGAGCATCGATTTTGGCCTCGAATTCCCTTCTCAAGTCTTCTATCTCGTCTAGTTTGATTTTATTTTTCAAAATCCTCCTAGAGTGAGAACTTGATGCGCATGAGCCTTGGCTCAACACTTCACTTGGGTTGGATTTTGACATGTTTTGGAAAATATTTTCGCAAGATTCCTAAGATAACGCGATTTTAAAAAGGCTCACATCCCACCGAGCATGCCAAATCCTGTAGACGCAGAAAGTTCCCGCTTCTGGTTCTTAGGCCTGAAGCGAACCTTTTCGTGTGTCTAAGTCCTATTTAAGCAAAAGGGCGTGCCAGCTAGCTTACTTAAGCTAGCGAAGAGATATTTTTAAATCTGACTCCTAACGTGGTGACTGTGAGCAAGGAAGCTCTTTTCATCGCAGACCTTCTTACACCGATGCGCAAGGGTCAGTCTGTACGCTTTAAAAATCGAGTTTTGGAATATGAGAACCTACGAAAACGTTTGAGGTGTTCGATTCAGGTTGTTTTTGTATGATTTTCAGATTTTATTTCACGTGGATTTGCACGTGCCTATGTCTTTCTTTTTATCCCTTTTCGGGCCAACTAGGTGTGTGTTATGAACACGTAACCTAAGTGAGGCGATTTTGAGCGGGAGTATGGGGTTTGCTTTGATGTAATATGCGTCCTAACTCATGGTATGGCATATATGCAATGCAAACTCATGCAACTCCAAAGGGAAAACCCGAAATTGAAAGACAATGCGGAAGGGAGATTGTAAAAGGGAAATATGGCTATATCTTAAGAGCGGAAAGGCTCAATAGTGCAAGTGTGCCGTGTATATATGTAAAGACTATGCACACTGCTGAACCTTAAAACCCAAATCTTAAAGACATAGCCGAAAGGGAAATACTTATAATATATATGGGCCTGAAGGTCGCCAACGTGTTGCGTGGGTGTTGTGTGTATATTGAAAGACAACTCACACGACTTAAATGAAACCCAAATATAAATTGCAATATGGCCTTAACTAAGATCTTGGGAGTAAGAGCGAAAGCTCAATGTGTGAGTGCGAGAATTGAAGTACTACGCACACGACATGAAATTAAACCCAAATATAAATTGCAATAGGCCTTGACTAAGGTCTTGGGAGTAAGAGCGAAAGCTCAATGTGTGTGAGTGTATAATTGAAATACTACACACACGACATGAAATTAAACCCATGGGAAAATATAACACGGCCCTTACTTGGGTCTTGCAAATAAGAGCGAAAGCTCAATGTGTGTGAGTGCGAGAATTGAAAGACAACACACACAACTTAAGCAAAACCCCATGCAACTTAGATTATATACATAAGTCTATATCTTAAGGGCTGATTAGGCCCGTGTGTGTTCAAAATCGTGCACAACTAAGAGCGAGATAGGCTCAAGTGCACGTGTGTGTGGGTGTGCCAAGCCACGTTATTACAAGCGGGGGGAGACAATGCTCCGTTATTACAACCCCGTATCAAATTTAATTAAGCTTAAGCAAGTCTATAAACAAGGACCGAGTTAGGCACTTACGTATAGCTGGTCCGGAGGTGACTTGCTCGAGCTTGGGCTTGGGCGTCGCCTTTGGCTACAAGAGGGAGCTCCTCGGAAAGGCACGGCAAAGGAGGGCTGGACGAGTGAACCAAGATGTTGCGGGTGTGGCGCCTTGACGCTAGCCGGGTGATAGGAGGGGGGGGTGCTGCTGTGGTGTCTTGGGCTGGGGTAGTTAGGGAGTACCACTAAGGTGTAGGGCAGGTTCTAGGGAAAGTGGAGCTAAGGGGTGACTAGGGGCTATCTAAGGAAGAGGGTGTAAGGCCGCGGGTGGTTAGGTGAAGTCGGTTGTGGCTGGTCGACTAGTGGCAAGTTAGGTGGTGGTCGGCTGGGGTAGTTAGGGGCGCTTAGGAATGGCAAAGGGGAGCTAGCTAGGGTGTTAACTAAAGGCTGGTTTAAGGGAAGAGGTAAGGTTGAGGGTGACTAACTAGGGGCTGTCTAGGGGATGAAGCAAGGTGGCGAGTGTGATGCAGTTGGGCAGAGGTTGGCCGAATGGTGAAGGGTGGCGGATGGTGGCCGGGAAGTGATGGTGGTGTGGTGGCTGAGAGTAGAGGGGGAGTGAAGATAGGGTGGAGTTATGATAGGGTACTAACCGAAGGGGGGGTTTGTCCAAGGAAGGTAGCCGAGTGGAAGATGGATGCAGTCGGGTGGAAGGAGTGGAGTTGGCCGGGCAGTTGTGGTGGCGTGGAATGGAGCAGGCCGGGAGGTGGTGGTGGCGTGGAGTGGTGCAGGCCGAGGGGTGGTGGTGGAGCAGGTGAGAGAAGAGAGCAAGAGGAGAGGAAGGGCTCGGCTGGCCCACGGTGGCTGGGAAAAAGCTGAAAAACCCCCCCACT
The DNA here is from genome assembly GCA_036023115.1 of Brasenia schreberi. Lineage (NCBI taxonomy): Eukaryota > Viridiplantae > Streptophyta > Magnoliopsida > Nymphaeales > Cabombaceae > Brasenia > Brasenia schreberi. The sequence goes on from JAYKKT010000041.1 coordinate 8,296,593, forward strand.
AGAGGGGGTTTATAGGATTTTCAAGAGGTCGGTTGGGCTGGTTTTGAAGGGGTGGTTTAGTGGTTAGGTGGTGGTGGTGTGGTGATAATGTGGGCTAGATATTTAGGGGGGACCAGATATTTAGTTTAGGTGGTTTTAGGGATATGGTGTGCTAGGGTTTAGGTGGGGTGGTTTAGTGGTTTAGGGCTTAGCTAGGTGGGTTGGTTTTAGGGTGAGGTTTAGTGAGGTGGGTTAGGTGTTTAGGCTAGGATTAGGTTGGGATTAAGAGAATTAGGCTAGGTTTAGGGAAGGATTAGGGAGGTGGGTTAAGTGATTAGGTTGGGATTAGGCCGGGATTAGGGAAGTAGGTTAGGTGATTAGGTTGGGATTAGGCCGAGATTAGGGCAAATGGCTAGGATTAAGGATTTTGGCTTAGGATTGGGTTAGGAGCATCCCTTTGCATAGCAAATGGACTTCATTGCATCATGTTGGTGCAGCCCTAGGTTAGGCGTAGGTTCATACAAGCTTAAACCCACACTAATTAGGCTACCCACATGATTAACCCGAAACTTGACACACAAGTCAAGCTTAATACATTCCCCTCATACTTAATCCTCCCCATTCTCTTTCATGCCCAAAATCTCACGTGAATTTCAAGTGGGCCCCACCTCCATTTATGAGAAGGTGATGTGGGCCATGGATGTGGATATTTGATTGGATCTTTGGATCCAAATCCAAATCCAAATTCACATATACGTTTGGATTGGGATCTGGATATATATGGTCCAGATCCAATCCAAAACTGAATTCTGACTCCTTCAGGGTATGTTTGAAACGAACGGTTTGTGCGGGGCCTGACAGCATCAGTACTCCGTCTTGCGTTGGGTCTTCGCCAACATGGTCGTTCGCTTCTGTTTTCACCTTCCGGAGATGATTTCAAATGATTTTTGTTGATAACAAGGACTTGGACATTCGAGATCCTGGGGATGAATCTAACACGAGAGTTGTTGTGCCGGGTTCGACATGTGCTCCAGTTCCGGGCTCTCTTTAGCTCTTCTGGTCCTGCTTTCATCAGGCCAAGCCTCTTTGTGGGGTTTCAAAACATCTTTTAAAGGTTTTAAAACTATATAATACATATTTTAAAACATATATAGTTTAAACATATGTACAGGGTTTGTCTGGAAGGCTCCTGAGTTTCCAGACTCAAAATAGCCCTTTGGGGCTGCTTTTACAAAACCAAGTTATTTGAGAAGTTCGTGGGATTTCGGGGTGTTTACACAGAGTTCATAAAGAGGCGAAGAACCTGATGAAGTCGATAGAAGTCCAACACACGGCCCGTCAAAATGAAGAACGGAGTCCGTGGCGAAATCTGAGATCGATAGCACCAGAAATCGATCAAAAACAGAAAAAGGCGGATCAAAACAGACGCCAGAATGTCTTGAGAAGCAAAACATTAGTCGGAAAAAGAACTTGGGGAAAACTCAGGCCGAAATCGGGTCACCGAGGAACCGGAGCCCACTCAAAACCGATTGTGGAAAGCGCCAGAAAGGACTCAAAGAAATTAGCAGAAAAATTTAGATTGGATCTGGACCAAAATATCTAGATCCAAACCCAAATAATATTTGAATCGGATCTGGATCTCAAAATCTAAATCCGGATCCAAAACAAACCCGTGCCTATAAAAGGCCTCAAGCTTGAACTTTAAAGGCCTGGAAATTTTTTCAAGAAAATCCTGACGCAGAGTTTCATTCACCGGAAAATCTCTGAGGATCCGGAGCTCGCCGGCCGTCTCCCATCCAGTCGCCGGCCGTCTCCCAGCAGGAACCCGCCTCCAGCCGCCGGCCGTCCGTCTCCCCTCCTTGTCGCCGACAAGCCTTCCACGGTCGTCGCCCCCTGTTCGCCGCCCCTGTCCATCCCAGCCACGGTCGCCGCCCCCCGTCCGCCTCCCATCTTCCAGCCGGAACCCGTCCCCCTTTCACTCTCAGCCGGAACCTTCCGCTGTCACCGGCCATCCCTCCGACTGTCGCCGGTAATCGGAGTAGTCTGCCATTCAAGTCTTCCCCTGTTCGTCCCTGTCCGCCACGCTCTGCCGCCCGTCTCTCTCAGCAGAAAACACCGGAAATCTCAGCTGCCGTCTGCCACAGCAGCCATCCTCCACCGGCGACCGGAAATCCGGCAAAGCTTCAGGAACTCTAATTCTGCGTCCAACTATGCCGACTATCAACTTCGAATGCAGATCTTCCACTATCAGAAACTCCACTCTGACTACCGATCGAGCTAAAGCGTGCATTGAGATCATTATCAAAGTTTGAAGAAAACGGATTCCAACCAGAAACACGCTCACGGAGACCCTTCACCTGCTCGCGACCGTCCCGATTTTGTGAGGTTCCTTTCAAAGAAGGATGTTGAGACGATTGTAGAGAATGAACCACCTTCATTGTTTCATAATATTTCAAGTTCAATCTCTAAAATCCGTGCTTTCTTAGGCAATGGCCAGGGAAATGCCCAGACAGTTGATATTATGCGTGTGTTGTTATGCCACGTGCGTAATTCTGTCATTGCTATAGGGCAGAAGGATTGGCAGGGAAGAGAAACCGTCTTGTTCAGAACATTGTAATGAAGCGTGGAGATTGGATATGTCCCAAATGCTGTTTCATGAATTTTGCTATAAATGTTAGATGTCGTGAATGTTCTGAGGCACGACCAAGGAGACAACTAAATGGAGGAGACCGTATGGAGATACCAGATTAGTTGGACCTAACTTTCTATGTTCTGGATTACTTCCAAGTTGGTTTTCTTAGTTTAGGAGGTGGAAGAAGCAGGAGAATTTTGATTTTGTAGTTGGTACAGTATTAGCTGAAGCAAAGTCTCCCGAGGAAGGGCTGAAGAATCTGGAGACATTCACGAAATCCTTAAAGGCAGCTCTTGCGTGATCAATACAAGTTTTGGCAGAATAGGGCTCGAGTTGAAGTGAAAGGGACCACGCACAAGAGACGGGATCAAACGAAAGGAACGTGTAAATGCTTTTAAACTTAGGTCTTAAGTCGTTTTCTTTCATTCAATTCAATTCGTTATGGGGTTGTAATAATGGAGCGAAGTCTCCTCCCGAAATGTAATAATTGTGTATGATACACGGTCACACACGTGCCTTTTCGCTCTTATCTTGCACACGATTGCACCCATATTGAGCCTTTCCGCTCTTAAGCTTAAGTATATACTTTCAATTCGGGTATTTACTTTGGTGAAAGCCGTGTGAATTGTAATTTCATTTCGGGTGGATTTATTTTAAGTTGTGTGAGTTGTCATTTCAATTCTACACAAAGAACACTCACTCACAATTGAGCCTTTTCGCTCTTAGGATATACGTATATATTTTCAATTCATGTCGATTTACATTCAAGTCGTGTGAGTTGCAATTCAATTCCGGGTGGGTTTAATTTCAAGTCGTGTGAGTTGCAATTTAAATTTCACACTCGAGCCTTTTTGCTCTTTAGCACTCACTCACAATTGAGCCTTTCCACTCTTAGGATATACATATATATTTTCAATTCATGTCGATATACGTTCAAGTCGCGTGAGTTGCAATTCAATTTCGGGTGAGTTTAATTTCAAGTCGTGTGAGTTGCAATTTAAATTTTACACTCGAGCTTTTCCGCTCTTTAGCACTCACTCACAATTGAGCCTTTCCGCTCTTAAGATATACGTATATTTCAACTTCTGCAAATTTACATTCAAAGTCGTGTGAGTTGCAAATTCAATTGGCGTGGGTTTTACATTCAAGTCGCGTGCATTGCAATTTCATTTCGGGTAGTTACATTTAAAGCAGTGTGAGTTGTACGTTCAATTTGAGCATACCTCGCATCATTGTTTTCCAAAAAGCTTGAAGAAGATTTCAAACATCCTTGCATATGCTCGCTTTCCCCAAGCCCTCGAATTCGCACTCGAATCACATAGAAATTAGGCCACATATTCACACATATCAGTCCTAAATCGTTAAAACTTGCATAGACTTAGAATCGTGCAACCTCCATAAAATAAAAACTGCAAATTAGGCACAAATTGAGTTCTTTCAAAACACTTATCATTTTCAAAGTCCAACTTGTTTTATCGAAGTTTTTAAGCGCTTAAACTGACCCTTGAGCATCGGTTCAAGAAGGTTTAAAAGCGAAAAGATCCTGCTTTCCCACAATTGTCAAAGAAGTCAGAATATTTTCAAAAACCTTCGCTAGTTTGAGTAAGCTAGCTGGCACGCTCGCAGAAACGATGTAGGCATGAAAAGGTTCATTTTCGGTTTCAAAAACTAGAAGTGAAAATTTTCATGTTTATAGCAGCCAATTGGGTCAAGTCAAAGTGCAACTTGGTTGGGTTTGGTGCAGCCAAGTCAAAGAATGGTTTAGTTGGCCTTGGTTCGGTCCAAGCTTGGTGCTCGGTTCAGCCAAGTCCAAGAATGGTTCAGTTGGCCTTGGTTCAGTCAAGATGGGTGTGGTTCAGCAAGTCAAAGAAAGTGTGGCTTGACCGGTCAAAGGGGTTTGGTTTAAGGGTTTGGTCAAGGTAAGTCAAAGTGTAATCGTATGCAGGCATGAGGTTTTGGTTCAAGGACTCACCTGGTTGCAGTCGGTCCTCCTTGGTCAACCTCGATTCGGCCAGGTGCATCCCACTCTTGGTCACAGCCGGTCACCTTGTTGCAGTCGTGGTGTAGCCATGGTGCAACCCACGCCCTAGGTCAAGCCCAACCACCTTTATTGACTTGTTGACTTGCAATCCCACGTGAACCCTTTGGAGCTCCACTCCTTCTCTCTCCTCCTTTTCAAAATATCCAAGCCTCTTACGTGAACCCCCTTGGCCCTATTTATAGGCCAAGGGTGGTTCTTTGGATTGGGTTTGGATCCTAGGATCCAACCCAATCCAATTTTCAAATGGACCTGGATCTAGATTTTTTTGTCTAGATCCAATCTAAATTTTCTTCTTTGAGTCCTTCTTTGGTGCACGAAATGGACGGTTTTCGAGCGGGCTTCAGTTCCTCGGTAACCCAATTTTAGCCTAGGTTTTTTCCAGCTTCTTTAACCGGTCGATGTCTTGCTTTTTAGGACTTTTTGATGTTTGATTTGGTCTTGAGTTTGGCTTTTTGGAATTTAGGAGTTTTGAAAACATGAAAATTTTGGGTGTTTACAGGAATGAAAACTAGTGAGTTTGATCGCTAAGGCATCCATTTAAATATGCAAAATGTCCATGTGAAACCTGTTATGCTCTTATAATTGAATAAGATATTCTATTCACATTTTTGCTTATGTTGAGCGACTTCCTAATTTGTTTCAATATGTTCCACTAAAAACCTCCAAAGGGGTTGTAGACATGAAAATTTCACTCCAAGCCTATGTAGAGACTTGAAGAAAACTTTTCAATTCTACTTCATGCGTGAGCGTGCCAGCTAGTTTCTAAAAACTAGCAAAATTGTGAATCCGACTTAGCGATTGTGGCTAAGCAGGCTCTTTTTGCTTTACGCCTTCTTTAACCGATGCTCAAGGGTCAGCCTAAATGCTTTCAGGATTCCAAATGAGCTGGTGATGTTTCAAATTCACGTGAAAATAGGGTGTTGAAAATGATAAACTAGTGCACTTGGTTTTTAAGTTCAAAATTTACAAGTTCTAAAAAATAGAAAGTGATTCTATTTTCAGGACTTGTTTCCCGAATTGTTTTGAGTTATTTAGAGACCTCTAAAATTCATCAAACATTTACAGGACAGAGCTTGAAATGTGGAGATTCTAGGATACCTTTTGATGTTGAATTCAAGATTGGGATGATGCAGAATTAATTCGGCAAAGTACCTCTACTCAGACACCCAGAACTGTTCTGTTACAGAAATACAAAAACCCAAAGATAAGCCTATATCTCGATGATCAGAGTTCCAAATTTAGTGCACCTGATCTTGTTGGAAAGCTATGAATGTTAGCGAACTAAAAATTATCGATTTTGGATGCTTGTAGACAGAGTTATGAGATGAATACTCAAGCTCTATTGTAGAAAAACAGAGTTGACAGACAGTTTTCAGAAATTACCCTGATCTTGCACAGCTTTAATTACATGATTGAATGGCCCTAAAATTATTTAAAATTTTATTTTAAGTGGGCTTATTTGTGTAATACAGTGTGCAAAATTTTAGAGTGATTGGAGTAGGGGTTCGACAATGAAAAATCAAACAATCATCGTATGTAGTGATGCTGAAAATCAAATTTCAGGTTTGTATAACATACGTGATGCAAAACTCACACAAATTAAAGTGCAACAATACAACATCCCGAATTAAATTACTGAAGGGAAATGAATTGAAATATGTCTAATAGCTTAAGAATAGATGGGTTTAGAAGATATAGAGTATTTATAGCATATAGAGAGGTAGAGTCAAGAACAAATATAGAGTGCATAAGCAAAAGAAAGAGAAATTTCAGCACATCTAGTTCTATTACATCATGGGGGAGACAAAGCTCCATTAATACAACCCCTTTTGAATTGAATATGAAGAAGAGATGGAGATAAATCAAGTTAGAGCAATACTTACATGGATTTCCAAGAAGCCGACCTCTAATGGTGGTACACAACCCTCACCTTCCCTCTTTTCACTCTTCCTTCTCACTTAAACCTAAGTGACAGCACTTACCTTGATCCTAGCACTATCTTCTCTCTCTAAACCTCTTCCTAGCAGCCCTTAATTCCCCACAAAGCAGCCCAAGAAGCCGGCCTCCAATGGTGGTACACGGCCCTCACCTTCCCTCTTTTCATTCTTCTTTCTCACTCAAACCTAAGTGGCAGCACTTGCCTTGATCCTAACACTCTCTTCTCTCTCTAAACCTCTCCCTAGCAGCCCTTAATTCCCCAAAAAGCAGCCCAAGGAGCAACACTTCTCAAAACATTCCAAGATGGAAGAACACCCCCCCCCCATTGGCTTCTATTTATAAGTCAAAGAGGGGCCTTTGTAGGCCCTTCTTTGGGGTGGGTGGCCCAAGATCCATATCCAGCCCATTTGCTAACCAAGTTTACATGGAGGAGTGAGAGGAGTGGTCTCCCTTTGGTCAAACAAGGACCAACCCCATGTGGGCTGGTTGTGGCTTTAAACCATGTGCACCTAGACATGATCGGCTAGGTGCTTGATGCCTCCAAGTGTGCTTTGGCCGGTCTTCAAGTTGGCATGGTTTGTTGGCTCGTTCCCTTCAATCAAAGCTAGGTAAGAATGACATTTGATGTTTAGCCCAAAGATATAGGGTAGATAAGGATAGGAAAGCTTGGTCAAGTCAAGATATTTGGTTCAAACTCAGTTAGGCTTCATGTTTAATTCAATCAAATCAAGTCTAGGATTTAATGGAATTTGACTGGGTTTGATGAGGCCGTCCCCTTGATTTGATCTTGGATGAAGATGTGCATTGACTTGATCTATTCCCTCGCTTCCCGGCTTGTCCTTCGTGATCCCGATCCTAGCTCGAAGTGGGCCCTAATGTCACCTTAATTTCTGCCGGATTCGCTCCAATCTTCTGGACCATATCCTTTGAACTTTAATTTGAAACCTTTTAAAATCTTTATTTTAAAGATTTAAAATTTTCTTTTTAAAGCCAAAAGATTTTCAAAACAAGTCAACTTTCGAAGCTGGGAGTGTTTTCAGAAAAATTTTATTTAGGGTGTTTACATGGGTGTAAGCCTATACATCAAGAAGGAATAATATAGAGCTCTATAAACTCTACAAAATATGTGAAGGACTGAAAAATGACTACATTTTTGCCAAAAAATCAAAAGACTAAACTAACTCTCTAAAATCTTGATCTAGGATTTTTCTACCCCATCAACATCTTTATATTCCTTTCTGCCCCAAAAAGCTGAAAAATAGCAAAAGGAACCGGCAGAACCATATACTTCCTAGTAAATATAGAAATAACTCCATGTTCACAATTCTTCTCTTATATTCCTGCTCATTACTAATGCAGTCCCAAGTACATTACAAGTCATTACCCAAAATTGTCTTGTCTACCTACAAAACAAAAGCAAATGATACAGCTTTTGACTTCTCCTAACACAAGGAGCATCGCTTCATCAAGGTCACAACCCTCCTTTGAAGATTATCAAAGAAAAGAATTCAACCCCAAACAGCCAGCCAATCTAAAACTTCCAAAGCATCTCCTATATAGTTTTGTCATCCTCTGACAATTACACACCCTATAAAATCTATTCACGGGAAAGCATCCAACAACCGCTTCTTTCCATCACATATTGTGCCTCCCCATCCCATTCAACATTTACTTTCCCTTTAACAAAGTACAAAATTTATAGAAGCAAACCATTTAATAAAAAATAAAAAAAACCAAGCAAAGAAATTTATACCTAAGAGAGGGAGAGCCATAAGAAAGAGAGAAAAGGAGCTAAGGAAGGATGAGGCGCTAAGAGAGGGCAATGCTGCACACGGAAGAGGAGGATGATGCTATGAAAGAGGGCAAACTAGGTCTAGGGCAACAGGACAGGTAAGTTTAAAAAGCATCAATTTTTCAGTTGGGTCAGTTTTGGATCCCACAAAACTGAACGTGAACCAATAAACCAATTTTAAAAAAAAATCTAAACCGAAGTTGATGGATTGCAATGGGTTTTTGTGATGTCAACTCATTTGGAGGCAGGCATTCAAAGAGGTTGTTTGAGATTTTGGTATGCATGATTTGCTTAATAGAAAACTATCTAAAAATTATTTCATTTAACTTACTTGCATAAATTATTAATTATACAACACTTCTCAGCTTTGCAAAACAATGCTTATTATAGATGCATAAGAGGTATTGAGAGGATAATAAAAAAATTTGATTTGATAAGAAGTTGAAAAATGCAAAGATGCACCAAATAGGAAGCTTCACCATCAAAAACAGAAATTAGTTTCTCAGTTAAGTGGAGAGAGGAGTGTATGTAGGAACAAGTGAAGTTAAAGGGAAAGGCATAATCCAGGTGGCTGGTCAAACATATTAGGTCCAACTATTGAGTTGTTTTGCACATATGCCCTATTTATATTTGGTTCAGTTTGGATAAATATTTTCATTCGGACAAGGATAAGAATCACAATGTCAAAATTTGAATGAATACTTGGCTAAATTAGATTTATCCTTTTAGATAGACTTCTAGAACGGATCATTTAGTAGAAGATAGACCTTTTAAAGAATCATATGGAATATAGATTAGTGATATCACTTGTTCTCTTACATTGGATCATTGGGCTGGATATGTCTTGTAAAGCATTTTAAAATATGTGCAAGATTGTTATATCCCACCCTAGTTCTTGAAACTATTTCTGATTTCTTAGTCTCAATCATTCATAAAGGATGTCATTTCTTAAGCCTTGCAGTTGTAACTGATTTTGATGCACAGTTGTTATATCCCACCCTAGTCCTAAGTGAGCGAGTCACTTGGACCGAGTTGGTCAATAGGAGTCGACGGCCAAGCTCAAGAGCCAAGGAAGGACATGTAGTACTGGGCTAAGGGTACATGAATAAGCACTCAATAAAGCCAAATTGCAGTTATACAAGTCATTCTAAGATGGGCGCAAAGGCTTGCACGGATTTTTCAAATTAGGAAAGTTTTATGTGATTGAGAATTGATGTTGAGAGTCGAAGATCAAGCGGGTCTCAAGATAGGACTTTATAACCATACAGTTGGCACACTCTAATTAGCGGATGACTTTACAAGGATCCATGATGTGGCTGAGACAAACCACTCATCTACATTAAGATGGAGAACTCACATTACTTTGAAAAATCAATGGCTCACAATCAAGACTCAAAGACCAATTAAACATGTATGATTAATATTTTAATGCAAAACCTACAAATACCCATGTAAACTCAATTATAAGGCATGCAGTGTGGAATGATAATTGTCCTTTAAGCTTTAGGTCTAGAGTTCCTTTTTAGATTAGGCTTTGAGAGTTTCACCTTGACTTGATTCACCCATCCACATTTCATCTTTCACTCTCATCCCATTTTCTCTCTCCACACTTCGCCTTCACTCCCAAACCCATATTAAAACACACACAACCATTTCTCACCTTCCACTCATGCTCATGTCCTGCATGGTACCCAAATACATGCACTTATACTTAACCATATGCTCTTCATACATAATTATTCACATTAATCGGCGTGCCTCACTCTCATCGTGAAACACTCGCTAACCTCTTTATCTCTCGCTCCCTTAAAACACTCACACACCTCTTTATCCTAGCTCCACTAACCAAAATCTGCTTCTTGCGATACCCACTAGAGCCTTAACAGAACTCCCCCCATAACCAGCAATACAACTCCAAATAATGTTAAGTGGCTGTCACCACCAATTCATAGTTGACAGACACACGTCATTCATCCAAGGCTGCTACAAGATGCCACCATCGTTTGAAATTCTCACTGCCCGTCAGAGCAACCCCGTGGACTTTAGTTGAAATAAATCGGTCTTCACTTTTCATTCCAGTACTTGCATCAAATCCGCCTCAGATCCACAACATTATCTGACCCACAGCCCCAATTAATTATTAAAACCCGACCCTAGACCTAGCCTAGGATAAGTTAACTACACCTAGCCCAACACCGAGGTTCATTTGACCAAAACCTCTCTAGCTTTGACTGCTCATAATGTATGTGGTATTGGAGCCATCTTTGTTCGATTTCTCATGTTGAAGGTTATTAAGAACTAATTATAACTTTCTCTATCTACTGAAGAGTCGAAGTAGCCGATAAATTATCTTAGTTCCCTTGCTTTCACTTTTGAATCTAACACAACTCTTGAAATATGAAAGATGTGCGTAGATTGGAAAATGCAAAGGACTGGAAGTGATATTGCAAAAAGAGTTGGTATGACATACATTACATTGATGAAAGATTATCAAGAGTTTGCAGGACTTCAAAGTTACGTTGATATATGAATTCTGGGAAATAGGAAAAGGATTCTACTATGGGAACAGATACTGGCCAAAGAGTCATCAATAATGATATTTGGAAACTCATAAAGCAAGTATTACTAAGAATGAATTGAGTTAAAGGGCATGGTAGAATCATGGGAAAGGAAATATAGCCCCTCTCATAAAGATGACACTAAGGGCAGAATTATCCTTGCTTTCAAAGAGCCCATGAAATTGGGTGAGAATTGTCCTCAATGTGTCTTTAACTGAAGTTCCAACAACTAGAGTCAAATAGCTAGAGAAACGATGAGTCGAAAAAAGAAAACATGAAGTACTAGTCCAAAAAAGGTATACCTAGAAGACAGTTTTGGAAGTTCCTGAAAAGCTTCCCACAACATCTCAATGAGTAGTAACAAAGGGAATGGCAACAATCTGGGACTGAAATCACCTTTGAACAATGAATTACTATCTTAGAAGTACTAAGGGTCAACATAGTTTTAGACAGGAAACAGAATGAAAACACTCTAACATCAGAATCAGTGGCCATATATAAATTCCAAATGCCTTCCCAAAAGTTTAGTTTCATTCATCTTAAGAATGTTTCATTTTATGGAACTCAATTTGGTGGTCATATGGCTGAGAACAAATCAGTTCTTTCTAATTAGTGAAGTGTTGATTGTGATAGTAGTGAACAACCTAAGTTGCCCAAACTTTCTATCATCACCCAAGATTCAAATTCAGCTGGAAGTTTGTCTATAATATGTTCTAATCTTGAACCTTCTAAAGTAAAGGTTCTAGAACTTCTATAGCAGTCTTGATAAGGCATGCCACTTAGGGGGGCTTATAATCATGATGAGGAGAAAAGAGGAGCTCTATGATACGTTGGTCTATCTAGCATCAAAACCTACCCATAACCATTATGTGGCCGACTTCTTACTGGATTAGATACAAAGAGGGTTCAATCAACTCCGGTGAACGCAAATGCAAGGATTTAAATAGTAATATAACTAACCTTGTTCATATGACAAGATATGGGCTTCTGAGATTGAACTTCTTAAAGACAAAGGAATTAAACTTCTATCATGTGAATGGAGATGAACCGAAAGAAAGTTTGCACCTTGTAAATAGTGTATATATCTTTTTCATCTTTCTTCTTCAAAAGATAATATCTTCCAATCGCTTATGTCAGAGGGGTATTGAGCATTTATCTGTACGAACATAGTTTCCTGGATCTCGTATGGATTTTTTATGAATCCATTTCATTCCTTTGATTATTGCTCGAGCTGGATGATGAAAAATCATCATGTCCTGTTCTTTCGGGGGATGGATCCAAGGTTCACCACTTGGAGTGGAGGTTCTTTGGAGGCCTCGGAAAAAGGGGCATCAGGAAGATGGAGAGAGTGACGGTCCACCTCGCCTTTGCTCCTAAGCGCATAGCTGGATTGATGAGTTCCGACGTCGGACATCTCGCCGAGGAAAACTCCACGAGACGCTCCTTTCGTCTTAGTGTGACCCCTTGACCGCGAATAGTATTATGGTTGTATAACCAGGGCCCCTACGTGGGAACCACCCTGACAAATCTATATAAAAACCCTCCTCGATGGAAGACGCCCCTAACTTACCAGTGTAGCGCGCCGGGGCCGCGCACTCCTTTCTGCTATCAATAAAGCTATTGCCAGTTGGCTTTGCATTGAACGTGCCTTTATTGCCTTTGCTCTCAAATGTTTGCCGTGTTGCGTGGTGTGAGTTAAACGGATGCTAAGCCTCATTCCAGACACTTAGCATTCGGGGGAGGGGCCCAGCTCACATTCCCTATCGGAGGTCGCTTGAACTGCTAATTCCGCTGCACTTGTGAAATCCGCTAAGGCTTATCCGGCTCGAGGGCCGGGTGCCGGTCACGTTGTGAGGCCCGTCGGCTCTTCCGACGGTCAGGGCGTGACAGATTTGGTATCAGAGCATGTTTAGTCGCGTTGGACATTTGTCGGCTGAAGAACTCATGGGAAAGCATGGTTGCTCACGGACCCGCATGGTGGAACAATGAGAGGGTCAAGGTTGTCATCGCTTGCGCGCTAGCCGAAGGGAACACTACGGTTGCGGAAGGCTGGAAGCCCAAGGCACGCAGAGCGACCCTTGATTAGGCTATCGGTAGTGGGGACGCATCACCTCCTATCGAGACGATAGTATTTGGAAGCCTGGTGCTACTCCAAGATCGAAACTCGAACATTCACAGTTTCGTTTGCTCATCGAGGGTGCACTACGGCCATGGAGATTAGAAAGGAGGATTGGAGGATCAACACACGAGTTGTTGTCCCTCTAGGTTACCCCCAGGATCATGGCCGTGCCTGAGCAGGCAGGTCGGTCACTTGGGTGGACACATTCGTGCGAAGGGGGAGCACTGAACCCCACCAACCCTGTGCATTGTCACCAAGTGTAAGTCGTGATGAGTAGCGCATTGATGAGGATGTGCGGTTGCACCACAGCGCCAAGGTTGGCCCGGTGGCCCATGTTGCTCGCGCGAAATGTAGCGCAGAACGGTGAAATGTGTCAGGTCCCTTGTGCTAGTCGCCACATCGGGACTATGCACCTTATGCAGGCACAGAGGCACTTTCCAAGGGATACGCGCGCCATCACATTACGAGAGCCACAAAGGTAGAGACAGTTAGCGCACGGGCATTGGAGTTTACTTCCTCAAAGGCAAGTGAGGAGCGCTCGGACCATAGTCGAGTCTCGGTACCCTCGTGAGGTGAGGTGTCGTCTGGCAGATTCCAATCGTGACCAAAGGCGTGATTTAGCAGCGCGATCACAGAGGCGTTCGGTAGCACGTAAGCCGTAGGAGTCGCAGTGGCCAACGTTGTCCCAGCGTGAAATGGTAGCGTCTCACGGGTTGGAAGGACATTGCATACCCAAGGAGTGGGGTGCCGACAACGTGGAAGGAGGCCGCCTTCGGCGAGGCGAAGCAATACTTCATATGCTGTGCCAAGTTCTTGGATGATGCCACATGACGCAGGGTTGTGCGGGTGATAGGTCCCAGTGGTTGTTTTGGGTGATGATGAGTGCCGCAGTTAAAGCACCAACGCAAGTGTCAGGTAGATGGATAAAGCTCCTTGATCACATGAGACCTCAAGTGTGCCATCCAACCTTTTGGCCAACTCAAGTACTTCGTGAGAGTTCATTACCCCAGATCCTTCAAACTTCCAACGGACCACATCCATGCTGGAGGATGTCGAAGGAAGCTATTGCAGAGTGCGGACCAAGTGGAGACGGGGATGAGCTGATGCTGATTCGGTCCCAGGTGGGGATGAAGAGGTGGACGTTGCCGAGGATGACAACGATTTTGGGTGGGGGGAGAATGTGACCCCTTGACCGCGAATAGTACTATGGTTGTATAACCAGGGCCCCTACGTGGGAACCACCCTGGCAACTCTATATAAAAACCCTCCTCGAGGGAAGATGCCCCTAACTTACCAGTGTAGCGCGCCGGGGCCGCGCACTCCTTTCTGCTATCAATAAAGCTATTGCCAGTTGGCTTTGCATTGAACGTGCCTTTATTGCCTTTGCTCTCAAATGTTTGCCGTGTTGCGTGGTGTGAGTTAAACGGATGCTAAGCCTCATTCCAGACACTTAGCATCCGGGGGAGGGGCCCAGCTCACATTCCCTATCGGAGGCCGCCTGAACTGCTAATTCCGCTGCACTTGTGAAATCTGCTAAGGCTTATCCGGCTCGAGGGCCGGGTGCCGGTCACGTTGCGAGGCCCGTCGGCTCTTCCGACGGTCAGGGCGTGACATTAGCATCAAGGTTGACTGCAATGTCTTTCTTGTGGAACCTTAGATTCTAGATTAGGCCCCGTGAACTTGAATCCGGCCTTGGTGCCATGAGATTTACGTTGAGACTCTTCTCTTGCAGCAGGTTATTTGTCTCGTAAGGCTTCCAGCAATCATTCATTTCTTTGGCTGAGCTTAGCTTCAAGTAGTGGCCATGGATTTAAGTCTATTTTGATGTGATATGTTAGAGCCAAGTAACCTTCTATTGTTTAAGTCATGTGATAAGTGGATTATTGGAAATTGGCAATGGAGGTATCTTGTAATGGGCATTGGAAAACTTTGTGTTGGGGCTAGCAGCAGTAGCATGAGGACAGGCTACAATGGAAGTGTGGTGGAGTTGTGATATTTCACCATAGTCCCAAGTTAGCTAGTTGGTCAAGATGACTTAATGACCAAGCCCAAGAGCCAAGGTGTAAACACCTAAAAATTTAAAATGTTTTCAAAAACTCTTGAATTTCGAAGACCAATTTAAAGCCTTTATGAACCTTTAAATTCAAAAACCCCAAATTTTAAAGTTTAAATCTTTTTGGGAATGTTTCAAAATAAAGGTTTTAAATTCAAGTTAAAAAGCCTATGAATATCGAAACAAAACAGATAAGCAGGTAAGACCTAACCCAAGTCTAGATCGAGACCCATTCTAGAAAGCAAAAGAAAGATCGAGTCAAGGCAAATGAGATTGAAGCCTATCCAAATGTCGACGAAGATCACAAACAGATTTGGCTGGAATCACGGGCTGAATCAAGTCTTATTTCAAGGCGAGTTCAATTTCGAATGCAAAATGGGATCGAACTTATCAGTTCAAATCGAGATAGAGGCAAGTTTAAATGCAAAGAACAAATGGAGCCGAGCTTATCAAATCAAAGAGAAGCATTGCAAAGGCATATACACGGCCAAGATAAAGTGTATTCTATCAAGATTGAAAATTTGTAAGAATCACCAAATGATCAAGCCATATAGTCAAGCCAAAATGAATTGATATGGGCCGGCCAACACGGTGCAACTGGCCAAACAAGATGCACGTTCAGTTGAGCTTGATTGAAGTCATCTAAGGACCAGCCCATATGGGGCTGATCCATGCTATCATGAAGAGAATCAAGCTTATGAAATGTCAAGTTGCAAGGTCATCAAATAGGCTAAGAGCATAGCATTGGCTGGCCAAGTCAAATTGAAGCATTTGGTGGAACCAAGACCAAGACTGATCCAAGCCTAGGAACCAGCCCACATGGGGCTGGTCCATGCCATCACAAGGGGACCACTCAACCTTGGATTGGGGCTAGACATATGAGCCAAACCCGCCCCAATGAACCAGCCCCTTGGCCTATAAATAGGGCCAGGGGGGGCAGGTTCTACATCTTGAAATGCTTGGGAGATTCTAAAATTTTGGGGAAGGGAATTAAGGGCTGAGAGCTAGGCTTAGGCAAAAGGGTTTCTAGCAAGAGAGGGTCGAGACTTGTATGAGGAAGAAGAGCTAAATGAGTGCAAGAGAGTTGGAAGGAAGAAGGAAGAGTGGTGGTCGGATTCACTCTTGAATCCCGGCCCCTCTTGCCAAAATTGTGTAAGTATTGCTTCAATTCAATCTAAATTCTATATTCCTTCTTTCAATTCATTAATATGGGGTTGTATTAATGGAGCTTAGTCTCCCCCCAAGTTGTAATAATCTTTAGATTTGCTGCAATTTCATTTCATGGATGAATCGACACTCATACACACATGCACTCTAATTGTTTGATATTCTATCCCAATATATGTTATAAACACTCTATACTTCTTAACCCCCTCTATGCTTAAGCTAATATGTATATTTCTCTTTGTGTGAGTTTAATTTGGGATGTAGAGTTGCTGCAATTTCAATTCGCGTGAGTTTAAATTCAAAGTAGAGTTGTGGCCATGAAATTTCAATTCGCGTGACTTTGAAAAATAGAGTCAGTACTATTTTTCAGAACTTGGTGAGTTTCAAGTCTTTGAACCAAAGCACATTTCATCCTTACTTTGCAACTTTGAAAACACCTAAATCTCACGTGAATTTGAGTTCACTCTTTTCAAAATTGAAGTTCCTATAAACCGACCCTTCAGCATCGGTTCAAGAACGTTTAAGTAAAAAGAGTCTGCTTAGCCCAATCGCCACAAGAAGTCAGATTTTCAATATTTTGCTAGTTTTGACAAGCTAGTTGGCATGCTCGCGCATCAAGTAGATAAAAAAGTTTTGCTTCAAGTTTTTCATAAACTTTGGAGTAAAGATTTTCATGTCTATTGAATTGGCACGCCCGGTGGGACTCGGGTCTTAAGAAACTTCATTTGAAAAGGTGAAACTCCAAAAAATTTACAAACTCATGGTGTTTTTCAAACTTGTGCATAAATTTTGAGAATATTGGATGAAAGCAAGCCGAGGAAATCCTCATCGAATGCTTCAAAGTGGCTTTCCAAATCCTCTAAAACCCGAGAAGAGATGGCTGCTATAAAGGAAATCTTTAGGAAGATCGATGCTCTAAGCCATGAGGCCAAGGCGCATCGATCACATGAAAGCTCATCTCGGGCACATAGAGAGAAAGATCATGCAAGGAAAACCGAATCAAATCCAAAATTCGATGAAGGATATGAGGCTGGAGATGAAGCTAGAGTGCGGATCAAATCATCCAACCTTTCGAAGCATCCAAGCACCCCAAGTTCCAAGCAAAAACCAAAAAAAGATTTTTATAGTTCAAAAAGCCAAAAAAATCTAGAAAATTTTCAAAAACCAAAAAAACATGAGAAAAAAAGGTTGAAATTCCAAGTATTGAAAATGAAGTTCACATTTCTGGGCACACACACAGAGTGGGGCATGAGATCCACACCCCACGAGTGTCATGAGAGGATGAGAGTCACATAGGATTAGAAAAAGAACACCTCGAAAGGAAACAGGAGCTTGAAGCCTCGCATGAAGCAGAGTCACCCAAGGACAAGGCTAGCTCTCACCATGAAAAGGTAGACGAGCCGAAAAGAGGTATGTCTGAAACTCATCCCCCCTTTAACTCCCTGCTCAATCCTCCTTTTCTTAGCATAGGGTCGACCACTCATACATCGGATGCATCGAAGCACACTCATGCACCCACATACCCACTCCATGATTCCCGAAATGAGGATTTTCAAGGTGTGCCGAATGTTCCGCACCAAATGGAATTTCAAAAACAAAAACAAAATAAAAATCAAGATATGGTAGAAATGGATACTCCTAAGGCATGCATCAACATCCTAGGAACACATAACCCTACCATGCATGAATCAATCTCCTTAAGTCGAGTCTTGTCTAAGCCTAAGCCAAACCCTCCCAAAACCATCAAGGGACCGTTCATGGCTTCCCTTGGAATTCATACCTCCCAACCTAATGGAAGCCCAAGTCTTCCACCACCACCCACCTCCAAGTTCCTAACAAAAGTAAGTCATGTATATATCCATGATATGGATGACTCCATATTCCAAGGACATGTACTTTACAAATATTTTTCAAAAATCAAAAAGCCTTGGAATATGATTTTAAACATGGGATATACACTATACCAGGGCCTAGGAGCTAAAAACCAAGGTAGGCTAGAGCCCATCCTACCTAGATCAAACCCGAGCCGATATGGATTGGGCTATATCCCATCCATACCTCCTGAGCCACCACCTAAGACCACTTGGGTCAAGGGTGCCCCTAGAACCCAATAAAACCGAGACCCATGGCGTATACCTTTCATTTTGAGTCTAATTCATGGAGTTTTCTTTGTAGGTTTGATGGAAGATCTCTCCTTCTAAAAAATCCAAAAAATTAGATATTCTCGAAAACCAAAAAAATTGAAAAACTTTCAAAACACCAAAAAAATATTTGAAAATCTGAAAATTCCAAAAAGAAAATTGTTTCATTCATTCTCCTATTATTTATTTAAAAAAAAAAGTTTCAAAAAGAAAGTCTTCTATATTGATCCTTGAAATTGTGTTTTGAAAAAGACAAAAAAAATCAAAAATTTCGAAAATTCCAAAAAACAATGGCCATGTACAAAGATCATTTTTCGAGTTATTCTCATGTATATACTCCCAAACCAAAAAATCGTCCAAGCTGGTCATGTATACCTCTCCCTTGCCTAGCACTTCCCTATAAATTCACGTGCTTGAAAATCATTAAAGCAAGGAGGAAGATCATCTCATCCATGAGGAAGATCATGCCTCCAAGCTTCCCGAATTTGGTAGAATCCTTAACTTGGAAAAATTAGAGATTTTTAGAGTGAGTCTAAACCATAGTATGTGTATGTTTTCATGAGCATCATTCATTGCATTTTGAAATTCTATATTTGCATGAACCATGCCGGATCTAGACACCATGAGATCGTCCACTCTTAGAGCCCAAGTCTAGGAAAAGGGTTTGTGTTAAGTCAAAGGAGCATGGAAGCCGACCCTCTAAGTGTTGAGCCATCATAGACATGCCTCCACCCTCCAATTTGAGTCAAATCCGAAGCCTCCAAGGTTGATTCCAAAGAATGATCTCCAATCTAGAAAAAGATGCGAACCTCTCAATGAGTTTTAGAAAAAGGGTTAAAATTTGAACAATGATTTCCAAAAAGCTTTTGAAAAATTTATGGTAAATCCTCCAATTTTTAAAACCTCCAAAGCATGCTTTATAGTTCATTTCATGCGAATGTATTGGGTGCTTTGCTTGATCAATATGAAGATGATATCCATAGGAAGTATGCCATTTATTACATTTCGAAAACTCTATTGGCATATGAAAAAAATTATCAAGCCATAGAGAAATAGTGCTTGGCCTTGATATAGGCTTCCAAAGTTGAGACATTATTTCCCATATCATGAAATAGGGATAATGTCTAAGATTGATCCAATCAAGCACTTGTTTGAAAAACCTTTCCTAACGGGTAGGCTAGATAAATGGCAGCTCCTCTTAATGGAGTAAAATTTTATCATCAAAACTCCATTAAGGGACCAGCCCTAGATCATATGACTGAATTGTCTCTTCGAGAAACATATCCCATACTTGATGAAAGGCCCAATGAAGGCATATTTTGCAAATGAATTTTAAAACCATGCTTAAACAAATTGTTTTAAAGAAAATCAAGTATGAAAAATATATTTTGATGGGACAAAGAATCAGGGGCAGGTATGGGAATCATCTTCATATCTCCCGAGAAAGAAAAAAATCCCAATGACCATTCGACTAGATTTTGCATGTTCAAATAATGTTGCCAAGTCAAATGTGGAGGTCAAGTCAAATGCAATATGATGGCCATGAAATACTTAGGGTTGGTTATTGTTAGTCCACCCTTAAGCAAAAATTTGTCATGATCATGTTAGAAATATCATAAATGTCAAATGCATGGACATATCATTCATATCCCATCATCCACCTTGCATTCCCTTGTAAATCCATGGCCCTTTACCTTGAAGTGCCAAAATGGGGTGATAATGTACCACCAGCCCTTGTAACATTCTACTTTTTATGTTCTTGTCTTCACTCTTGTAGTTAGCTTCACGGGTTCATTATATGGTGTGCTCTCCTCTTTCTCAAGGTCTTGTATTCGATGCCAAAGGATAAGAAGAGGAAGTTGACGAAGACATTGTATCATTGCCACAACTATGAACTCGGTGAGTAAACTTGATCCTTCTCATTTTGTCACGTGATTTAGTGCTTGTGTGACTGGATTATTACTACAATCATCTCCTATGACAGATAGATGCATTACTCATAGCTACCTCATTTGAAACCACTCCTTCGAATGTAGCTAGTAATCGTCTCCCAAGAGCTTCTGTTGATGTTGCTCTTATTGGAGAGACTCAAATAGTTGGAGGTTGATTGACTCAAGCTTTTGTTGGTATGGAACTAAACCTACTGATGGATGTGGTGTCCAATGATGAATTTGTCATCAATGACATTCCTATCAAGGACACCATGAGGCTTCTCCTTCTTGGAGACTAGAACATCAATCAAAACCAAGCATCAATGAGGTTGTCACCGGTGCAGGAGCAAAGATTTGTGTGGTGGTTGTGACCAAGGAACTCCTAGATGATGCCTCTGCAAGGGAGGTTCCAACGTCTACAATTGTAGAACCTTCATCGTGTGTTCTCCTTGAACAGGGGGTCACATAAGATCCACAACTTGGTAAGATGATTGTTTCGACGAATCCCTACATTGCCTCATATTTTCCATCAGTTGAAGGCAACGCTCCTATCCAACTTGGACTCCTTGAGGGTCCAATTCCGCCTCAAGGAGGATAAATAGCTACTAATCCAAAACTTGAATTGATTTCTGATTTGGAGCTACACCTAGCCATATTTTCTAGATCCTAGTGTCCTTCAAGCAATCGCTTCTGCTTCCAAGGACACTACGAGTTGCCTTGTCTTTCAAGTATTTTGAAGGATGCGGGTGAAACACCAGTGTCATCCTCCAGTACAGAGCTTGTCTCAACAAGCACACTCCCTAGACTGAACATAGTGCAAGTCCAAGATGAAAATCCTTTCCCCACATTGTTGTCAAGCTAGGATGAGATTCTTCTTCCTACATTACAGCTAGCGTCCCTTAGCATCATCAAGGGAAAAATAGAAGGTGGTCCTGAGCAAGTGCCTGAACTTCTCACATTGGTTGTCGTCTTAGGAGAGAATGATGTTAAGCTCTGAAAAGAATGAAGCTTCTACCTCTATCCTGACTAAGAATGAGATATCTCACACAACTCAATACCTCTTCTTCGGACTGCTACTCAAATCAAATTAATTGAGGGCTTGTTCGAAAGGGTCCCAGCAAGGGTATAGGCCTTCAAGTGACACTCTTACATTCCATGAAATATTTGTTATGTAATCAAAATATGTCATCGGCAGCTCAAGAAGTTTTCTAGGATCTGGTTAAAATAAATGGCAACTAGTTGGCATGCATATCATCTAACCAAGAAAGGTTGAAGGAGATTCAGGTAAAATTAGATCACCGTGTAATGCATTAGCAAGAGGTGGCGAACTCGGATAAACTCAACTCCATCCTTGCACATCTTCATGAGAGAAGTAGCCTCTATGGTCGAGCTCATGAAAAGATGGAGGAAGAATTAACCAACGCAAGTATTGGCAAGAGGTGGGGCACAAGTTTTTGATGTGTCTCAAAAGATCAACATCATAATGTTTCATCTCACATCCTTGAGCAAATGATAGGCATCCCTCTTCAGTAACTAGTAAAAGCTTAAGTCGGGCATGATAAAGAATCAACAATGGTTAGAGAGCTTGAGAAGGCTATCTCTCTTATCTTTGGCCATTAGAGGTTGTTTGTGGACAGGAGTGTCCATGGTCTCACATGGTTCTACTTGCTTCCAAACTCATCGTGAACCAAGAGTAACTGATAAGGGATCTCAACCATCTACCGCAGATGACCTAATCCGACCAACTGAAACCATACAGAGAGGTAAACCATAACCATCATCTGCAATGGTCGTCGAGGGAGCTAGGAAGGGATTAGCATCGATGCCAAGTTACTTGTCCGCTAGCTTTAGGCACCCATCCTTGATAGTTTTTTGTATAATGATATAGAATCTGGTACATTGGTTTGTGTTATGAGTGTCAACATTGTGCCACTTACAGTACTTTGACAACTTTTTCACTTCCTAAAATGTAATGGAGTGTCCTTCAAGGAGTTTGATATGTGGATCTCTCAACAGTATGTTCAAATTTTGATTGACCATATTAGTGTAAAAGTGAAAGGGTTCTTGGCATTAGACTTCTTCTCTTTGCCCTTAGGAGGATATAAAGTGTTGCAAGTATACAAAAGTCTCTACGTTAATTCGGCCACCATAACATCAAAAGCATCAAGTTCATCCATTTTTATCTCTTGCATCATCTTCTCAATGCAGAGATTACATATTGACTCCATAGACTGGCCTTCTCATTTAGTGGATAGTACATCGAGAGTGCTTAGAATGTGCTCTACTTTGTCTCCTCATTTGGCTAACTACACTAAATTCGAGCAGAAATAACCCACCAAGGCAACATACTTGAACTATGTAACTACATCTGGCTACAAGTCATCATGTCATGGAATCTCTTGAAAGGCTAAGACAATTTCATAAGCCTTCTACCATAGGTTCATCAAGTTATTGGGAGTAGGTTGAGGTTGTATCACCTTGTATCACTTTAGGAAGGCCTTCTGTATCTTATCTCAAGTTTGTATCAAACCAAACTTCAAAGACATACAAAACCTAAAACATAATCTTGGCCAAGTCAGTGAAGAAATGAATACATGAGTTTATAGTATTCACTAGCACCAAGCTCTCTGAATTCCATAGTGAACCTCACTAGGTGTCTCCCTAGGTATTGTCCTGAGAAAGTCCTAAACCTTGGCTTGAAAAGTCTCGGTATGGGGTGAATTCTATCAATTGACTCGGGATATGACTTTCAATCGACCTCAGGGTCGAAAGCCTCAATCTCTATGATGAACACAATACAGACCACATCGATTACCCATTCCATGTTTAAAAGAACATTCTTGACTCAAGGGATGGCTGACGTGCATGTAAATCCACCGATTGATGATATTAGTTGGTTGGTTGAAGTTGTCTTAGTGAAGTTGGAGGAGTCGACTGATTACCTTTGACCAGAAAGATGGGCCGATGAGGAAATGGTTATGGTGCAAACTCAGCATGTGGTGGTGAAGGAACAAGAGGGAAACTTCTGCTAGTCAGCTCTGCCATGAAACCATGGTGCATATGAGCGCATCAGAGGCTGAGGAACTTTATATGTGGCCCCCAACATGCACACCACACACACCACACCTATAGGATAAAATGATTGCCCCTTGAGAGGGAGAACCATGACGTGAATAGTGAGGAACCAATGTGTATTACCGGATCAAGTGATATTCGTGCAATGTTGATATATTTGTACTACCGATCTAAATGATAATTTGTCAATGACTCAAAGGTAATAGAGTTTAAGCAACAGTCTCGCCTTCCTGCCTATGCCTCTCAACTAGCGATTCAAGTTCTCGCATACAACTATTTGATTTAATATCATCATAGCTATGGTCTCAATCATGAGGCGAAAATAGAACCATGAACACTGTAACTCTATGTGTGAAGTCAATCTTCAAAAGCCATGTTATCGTCAACAAGAGGCTGGGAACTGGACAACCTAGTATCATACTGTGCCTGACTAGGATGAGAAGCTGAGGACCTACCAATTACGACTGCTATAGGTTAACAATCTATGTTCATGATTGGGTACATCTATGCGGACAGAAACCATCCGATACTCCCGATCAGATCTTATAAACATGTATCACGTAGTATCAAAGGAGGCATGGTCCTATGCCAAAGAATGTGTTGTTACCTAGAGAGATGACTCAATTCGAGTGACAATTGTATTGTTTTACTCGATGACATTCATGATGTGCAAGGCATGTTAGAGAGCATCAACTCCATTCTTGGAGGGTTTAGATAAGGCTCAAGCAATAGATGTGAGTCTTGGGAATCCGTTTTGAGTGTATTTTAGTGCGTTTGATACTAGTAACCTAAGTAGATTGTGATGTGGCCATCGAGGAAATCAACAAGATGGAAGTCCAGACGATAACAACTATCTCATTCACGACGAGAAACAATAAAAATAGTTAAAGCTACGTTACACTACTCGTAGGAAAGGAAAGGAAAGGAACCAAAACAAAGGAATGGAGTGAATGAGTGACCGATGTCTCGATTGGTCTCTTTTTCCTATTTATATAGTTCGTATGGCGGCAATAGGTAAGCTGCGCCTTCATTTCCGTGGCATGTTCCTTTGCTTCAGCTTTACATTACCTTATAACGACTAGCATTGTAGAGAAAGACCCATTTTTTTTGTTGCAAGTTATCATTACCAGTTGTAGAACACCTCGAATTCCTATCACGTAACAGGCTAGCTCGCACCCAATGTTGGAATGCTACCCAAGTTGCACGTTGATTTTCGGTGTCAATAACACTCAAAGAAATGGCCTTTTTAGATTAAAAAGATGGGACCCGTGAAAGGATTTCGTAGATCAATAAATAATAAGTCCAAAATCTCATTTTGCGTGAAAACAAAGTTTACTGGAAAGAAAGTGTAGCTTCTTCTTAAAATTAGAGATGTCAAAACGGGTGTGGCCGGACCAGCCCTAAAAAATGTAGGGTTAGACTAAAGAATTCTAGCCCATGCTTAACGGAGAGCCAAATGGCCCAACCCATATAGCCCCAGGGTCAATGAGGGTCGGGCTGGGCTGGCCTGTAGCAACATAGGCCTATTGGTTATTAGATTGGGTCTATAAGATCCGATCCAAATATACTTGAAATCCGCTTATATAAGGTTATTTTAGGGAAAATCCAATTGCAACATTTCATGCATCAGCAAGCGATATACACATGTAATAAAAAACTCTACATATATATATATATATATATATATATATATATATGTATGTATGTATTATATATATATATATATATATGTATGTATGTATTATATACAGATACATGTAATGAAGAAACTATATATATATATATATATATATATGAAAAAACTATACATATATAGTATATAAATAGTACATATATATATATATGTATTTATATACATATATACATGTAATAAAAATCTACACATATATACATATAATGAAAAAACTATACATATATATATATACATGTAGTTGGAAAAACTATATATATATATATATATATATATATATATATATATATATATATATATATATATATATATATATATATATATATATAGGTCAGGGGGTTCCAGCCCGGCCCATATTAACATCTCTACTTAAAATGGACAATTCTTCTCAACATGAATTGAATTTCAAAGAGAGGAATCAATATTAGGCTTTCTTCAAGTTTTAGAAAAGCCGCTTAATCTCTTAAGCCTTTAGTTTGTCATTAATTTTGAAAACTATTAGTAGATAAACTGGCTTTCCTCATTGATTCGTCACGAATAGAATATAAAACCACGTGACATAAAATATAAAAAGGAATTTTAAAGTTGTTAGTTAAAAATAGGCGAAATAAAGCAAAAGACGGAAGTTGCTGGTATTATTTTTACTGGCGATTTAGGAGGTAACCCTAAATCTTGTACTAGCGAGTCATCGCACTTTCCATAGACGATAAATAAGGGGTTTTAGCCTGGGCCAAGGGTGAAATTGACAATTCCTTCTTTAGGAAACGAACCATGTGACATAAAATATAAAAAGGAATTTTAAAGTTGTTAGTTAAAAATAGGCGAAATAAAGAAAAGACGGAAGTTGCTGGTATTATTTTTACTGGCGATTTAGGAGGTAATCCTAAATCTTGTACTAGCGAGTCATCGCACTTTCCATAGACGATAAATAAGGGGTTTTAGCCTGGGCCAAGGGTGAAATTGACAATTCCTTCTTTAGAAAACGTGATTTTTGACGCTTTATGTAATTGAAAGGACGGATGCTTTACAGGACTGTGCCCTTTGAAGGGAGACATAATCGTAATTTCGTTGCTGCTGTTCTCGATGGCCCCCTGTTTTTGCACTCCCCTTGGTTTTACTGCTTTACTAAAGAGGCCAGTGCTCTGGTAGGTTCGATCCTCGCACAAGTTTGTATCCGCTCAGCTCAAGATTCCATCAACTTGGGGAAAGACATGGCCGGTTTCTAACCGGTTTGACTGTTTCAATCGGAATTGAGCCGGGTCAAAAACAAGTTATAACCCAATAGGTGAAACCAAATCTTGGACTGTAGACCACTCACTTTGATTTCATTGGAAAAAAAACATGCAGCTCCAAATATGAAAACTTTTAATTTTAATTTTAATTTTTTGGTTTCTGGTTTCAGTTAACTCCACTCGGTAAGGGATCACCCTTGTATTGCTAGTCCCAAGCCCAGATAAAAGAGAAAGTTGTGTTAGGGTTCCGACAAGCAGCGTAAAATTTTGTCGGATTTTTATACCATAGATTACACAAATTATGAGCATTATTTTAGGGCATCCCCTCCTAGCGCCGTGCTGCAGAGCCTGAATGCAGTGATAAGTAAGTAAGGGCAACTATATTTTCGTCCGTATGTAGTGAACCAATTGCAGAGAGGGTTCCCACATTATAGATGGGTGTGGGTAAACAAGTTAGTCCCGCTACATTACCGCCAGAATGTAGTGAATAATTTACAGAGAGGGTCTCCATATTTTCAATATGGATGGATGCGAGGAATAAGGAAGTTAGTCCTAGATAATAAGATTCTTATTGGTTCTTGAAATATCGAAACATTATTTGATAAGCTAATGGAGGTGGTAGATACTATGATTTGGAGAAAGATTCATATTCGATGTTTACAAAAGACAAAGTAGGTTGGAGAAAAAGCAAAGGAGATAGAGGATACACGTTATAAATTATGGTACTAAGGTAAGGAAAAGGCTCGAAACGGAGCTGGTATTATCATAAATAAAGATTTAAAGGATTGTATAGTAGACATACAACGATATGGTGACCAAATCATGACGTTGAAATTAGTGTTAGGAGCAGAGGTTTTGAATATAGTTTATGCTTACTCATCCCTAGGCCTAAAAGATAGTATAAAGACAACTTTTAGGAAAGAGTTAGATAAGGTGATTCAAAGGATTCCACAAAGGGAGATTATTTGTTTAGGATGAGACTTAAATGGACATGTAAGTAAAGAGGCATTAGGATATTAAGGTATTCATGAAAACTTTGGTTTTCGGGATATAAATGACGAAGGTAGGGAGATTTTAAATTTTGCTATGGCATTTGATCTCTTTATTGTCAATACAATCTTCAAAAAATGAGATGAACATTTAATTACTTATAAGAGTGGCTTATCACAAATATAACTTGATTACTTTATTTGTAGAAAAAAAGATAGAGCATGTTGTAATGATTGTAAGGTAATTCTAGGAGAAAACTTAACCACCCAACATCGACTTTTAATTATGAATTTACAAATTAAAAAATAGACAAAGAAGAAAAGAGTGCATCGAGCTATTCTGACTAAATGGTAAAACCTCAAAAGTGAGAAAGAATATATATTTAAACAGAAAGTCCTTCAAGGAGATGCTTGGAATTATGTTGGTACACCTTGTGATATGTAAAACAATATGATTATACATTCGGGAAGTGGCGAAAGATGTGTTAGGTGAATCTAAGGGAGGTGTACCGACACAAAAATAAGTTTGGTGGTGGAGTGAAGTAGTGCAAAATAAAATAAGGCAAAGATGGCATGTTACAAATTACAATATGCTAAGAAAACTAATGAAACTTTATAGGCTTATAAGAAAGCAAAAAAAAAAGCTAAAAAGGTAGTCAGTGAAGCAAAAGCTAAAATTTGGGATGATTTATATAAAAAACTCAAGAGATATTTTTATGATAGCTAGGGCTAGAGATAAGAAAACTAAAGATCTTAATGTTATTAGATGCATCAAAGACGAGGATGAAAATTTCTAGTGGCAAATGATGATATAAGAAATAGATGGAAAAACTATTTTTATAAGTTTTTTAATGAAAATAAAGATGTTAGTATTAACTTAGGAGAATTAGCCAAATCAGAAAAGTATATAAACCACAATTTCTACCGATGTATTCAAAAGAATGAAATCAAAGATGCTCTTAAACATATGAAGGGTAGTAAATCAGTAGGACTAGACAATATTACTATAGAAGTTTGGAAAATACTAGGAGAAATAAGAATCACTTGGCTCACAAGACTATTTAATGAAATATGGAGAAACCAAAAGATGCCCGAGGAATGGAGAACGAGTACACTTATACCATATATAAGAACAAGGCAAAAACATGTGTGAGGACTCATGAAGGAATGACAAACTTCTTTAAAGTTAGTATTGGGTTACATCAATGATCAACTTTAAGTCCATACTTATTTATAATGGTGATTGATGAGTTAACAAAACATATTCAAGATAAAGTGCCTTGGTGTATGTTATTTGGAGATGACATTGTATTAGTGGAAGAGTCTAAGGAAAAAGTTAATAGAAAATTAGAACTATGGAGAGAAGCATTAGAAAGCAAAGGCCTCCGACTTAGTATAACAAAGACAGAATATATGGAATGTAAGTTTGATCATTTGGTTACTTCAGAGGACATAGAAATTAAAATTGGCATACATTGCATCTCTCAAAAGGGATGTTTTAAATACCTAGGGTCCATTTTTCATAGTGATGAAAGAATTGATGGAGATGTTACGTATAGAATTAATGTTGATTGGTTAAAATGGAGAGGAGCATTAGGTATTCTTTGTGATAAGAAGATACCATTAAAGTAAAAAGGTAAATATTATAGAGTAACAATTAGACCTGCCATGTTTTATGGTTATGAGTGTTGTGTAGTTAACCATCAACATGTATAAAAGATGTAATGAAGATGTTGAGATAGATGAGTAGTCATACAAGAAAAATCGTATACATAATAAGGTTATTAGAAACAAATTAGGAGTGACACCAATAGAGGATAAAATGAGCGTTTAAGATGGTATGAACATATAGAAAGAAGATCAGAAGAAGAACCTCTAAGAAGATATGAAAAACTAAATTTGAAAAGTATTAAAAGAGGTAGAAGACGACCACAAAAGTGTTGGAAAGAGCCTCTAAAGACAATTTAAGCTCATTTCTCTAAGCTAGCTGGTAATGAATCTCACCCATGTCGACCTCAACATCATTTTATACATAGCCGACCATCATCATTACCAATCTGATCTAGTTATATATCTTCATACAATCTTCTCCAAAGTAAATTTCTTTGGGTAATTAAGACCTATTGGCTGAATATAGGGCACGAGACTTGCTCGTGTTGCTTTTAGGCTGTACTTATTCTTTGATTCATTAGGTAAACAAAAGGGCCGCAGTTGAACTTAGAGTTAATTTAGACAGCCTCAGACTCATGGTACTTGACAATTCACTAATAGTTCTTAGAGCCATATAAGTTCTTTTTTGAGTTTATGGGTATATTTTGTGTGAGAGAGCATATTGTTATAACATAGAATCCTATTACATTGTAATATATTCATGCAATGAATCCGAATCCAACGGCCTCATATCTAAATGGTGAGATGCTAAAATACCTAAATGCGACCCTATACCGAATACTTTACTTTCCTTTCGTAGATTGATGCTCCATGTGGGCCCAGCTCACATTACGGTTGGCCTTACGAGTTAAAATGTAATTTTGAGGTGGGGCTGCTTTTGGTCATTATGGATGAAGGACATAATTGGTCAGCACACAGAGAGAGAGAGAGAGAGAAAAAGACGCATGCCTGCAGGGCAAAAGCACTCTGCATCTGATGGTTCATGTAGCCATTTTCACATCAAGGCCGTCCATTTTGGGAAGGCCAGGGTAGGGATGGGGAAGCGTGCTGTTCGTACGTAACCATGGTTATCACACCTCGCAGTTAAAACCTGGGCACTTGCTCTAGAGAGAGAAAGTGAGAAAAGAAATCATTTCAGGGTGAGAGGGGAGTATGTTCTTCTTTCGTTTAGGGTATTTTCTGGTGAAATTTGAATTCATTTGCATTAAATTTTTGGGGTGGTAGCTGGTGAAGATTTGCTATTGTTTGTCTCTGGATCTAGGATTTGGTTTGCCTTTTTCTTTCCTGTTCTTCTTCTTCCTTTTTTGGGAAGTTTTGATGGTTCATTGGCTTGCGGGAGAGAGCGATGCTTGTACTTCATGCTACCTAACGTTGTTCATGTATTCTGATGCCGCTTATGAGAGAGAAAATAGGATCTGAGGCAGATCAAAGTGTGTAGGGTAAGGTGGGTTTTTGTGTTTTCTCCGTTTGGGAGAAGATTTAGATTTTCCTTCTTCTGGAGGTTGGAGTGATCAACGGTGTGATCTGGGGTTCTTTTTGGGGCCTTTTCAGTTGGGTGAAAGCTTGCCCTCTTGGGCCCCTCTTTTCTGGGGTTTCTGGTAGTGAAGGTTTGGTTGCAAAGTTGAAGCTAGGGTTTTAGGAGTATATCAAGGTAGCCAACCGTGTTCCGTGCAATAGTGGAGGTTGGGTAAAAGGGAATCTGGATTCTTGGTGTGTTTGATTTCCTGCTTTCTCCTCCCATTTTCTACATTTGACCTAGAAATTCTAGGTTTTAGGCTGACTCAAACTCAGGGGGGAAGAGATATAGCCGAATTCTGAATGATCTTTTCCTTCTTTTCTACTGTTTGTTAGCGAAAATAGTCATTTTCGGCCCTTCTTAAAACCAATTTAGAGGGGTAGTTTCTTGGTGGTGTTGGGAGAACATGAGTTTGTTCCCGGATGAGATCGTGGAGCATATTTTCAGTTTCATCTCATGCCACCGAGATCGCAATTCGGCGTCTTTAGTGTGCAAATCTTGGTTCCGTTTAGAGAGGTGGTCGAGGGAGCGCGTCTTCATAGGGAATTGCTACGCAATCAGTCCGGAAAGGCTGATCTCGCGCTTCCCACGGATCAAGTCTCTCACTCTCAAGGGAAAGCCGCACTTTGCCGATTTCAATCTGGTTCCTCATGATTGGGGGGGCGATGTTTACCCGTGGATTGAAGCCATGGCGAGGTGCTGCCCGAGTCTGGAGGAGCTCAGACTCAAGAGGATGATAGTCTCCGATGAGAGTATTGAGCTTCTCTCGGCCTCCTTCCCCAATTTTAAATCGTTGGTTCTTGTGAGCTGCGATGGATTCACGACAGATGGCATTGCTGCAGTTGCTGCAAACTGCAGGTCATGATTTCTTTTTCTATATGTTCCTTTGCTGTTTCTTCTGTTTATGATCAGGGAGAGGGAGAAATTTTCAATATTTTATTTCTTAGACTTTTTGCTATATGATGGTTCTTCTTAGATTTTTTACTTTTCTTTGTTTTCATTGGGGAAACTACAGGCATCTCAGAGAACTGGATTTGCAAGAAAATGAAGTTGAGGATCACCGGGGGCATTGGCTCAGTCATTTCCCTGAGTCATGCACGTCCTTGGTGAGCTTGAACTTCGCTTGCTTGAAAGGTGATGTGAATTTGAGGGTACTTGAGAGGTTGGTTGCAAGGAGCCCTAACCTTAAGAGCTTGCGGTTGAACCGATCGGTTCCTCTTGAGGTCCTCCACCGAATTCTTTTGAAAGCGACTCAGTTGGTGGACCTGGGCACAGGTGGGTATTCGCATGAGCCTCGCTCTGAGCAGGTTGAGAACGTGTTCCGAGCCTTGCGAAACTGCAAGTCAATAAGAAGCTTGTCTGGATTCTGGGAAGTTACTCCTGCATATCTTCATTCCTCTGTTAGTGCTAATCTGACCACATTGAACTTAAGTTATGCAACAATCCCAAGTGCGGAGTTGATCGAATTGGTTCGCCAGTGTCGTAAGCTTCAAAGGTTATGGGTATGCTTTCTCATATCTGATGAATTTATTTTCCTCTTGCATTTGTGCCATCTCTGTGTTTCTTTGTTTTTTCCCCCATCATCTGTACTGGATTAAAGTTGTACTTTATCCAGTCCTGTGTATCCTTCTGTTTGACGCCATGTGGAATTTTGCCATGGGTTGAGCTAACAAAACAAAATTCTTGTAACTTAAGATTTCCTGCTGCTCCTGCTTACCTAGTCTGCAACTGGTTACTACGATTTTCAATTTAAATTAGATCATTGGATCTTATTATTGTTATTTAGCTTGACAGTGTTTCTGTAAATGTTTGTAGGTGTTGGACCATATTGGAGACAAAGGCCTTCAAGTGGTTGCCGCAACATGTAAGGATTTGCAGGAATTGCGGGTATTTCCCTCTGATCCCTATGGTGCAGGGCATGCCGCTGTGACTGAAGAAGGTCTGCTTGCTGTTTCGAAAGGTTGCCCTGTTTTTAATTCGGTTCTTTATTTCTGCCACCAGATGACTAATGCAGCCTTGATAGCTATTGCCAACAATTGCCCACGATTCACTCGGTTTAGGCTCTGCATCATTGAACCAAAGAAGCCTGATCATATTACTAAGGAGCCATTGGATGAAGGTTTTGGTGCTATCGTTAGGTCCTGTAGAAACCTTCACCGCTTGTCTTTGTCGGGTCTTCTCACTGATCAGGCATTCTACTACATTGGCAAGTATGCGACACGTTTGGAGATGCTGTCTGTTGCATTTGCAGGTGACAGCGATTTAGCGATGCAGTATGTATTAAGGGGTTGTAAGAACCTGAGGAAGCTGGAGATCAGGGATAGTCCGTTTGGTGATGGAGCTATCTTGGAAGACGTGGCTAAGTATGAGACAATGCGATCCCTTTGGATGTCGGCGTGCAATGTTACTTTCTGTGGATGCAAATTACTTGCGAAGAAGGCACCAAGGATCAATGTGGAGATCATCAATGATAGGGATCCATTGGGGGAAAACTTGTGTAATAGCCAGTGGGTAGAGAAGCTTTATGTCTACCGGACCTTGGTTGGGCCACGGAAAGATGCCCCAGATTTTGTTTGGACTGTCTAGGCATGGTTCAAATGAGCATCTTCTGTATTTTATCTTGGAGGTTAAAATGATTTCAGCAGCTACTTTGGACTTCTTTCTTTTCTTCTATTGTTTTAGTTGTTGACATTGTGATGTATGGGAATCTTTGTTCTTTATCTAGTCTTCAAGTTTGGATCGATCAATTTCTACTCTATGGTTGTAACTTGGTAATTGTAGCATCAGTTGGCTGTTGCTCTACTCCTGCAATGGCCGAAGCTCCAACTGAAGAGCGAGAGATGATCCATCATGGTTTTTGTTTATGGTGCTGAATTTGGTACATTTTCCCTCGACTGTCTTGTTGAATGGAGGTTGAGGAAACCTCGTTACACTGTATTATTAGACTGCGGAGTGACCATATAAATATGTTATATGGTGTGTGGGCGTCCCTTGTGGTAAAAGGTTATGCTGTGGGTTTGTGTGTTCCCTATTCTTTCACTTTCGATAATGATAGAAAGTGTGAAATGCACAAAGCCTGTATTAGCGCAGACCCCCCCTCCAAACCACCCTTTTTGTCCCTTTCACACAAAACTTTGAATCTGGTTTTGGGTGAATGGTTGGCTGGTTATTCTATAGCAGCATCTCAGAGAGTATGGTGCCATTTGCTTTTAGCAGAAATACCACTGTTATTTTGGTATTTACCAGGAGAATCAGAGCCCACTTTTACTTTCAAAATTTTACCGGAGTTTCTTTGAAAACTTATCAAGCGCCGAGTTCAATAAATATAAGTCTTGATAAACGGTTGGTCCTTGATTCTGCTTCTCTAGTCATTGTTGTAGTTATGTGTTGTCTGACAGGATAAGTCTCAAGGAGTGGTCCGGGCTATTTCCTCTTTTTTGATGAAGTCTCAGAGAGTGGTCCGCTCTATTTCTAATACCTTTATTGTGTGCTTCCCTTTCTCTCTTTCTTATGTTTGTTCTTTAGTCTTTGATATCTTTGCTCTTTCCTTTAATGAGATAGGTCATTTGGTTCCCTCCTCATGTCAATATGTCACGGTAGATTGGGGGAGTCGTTGGAGGGAGTTCCTCCAAGGTTTGGATCCCAGACCGCTCACAAACTTACGTGGTGTACTGGTAATATGAATAGTGAAGAGACGGTGCCATTCCAAGTGTCAATGAACCAAATAATGTTGAATTATTTAGACAATGTCAAGGTTCAAACGTGATATAATGTCCTTGAAAGTTTTCTGAATGAGTCTCCCTTCTCTCTTTCATATGTATGTATAAACCGAGTCCTATCACTTGTGATGTGCCTGTACGCTTGTTACTTTTTTTTGGGCTTTTGAAAATTGTAAGGGTATTTAAAATAAAACAAAGAAATACTCATTCCTATGAATAGTAATGAATGATTATATATATAAAAAGAGATTAGTACATGTTCACATTATTAGATGCTTAAAAAAGACTTCAAGATTCCAAATGTCAGCAACAACAACAACAAAGCCTTTTTCCATACTAGACGGGATCGGCTACATGAATTCTTTGTTTCCACATATCCCTATCGTGTGCCATGTTAGCAGTTAACTCACAATAAGCTAGATCATTCTTTATTGTTTCTTTCCAACACTTTTGTGGTCGTCGTTTACCTCTTTTAATACTTTCCAAATTTAGTTTTTCTAACCTCCTTATAAGTTCTTCTTGTGATCTTCTTTCTATATGTCTAAACCATCTTAAACGATATTCTCTCATTTTATCCTCTATTGGTGCCACTCCTAATTTGTTTCTAATAACCTCATTATGTATATGGTCTTTTTTTGTATGACCACTCATCCATCTCAACATCTTCATTTCTGTCAC
The DNA here is from genome assembly GCA_036023115.1 of Brasenia schreberi. NCBI lineage: Eukaryota > Viridiplantae > Streptophyta > Magnoliopsida > Nymphaeales > Cabombaceae > Brasenia > Brasenia schreberi. The sequence continues at coordinate 8,331,514 of JAYKKT010000041.1, forward strand.
AAACATCTTTTGTACATGTTGATAAACACTCGGAACCATAAAACATAGCAGGCCTAATTGCTGCTCTATAATATTTACCTTTTAACTTTAATGGTATCTTCTTATTACAAAGAATACTTGATGCTCTTCTCCATTTTAACCAACGAGCATTAATTCTATGCGTAACATATCCATCAATTCTTCCATCACTCTCAAAAAGTGACCCTAGGTATTTAAAACTTTCCTTTTGGGGGATGCAATGTATGCCAATTTTAATTTTTATGTCCTCTGAGGTAACCATGTTCTACTAAGTCGGAGGCCTTTGCTTTCTAATGTTTCTCTCAATAGTTCTAATTTTCTATTAACTTTTTCCTTAGACTCCTCCACTAATACAATGTCATCTGCAAATAACATACACCAAGGTACTTCATCTTGAATATGTTTTGTTAACTCATCCATCACCATTATAAATAAGTATGGACTTAAAGTTGATCCTTGATGTAACCCAATATTAACTTCAAAGAAGTCCGTCGTTCCTTGATGAGTCCTCACACATGTTTTTGCACCATCATACATGATTCCAAATGTCAGATTAGTGAAAAAATATTTATTGACTGATTTTGCTGATCGAACTATTGTGATCCTTAAGTATATTTAAGGATGGATGAGTATGGGACTAACCTCTTTTTCTTTCTCTTTCTTTTCGTTCTCTTACTTTCTATATGTATTTCCCACCTGCGAGCCTTTAGTTGTTGCATATTTGTATATTTATTTTTTGCAGTTCTATTTATGTTCGATAGCTTTCCAACAAACATTCGTCTTTGAGCTGCGACGGTCGCAATGAGATCTTTTCCGCTGCTGTTTTCATGTTTCGAGCTCTGCTTACTAGAGCCTGCTGTCCTCAGCAAAGCCCAGGTCAAAAGATTGGCTGAGATGCTCTGCTAGTGCACCATTTCAACAATGTGACTGCTATGCGGTCATTTGAGACTTGCGTCCACGCACCGTTCTGGGACTCGTGTTGTCAGATATAGACCTATATGGTTCTACTGTTTCTGAACCGATGGTTCTGATCCCACCAAACCCTGAAATGGGAACTGAACAATCCCTTCTTAGTCATGTTTTGATTCCTAATCAGGTTGGGTTCTAGTTTTGTTTCATTTTTCTTTGAAAAATAAGTGAAATTTCAAACCGGGTTCAATTCACATTTGGAAACAATAAATGTCGTTTTGCAAAATGAGCCAAGGCAACAAAGGATGAGAGTTCAAATCTATCTTGTTCTCACCTTTTAGCTTCCCATAATGCTTATTTCATCCAGCCAGGCAACCCGATCTCTCCATCTCATTTGATAGATCATGAAATTCAGTTTACCAGCCTTAGCGCACACGGTCCTCCTAAAAATCAAGGGATAATATATTCGGTTAGATCGCCAACGGGATAGAGAGTGGGTTTGGAGGCTTGGAATCTAAATGCCCAGAACGGCTATACACCGAAAGAAAGCTAGGTATATGAAATAATGAGATTCGTTCTTTTCATAATTGTGTAGTCTCCACCCATTTCAACAATCATCAAACTGAACTTTTTGAATTTTAATTTGGTGAATGGTGACGTTACGAATCACACAGTTTGGATTATGCCTTTCCAATCTAGCGTTAGCCGTAGCTGTGACACGCCAAAAAGGAACAATCACGAAAAGACTCCATAGGCCAGCTACCTGCTCCACCCTTGACGAATGTATTTACTCATTGCTTGCAATTTTTTTTTCGAGCAATGATATTAGATCAATGCAAAATAAATTAGAGCAGAATATGGTGCAAACTTTAAATGGAAACCACAAGTCGCTCCCATGCATAAAAAAAACAAAGCTTAAAAGTATGGAAGTGATCCATATTTTCTGTGCGACAAAAGATTGTGAGTTTGCCTAGTTTCGAAAGATTCTGTGCCTTTTACGAGAGAGGACATAAGATAGTAAAGATTATACCCCTTATGTGTGATGGTATAAGATAATAAAATAATATACATCATCTCGAAGGAGGAACACTTGTATCATTACGTCCCATGTACGAAGGGCAAAACATAATGGTATGGTAGGTCACTAGGCTCTCTCGGAAAAGAAACAGTTGAACTCTCGAGTGTGTATGTGTGTAAGAGAGAGAGAGACCGAGTATTCATAAGCAAGTAAGGCCTTGTGTAGTTATTGGTGGTCACTTTCTGCTTCAATTAACATCAATCAAGAAATACACAAAAAAGAGTCCTTTTTTTTATTTTATGAGTTACTTTTATAAAAGAAAATTTTAAATCAAAATATTTTTTACTTTTTTCTAAAGTTATGAAAATCTCTCAAATAAAGATGAAAGTTGTTTTCAACAGAAAGCCAAGAACAAAAAATACGAGAAGTGATTAAGCCATGAATAAATACATTGTTTACGTACAATGAAAAAGAGAAATATTAGATACACGCTTTCCTATGGAAAACCCTTGTGAATAATCGAAACAAGACTCTTCTATTCTTTTTTTCGTCTTCTTTTTCCTCTTTGAGGAGCCTTTTGACTCAGTTAGTTGAGGATCAACAACTTGTTTGCATCAACATTGTGATAAGAGCCTCGGTTTGTTTCCTTCGAGCATCTAAGGTACGTAGATCCTACACAAAAAAAACTTACCAAAAAAGGTTTCAGGGCATAAGTTTTTCATTAAAAAAGAAAAAGGGGCAAAAAAAAATGAGAAGGAATTAGAAAGGGAAATTGCTTGTATGGCTTGTCTGCGCACAAAGAAGGAAAAATGTTAAAACCACCCTCTCTGTACTAAGAGGGCCGGTAAATCCCCTTGTTGAGGGTGGCTTGAGGTTGTCAAGAAAAAAAAATTCCAGGACTGGAGGTGGAAGAGTCAATAACCGAGATTAATTGCTTGTTCTCACTCTCTATTCTCTCTTGATTAACTTTAAAAAAAAAAATCAATATCTCAGTCCCTGTCCTTCCAATGGTTGGGACAAAGACAGAGAAAAGAGAGATGTAGTCATGGCCAACCCACCCCATGTTGAAAGTAAGGCATCGCTATGACTCCATTTGTAACGGTTGACCCTATGCCGACCGAACCCGATAAAATCCTGTAAACGATGAACACATGGAATAAAGGAGAAAGAGATTGGATCCCGTCTTCTTGGCCACAAACAAACAAATGAGTAGAGTGCAGATGAGGCACAAAAAAGAAGAAGAATTGAGAGAGGAAATAGAGGGCACATATTGGCTCTCTCTTTCTCTCTCTCCTTAGGCTTAAAAGGCATTGGCAAAATCATGGTTTACACAAACCATGGTTTCGCTGAAACCAGGGGCAAATAAACTTCCTTTTTTTGTGGTTTTTGAAAAAATGAAATAGAAAACCACCAATGGTTTCGTGAATCCACGAGATGGAAACCGTGACCACCAACGATTTTCAGTAAACCTACTTGAAACTCGATATGGAAAGATTATTCTACCTCTTTCAGTTATGAGAATTACAATATGTCATCATGCTAAATTATAGTTTAGCCTAGATTTTCTAAATTAAAATACCAAAATGCTCCTATTGGCTAAGAGTATTATAGCCTGCCACTATAATTTATGAAAACATCCAGATATTTTAAAGTAAAATATCTTAAATATCCCTATATGCTTGAATGTACATATCTTTCCTTTGACAATTAGTTAAAATTATAAAATATCAAACTATAAATTTACGGTTTTGTTCTTGTATAATTTATTGATTTATGAGACCCAATGATTAGTGTGGTTTTACAGTTCAATCCCTGACTCTTTGCCATATTCTCCGTTATGCCACCTGACAAAAGTACTTTTTTGCCCTTCTCTTTTCTACAAAATATCATGAGACAAATTTACAGTTTTATCCTTCACTATTTATTCAAATTACGGAATAAACAAGAATTGTAGTTTTATTATTTTATCCCTAGTTTTTAGTTTAATTTACTAAAATAGAAAAAGTTAAAATTACATGTTTGCCCACTACTTGCAAAGAAATTACAAAAGTAATATGAAGGATTGTTTTCTGTCCTCAGACTTATTTTGAAATCACAATTTTTTTTTAAATTTTTAGATATTTCTAATATGGTACTTGTTTGTTATATAAATTATTATTTAATGCCTAAAAATATTTATAGTTCAATAATTGGGTATTGTGGATACTGCAATTTAGTGTCTGACTATTTTTTATTGTTGATTTCTTAAAAAATGTCTTATGACTAATTATATGCTTGTTTTATATTTTTTATTTAAAATATTCAAACCCTCTACTTGTTGTTTCTACCAAATTATTAAAATGACTTCTAGAATCTGTGTCATACGGAAAAGTTAAATGACTTAAATTTTCAAACGTAAAAAGGAATAATCCGATTGGCCATAAATTTAGAGGGTATTGATTATGTATTTATGAAAATAATTTTACCTCCTACTCTACTTGTAATAGATGAAGGGAAAGATAAACATAAGACATTTCTAAGGATGATACTATAATAATGTTAACTTACATAAAAGATAACTTGATTAGGGTATTTAAAGAATTTGAAACCTCTAAAGAGTTATTTGACTCTTTGACCACTAAATATAATATTATAGCTAACCTGCATGTCTAGCTACTCTTTCAAAAATATAATTCAGAAAATTTTAATCAAATGTTGGTAATGACTAGAGATTTAACTGTAATGAAGTCAATCATTTCAAAACCGATAAAGATATCTATAATTCTAAATAGTCTCTCCTTTCCTTGAACATAGTAACCACAACACTTAGACTTTGATCATATTTTACCCTTGCTGAACTCCCATTGAAACTAGCAATTGAACAAGAATATACGAAAAAAATAAAGAGAAAAATTACTAGTTGCTAAAGATGATTTAGGGTTAAGTTGTAAAACAACTAGAATAAAAAGAAACCAAATAAAAGATTTGATAAAAATAACAACAAAAAGGATGATTAATTTTTTAAGAAATCATAAGAATCCGCTTCTCAAATAAAGTGCTTCAACTCCAGCAAAATGAGACACTACAAACAAGACTACCACAATAAAAAGAACAATAGTGATAACAACCAATGACGCGGACCAAGAGAGAAGTAGGACATATTTTGTGTAATTTCTTAGTGCCTTTACATAGACCGCCATATGACTAGTTGGTAAATTGACTCTAGAGCGACTCGTTATCTCTCAAAAAATAAAGAAAGAGAAATGGATCTAAAGTAATTCAATCCTAGAGAGCATCTAGTTTACATGTAAAATAACACTTTTTCTGATATTCTTGGATTGAGGATTTTTTAAAAAGACATACCAATTCTACTTAATAATGTATTAATTGTGCTCTCTTTTAGGCATAATCTTGTATTGGTTTTTGCCTTGGTAAAAAAAGGGTTTGAAGTCAGGTTTGTTCCTAACAAAGTTATTATGTAAAAACATGACAAGATAACTTTTTCAGGTTTAATTGATGTTGAAAATGGTTTGTTTAAACTAAATGAAAATAAAAATAAATTTTTTATGCTTATATTGATTGTGTAGATATAATTGATATAAACTCTTATAGCATATAAGTTTGAAAATGTTGAGAAAATTAACCTACTTTAACTTATTGCCTTGATTTCTGTAAACATGAAAATTTTCACTTCTAGTTTAGCAAACTCGAAGTGAACTTTTTCGTGCCTATGCTTGCGCAAGCATGCCAGCTAGCTTACACAAACTAGCAAAGGTTTTTAAACTTTTTTCTGACTTCTGGCGATTGTAGACAAGCGGACTCTTTTCGCTTTAAACCTTCTTTAACCGATGCTCAAGGGTCGGTTTAAGTGCTTAGAAACTTCGATTTTCAAACAAGTTTTTACTTCAAACGATAAGTATTTTGACAAATTCGGTTTGTGCACTCTTTGCCAATTTTATTATGACGGTTGGATGACCCTAAATTGCTTGCAAGTTTTATTTGTTTAGGCCTGATGTGTGTGCGGAATGTGTGGCCTAGTTTCAACGTGGTTTTAGCGAGGGTTCGAGAGATTTGCCACAATGAGCGGATGCAGAGATGCTATAAATTGTGTTTTGGGTTTTTGAGAACGATGATGAGAACTCACCCGAATTGAAATTGCAACTCACTCGACTTTCACGAAATAAACTCACGCGAATTTAAAGTGCAACTCACTCGACTTTCACAAAAGTAAACTCACGTGAATTTAAAGTGCAACTCACTCGACTTTCACAAAAGTAAACTCACGCAAATTTAAAGTGCAACTCACTCGAATTTAAGTGTAACTCACTCTACTTTCACAAAAGTAAACTCGCACGAATTTAAGTGCAACTCACTCTACTTTCACGAAAGTAAACTCACGCGAATTTAAATAAATATACTTGCTTAAGAACAGAAGGGGTTCGAAGTATAGAATGTTTATAATGTATATTGAGGCAGAGAGCGGAAAGGCTCAAGTGCATGTGAGTGTAAAGAGTGGAAAGGCTCAATTACTCGTGGGTGCGATCATGTTCAACCACCAGATAAGAGCGAAAAGGCTCAAGTGCTTGTGGGTACGATCGTGTTCATCCACCAGTTAAGAGCAGAAAGGCTCAAGTGCTCGTGGGTACGATCGTGTTCATGCACAAATATTACAACATGGGGGGAGGCTTCGCTCCATTACTACAACCTCATTCCGAATTGAATTTAAGAGAGAAAGCGGTTTAAAATAAAAGTTTTAAACACTTACAATTTTTCCCTTTGATCGAGCTCGTGGTTCGGTTCGATGCAGCCCTCTTTTGGGTGTGGTTCCTCTAGGTCAAGGTTCGCCCCAAGTTGCAGCCGTGAGCTAGGTCAAGTCAGCCCCAAGGTGCAACTGGTTTGCCAAGGTACAACCCAAGGTTGGTTGGTTTAGCTGGGTTCGACCAGGTCAAAAAAAAAGGGGGGGTTCGGCCAGGTCTTGGTAAGCCCAAAGTGTGTAAGTAAAAGGTGGTTTAAGATGGTTCAACAAGCACCAGGTCAGCCGTGAGCTAGGTGGGTTCGACCAAGTCGTGGTCAGCTCCAAGTGCAGCCAATTCAACTACAACCAACTCCAAGGTTTGGTGTGGTTCAGCCAAGTCAAGACAACCCGGTCCAAGGTGGGTTCAAGGTAGGTTGGTCAGGTTCAAGGCAGGTCGGCCAGGTTCAACGGTGAGCTAGGTGGGCCGGCCAGGTTCAGCCGTGAGGTTTTGGTTCAAGGGCTCACCTTGTTGCAGCCAGTCCTCCTTGGTCAACCTCGGTTCGGCCAGGTGTAGCCCACTCTTGGTCAAGCTCGGTTCGGCTAGGTGTAGTTGGTCCACCTTGTTGCAGTCGTGATGCAACCCACTAGCCCAAGTCGAGCCATCTTGGTTGCAACCCACCTTTGGTCAAGAGCCTTTGTTGCAGCCCACTAGCCCAAGTCGAGACAACTTGGTTGTAGCCCACCCCCTAGGTCAAGCCAACAAGGTTGCAACCCACTCCCCTAGGTCAAGACAACAAGGACAAGCCCACCTTTGTTGACATTCACTCCCTCTCTCTCCTCCTTTCCCCAAGCTCCCAATTTTCCAAACTTGGATTCACGTGACCCCCCTTGGCCTTATTTATAGGCCAAGGGTGGTTCTTTGGATTGTGTTTTAGATCCTAGGATCCAACCCAATCCAATCTTCCATGGGACCTGGATTTGGATTTTTTTGTCTATATTCAATCCAAACTTTTCTTTTGAGTCCCTTTTTGGTACATGAAATAGACGATTTTCGAGCGGGCTTCGGTTCCTTAGCGACCCATTTTTAGGCTGGGTTTTCCCCAGTCCTTTTGTCCGACCAATTTCTCGCTTTCAAGACCTTTTGATGTTTGGTTTTGATCTGTCTAATCTCGTTTCAAGTCTGTTTTTGATGAGGTCGATCTTGGATTTTTCAAAAGACTCTGATTTTCATTTTGACAAGCTTGGTGCTTGATTTTTGACGGCTTTATCAGGGTCTTGGTTTTATTTTTCATTTTTGGAGCTGAGTTTGACTTTTGAAGTGGACACCAGTTTCGATCCTCCGTCTCGCTTTTTATCCGGATAGGTTGGGCCTCTCCTTCACTTCTTGACCTGATCTCAAGTTGGTTTTTGGATCGGGTTTCACTTGTCCGTTGGAGTTGTTTTGCAATCCTTAAGTTTTTTACTTTAATTCAAAACCTTTATTTTGAAATATTTTTCGAAAATGTTTAAACTTCAAAATTTCGAGGTTTTTATAAGTTCAAAAGGTTGTGAGACAGTTTTCGAAATTCAGGAGTTTGTTTGAAAACATTCTCATTTTGGGGTGTTTACAATTTCATGAAAACACTTTTAATAAGTGTGAAACCTGTATACAAGAGAAAATTATCAAAAAATGATTTTACAAAGAAATAATTAAGACAACCTTATTAAGAATTATTCACACCAATTTATGTGGACCCTTTAATGTAAGATCTCATCATGGAAAGATATATTTTATAACCTATATCGATGATTATTCGATATATACATATATTTCTCTTGGTACATAAGTATGAGGCACTTGAAGTATTCAAATAATATAAGCAAGAAGTTGAAAATCAATTAGGAGCGACAATTAAAGCCTTAAGGTCAAATTGAGCTAATGAATACACCTCTACAGAAGTTTTAGAATGTTGATAAGACTTTAGTATTACAAAACAAAATATTATGTCCAAAATACCTTAACAAAATAGTGTAGCAGAAAAGATATAATAGGACCTTGTTAAATATGATTAAGTACATGTTAATTGATGCTTCTCTTCCTAAGGTATTTTGAGGAGAAGCAATAACTATAACCGTATATATATTAAATAGAGTATCGTGTAAGGATGTATTCTCTATGTCAAGAATCTATTGCACATGTGGTTCTTAAGATATATTTTTATTGGATATTCTAGAAATCTATCGCACTAGGTACGTGTAAAGCTGTTTTGGAAAGATGTGGTTTGGTAGAAAAACATACTTGAGTCATCTTAAGAGGAGAGAATCGATTGCACATGTGAAGATCCTTGATCAGTATAGGGATAAGCTAAACAATAAGTCCTTAAGATATATTTTTATTGGATATTCCAAAGGTTTTAAGGGATATCAATTTTATCATAAGGACTATAGTTTAATAGAAAGTATAGATGTTGAATTCTTAGAGTAAACTAGGAATGATATTCTTGAAAATGATGATGAATGCATTGATGATTTAGTTTATTGAGATCTTTTGTCATTTGAACCATAGATTCCAATCCAAATGACCTTCATAAGATAATAGAAACTTTAAGTGGACATAAAAGATATAAAGTTACACTGTCCTACTTAAAGGATTATCACACTTACCGTATATAGGAAGTGTATAATTCAATAAATTTAGATGAGTTGATTGATAACATGACATATCGACATGCTATCAACTCATCTTAATTAACAGACTGAAAAGAAGTCATGGATAAAGAAGTTGAATCTATTAAAAAAAACTAAGTTTGAGAACTACCTGATTTGCTAAAAGGAAGAAAAACCTTAGGTTATAAATTGGTTCGCAAAAAGAAATACAAAGTTGATAAAACAATCGACAAATTTAAAGCGAGATTGGTTGGAAAGGGATTCTCGCAAAATGAGGAAATAGATTATGTTGAGATATATTCTCCAATTACAAAATTTGCATCCATTAGAATTATTCTAACTATTTCATCATATTATAATTTTAGATTTACATGAGTTAGATGTAAAGATTGCCTTTTAAAATAGAGATTTAGATGAAATCATCTATATGCAATAGCAAGAAGTGTATGTTGTTAAAGGCCAAAAAAATAAAGTATAGAGGTTGAAAAAAGGCCTATATGGTATTAAACAACCACCTCGTCAATCATATTTGACTTTCTTAAATACCATTCTAGAACTTGCATTGTGTCTAATGAGATGATTGTCATTCTATCGTTATACATAGATGACATATTGTTGACTAGGAATGACAATGAGATCATTGTCAAAACCAAGCCATGGTTAAACTCAAGATTCAAAATGAAGGATATGGGAGATGCATCTTATATTCTGGGTATAAATATTTCTCGTGATAGAGAATCTAATCTTCTATGTTTGAGTCAAAAAAAAAAATTGATTATATCCTTAAAAAGTTTAAAATGGGTGAGTGCAAGCCTACAGCTACACCTGTTGTTAAATGGGTCACATTAAGTAAGGTTAGTGTCCTCGTGAGGGACAAAACAAGCCTAATGTTCCTTATATAGAAGTTATGGGTAGCTTGATGTATGCGATGTTGTGTACAAGACCTGATATAAGCTTTGTTGTTGGTCTTGTGAGTAGATATCAAAGTAATCTTGGTTGGCAACATTGGATAATTTTGAAAAAGATTCTATGATATCTCAAAAGAACAAAAGACTTGAAATAGTATTTTCAAGGAGTTGAACTAAAAGTGGTAGGATACTCAAATGCCGACATGGTTGGGAGCAAAGATGATAACAAGTCAACTACCGATCAAATATTCTTATTTGGAGGTAGTGTTGTTTCTTTGGCTTCAAAGAAATAGAGTTGCGTAACATTGCATACATAAGAAGTTAAATATGTTGCTTGTAGTATGACTGCAATAAGTGCTATTTATAGAAATCACTTCATACATGATTTAAAATTGGATATAAGCAACGAGCTTATTGTCATTTATTATAACAATAATGCAACAATCACTCTTATTAAAAGTGGAGCTGACTCAAGAAGCAAACATATAATGGTTAAATATCACTATGTTCATGATATGCTTAAAAGAAATGAGATATAAACAACTAATGATAATGTTGGCCGACCCCTTCACTAAAGGTATCTCAAAAGAACTTTTTATTAAACATGTTATGCACATGGGTTTGAGATATGCCTAGAATATGAGTGTAGGAATACACTTTGTTGAATGTTGTGCATGAAAAATATATTGATTATGGAAAACCACATAACAGGGAAAAATTATAATTTACTTACAACTAGAAAATGATACAAGAAAACCCTCAAAATAATGGGGGACAAGATTAGTGTATCATAAATATTGACTCAAGTAGCCAAGTGGGAGATATAAGTTATCGATAACCACTTTCGGCCTCAATAACATCAACCATGAAATATAGGAAGAAGGGCCCTCTTTTCGGATTTCATGAGTTGCTTTTACAATTTTTTTTAAAATCAAAATAGTTCTTTGCTTTTTTTTTTTAAAAAAATTATCAAAATCTCTGAATAAAGATGAAAGTTGGCTTTAACGGAAAGCCTAGGATGGAAAACATGAGAAGAAATTAAGCTATGAATAAATATATTTTTCATGTACACGCTTCTCATACCTGAGTAGTCTCTGTGGAAGAAGAAGGATGTTTCCCCAAGACACCGACCAAGAAAATATACAAAGGCTTCTCATATTCATCTACTTATAGAACCAGGCATAATTAAACAAGCACCAAGCTAAACAAAGTTACTCATTTAAATAGAAACAATTGAGCAATTTAGCAAACTCCATGGTGAAAATAAATCACTTCAAATTTAGTATAGTTTAAATGATTCAATAACTAGGCTAGGAGTTCCAAACCGAATTAGTCTACGTGTTCATGCAGATCCATGTGGATATACACCTAAGTTAGTTTTTCAGTTATTACATATAGATGATATATTTATATATTATACTTCTATACACGTATATGTATATAGCATATATGTGACATGTATGCATGGTTTTCTATAATAGCTGAAAACATTTTGGATATTTATGTTCTACTGGAATTCTCTTCAATAATAGACTCTTTCAAGTAAAACAAGTAGTTGTTGCAACTTTTTCTCTCCTTTTATTTTCTTATTGATATATTCTTAGATCAACAACATCATATTTGATTTGGTTTATTGTAAAGAAGACCCAAACCACCATAAACAATGGATTTTTGGTTGTAAATGGTGGTGGTTGACAGTGGGTTAGGGTTGTACCGCGTTCGCTCAAATCGTGTCGAGTCATGTTGGGTCGGTACAATAGTGTCTAGGTAACTATGTCTCTTAAAGAGACACAGATATGTGTCAAGTCTAGGTTGGGTCTTTAAAACTTGATTCAAGTTCTAGTTTCGGATCCAAACAAAACTATAGAGATCTAAATTGGGTTTTTGGGGTATTGCAGGCCCATTTGAGGTTCAATTATGATGTATTTTGGACCATTGGATTCATAATAAAATTAGGTAACTATCATATGGAGGTTGAAATATTAAGTTTTAGAAATTAACTGTATGTTAAGAGATATCTAGGCTAGGAAAGGAAAATTATGAATCCTAAAGGGATCAACTAAGACTTATGATGGTATACGCATATGATGCTCATGTTAAATGACTAAGGGTTATATAGATGAAAATGAATCTTAGGTGAACTATAGATGCTTGATAAAAAACCAGAAATTAATAGACTAAAAGATTAAACTCACGAGGTTGGAATTAGGTTACCGAAAAATGGATAATTTCCTTTGGTGGTCAGCCCAATCCTTGATGTTAAAGATAACACTACAATAAGACAAAAAGAGAGAGAGAGAACTTGAATTTCTGATTTCTTCTCCACTTGCTTTCCCTTACAAACCTTATTTATAGTTTTTCTTAGCGTGTCTTGAAAAGAAAAATTTAATATAGCATTTCTCACTTTCGAAAAGTAAAACAATAAAAAGCAAGAAGCTAAATTTTTTGGTATTTACATGGGTTGTATTTCCTCCTTAAGGTTGCTGCAAATGGCAACTTCAATAATTTCACAAGAATGAAAATTGTTGGCTGCTCATTTTTCTGTTTTGATTCAACCCTTCTATTCTCATGCCATGTATACATTACATATATAGCTATATATTATATAGATATAATTAACATACATGGATATCATATTAAAGCCACACACACATGCATACATACATACATACATACATACATACATACATGTATTTTATGTAAATCACACACACACACACACACACACACACATATATATATATATATATCTAAGGAAAAGACATACATATTTTCTTATACTACACACATATACATATGTCTGTATACACTTACCTAGTGTTATATAATACATACATATATATATATATATATATATATATATATAATATATATATATATATATATATATATATATAAGACCTATAGTACATAAATCTATATAGTTTTATATGTAAAATATATAGGTTAGTTTTTCAGTTATTACATATAAATATATTTATATATTATACTCCTATACATATATATGTATATATAGCATATATGTAAGATGTATTCATGGCTTTTCATAATAGCTGAAAGCATTTTGGATATTTTTGTTGTATTGGAATTCTCTTCAATAATAGACTCTTTCGAATAAAGCAAGTAGTTGTTACAACTTTTCCTTTCCTTTTATTTTCTTTTTGATATATTGTTAGATCAACAACCTCATATTTGATTTGGTTCATTGTAAAGCAGACCTTGACTCTATGATCCAAAATCCATAACATCATTTCATCTGTTTAAAATTTGAAAATTTTCTTAAGAAAAATTTGGGGTGTTTACAAATGTAAGTTGTAAAGAATATGATATTTCAACCTAATATTAGATTGATTGTGGTTCTACATATGTACTAGTATGGGAAGAAAGGAAGGAATGATGCATCTCAACAAACTTGTTGGAATAGCAACTAATTGAACCAAATAACTAAAGTTCATATTTACTTCAATTCTATGGATTGGTTTTTGAAACTCAAAACCATAGAAGAAAACCAACTCACTGACTATATATAAAGATATGCATACACACAAATATATATACATATATACACATATATATAAAAGAAGGTGGAGGATGCAAATCACTTATATACAAACTCATTCAAACCAATATAAACCATCTCATTAGGGAGCACGAGATAAAGAATATGTACCTTTTTAACTTTTCATTTTTCATTCTCAAATATTCATGATCTTTCATCAAATGGTTGAGATTGATCTAAGTGAAGTTTGTGTATGAGTGCCTTGTGTCCAAGAATATATATATATATAAAAGAGAAGGTAAAGGATGCAAACTTATCCAAACCAATATAAACCATCTCATTAAGGAGCACAAGAAAAAAATACCTATCATTTTAACATTTTATTTTTCATTCTCAAATATTCATGATCTTTCATCAAATGGTTGAGATTGATTTAAGTGAAGTTTGCATATGAGTATCTTGTGTCCTTCAAAAGATATATATATGTGTGTACGTGTGTAGACACCGAAAATTTTCACTTGCGGGTTCTTAGGCCTGAAGTGAACCTTTTCGCAATCTACTTCGCTTTATGGGCGTGCCAGCTAGTTTACTTTAACTAGCAAAGTATGTTTTGAAAATAATCTGACTTTTGAAAGGCGATTGTAGGCAAGCGGGATTTTTACGTCGCAGACCTTCTTGCACCGATGCGCAAGGGTCAGTCTGTACGCTTAGAGACTTCGTTTTGAAACAAGTTTAACTCAAAATATATTTTGAATGAAGAAGTGTTTTAAAACCTTTTGAAAACCATGCATTTGGGCGATTTTGACTTTGTAAGGGTTGGACGACCCTAAGTCTTGCACGATTTGATTCGGGTTTGTACGATTCTCAGATTTTAGATCACGTGGATTTGCACGTGCCTAAGTCTTTCTTTTTATCCCTTTATGGGCCACCTAGGTGTGTGTTATGAACACTCCACTACATGGGGCGAATTTGAGCGGGAGTACGGGGCTTGCTTCGATGCAATATGCGTCCTACCTCGTGGTATGGCGTAGATGCAATGCAAACTCACGCTACTCCAAAGGGAAAACCCGAAATTTAAAAGACAATGCCGAAGGGAAATTGCCGAAGGGAAATAACCGAAGGGAAATGACTTGTAAAATAAATAGCGGAAGGGGAAATATGGCTATATCTTAAGAGCGGAAAGGCTCAATTGTGTAAGTGTGTGTCGTGTATATATTGAAAGACAACGCACACGACTTGAACCTTAAAACCCGAATCTTAAAGACGTAGCCGAAAGAAATACTTTATATAGAGTATATGTAGGGGCCCTTACTTGGGTCTTGTAAATAAGAGCGAAGGCTCAATGTGTGTGCGTGCTTGAATTGAAAGACTTACACACACGACATGAAATGAAACCCAAATATAAATTGCAGTATGCCTTGACTAAGGTCTTGGGAGTAAGAGCGAAAGCTCAATGTGTGTGAGTGTAGAATTGAAGTACTACGCACACGACATAAATGAAACCCAAATATAACTGCAATAAGGCCTTTACTAAGGTCTTGGGAGTAAGAGCGAAGGCTCAATGTGTGTGCGTGTGGAAAATGGAAAGACAACACACACGACTTAATTAAAAACCCCCTTGACTTAAAATATATAAATATAACTATATATTAAGGGCTGGTTAGGCCCGTGTGTGTGCAAAAAGTGTACGACTAAGAGCGGAAAGGCTCAAGTGCGCGTGTGTGTGGGTGTGTCAAACCACGTTATTACAATCGGGGGGAGACGAAGCTCCTTTACTACAACCCCGTATCAAAATTTAATTGAATATAAAGCAAGTTAATGTAATAGACCAAGTTTAGACACTTACAAATAGCTGGTCCATGTTCAACTTGCTTGCACGTGGGCTCACGGTTCACCTTGGGCAGCCAAGAGGGGGTTATCCTAGGGGGCTTTGAGGGAGGTTCTATGGGGCACGATTAGGGTCTTAGGGGAACTAAGGCTCGGCCAAGATGGGGCTGTCTAGGGTCTGTCCTAGGTGTCTGGAAGAGGTGCAGGTCACGGCCAGGGGGGTGGACAGGGCGGCAGGAAGGTGGACAGGGCGGCAGGGAGGCGTCTGGCGCAGCAGACGGGCGCCTGGCGCTGGGCGCGCTGGGGCGCAGGGAGGCGTCTGGCGCGCGGGACGGCTGCGGCACGGGGCGTGCAGGCGACAGAGGGGCGCGCGGCAGGAAGCAGGGCGCGCGGCAGCAGAAGGGGCGCGCGGCAGGACTCAGGGCGCGCGGCAGGCGCTGGTTGCTCACGGCCGGCCGGGTTGAAGTTGTTGGGGTTTGTTAGGGATGGTTTGAGGCGGTTGGGGTTAGGTTAGGTCTAGTTAGGGTTCAATTAGGGTTAGGTTGGTTCAGTTAGGGTTAGGTTCAGTTAGGGTTAGGTAGGTTCGAACCTAGGCTAGGTTGGGGTTAGGTTTACCTCTTGGAGCCGGTCCTTCTTGGCTTGAGCCCACGTCTCCACGGTTGCAGCCACTTGGTCCAGCCCACCTTGGTTGCAGCCACTTGGTCTAGACCCACTTAGCCCACATGGCTTGAACCCACCTCACCCAATGAGCCCACATGGCTAGGTCTATCACTCCCTCTCTCTCCTCCCAAATATTTGCATGAACCCTTTACATGGACCCCCTCACCTCTATTTATAGAGATTTGAGGTGGGTCTTGGATTTGGGTTTGGGTTTGGGTTGGATCCATACCCAAATCCAAACACTATTTGGATCTGGATATTGGATCTCGGATATTTTGAGATCTGTATCCGATCCAAACCCAATATTTTTATGGATACGGATCTGGATATTTTGATCCAGATCCGATCCAATCCAAACACTATTTGGATCCAATCCAAATCCAAACACTATTTGGATCGACCCAAACACTATTTGGATTGGCCCAAATCCAAACACTATTCATTACATGGATTTGGATCTGGATATATATGGTCCAGATCCAAATCAAAATTTCTTCGGACAGTCCTTCTTGGCTTCTCGAGGCGAACGATCTGTGCGGGCACTGGCTTCATCAGCGCTCCGTCTGGTGCTGGGTTTTCCCCAACTTTGTCGTCCGGACTCCGTCTCGCCGTTTTGGACTCCGTTGAGCTTTTCATCAAATGGGCTCTGCTTTCTTTTGTTTTTTTATCAGGGAGTGGCTTCTGAAGCTCTGGGCTTGAATCCTCTTCGGGCCTAGGGTCTTCTTTTGCCATTTGTACCTGTTTTCACATTTCAAAACAGGTCATCGTTTTGGCTCAAACGAGCTTTTTGGTGTTTTGAGAGTTTTTGAAAAATAGAAGATTTGGGGTGTTTACAACGTGTTTGTCTTAAGAATATATATGTATATATATGAATATATAAAAGAGAAGGTAGAGGATGCAAACTCATTCAAACCAATATAAACCATCTCATTAAGGAATAGGAAAAAGTATATGTACTTTTAACTTTTCAATAATTCATTCTCAAATATTCATAGTTCTTCATCAAATTGTTGAGATGGATCTAAATGAAGTTTTCATGTGTGTTTTCCGTCCCCTCCAAAAATATATATGTAAGTGTTTATTTACACGTGCATACATACAAATATACATGCACACACACATATATGTATGCATACACACATGCACAAACAAACAAGTTGGAAATTATATTCTCATGAAAATTGATCAATTCACTAGGAAATTATATTCAATTTATTTAATCATGTCTAGTTTTCTAAACCAACAAGAAGCATATTCTCAACAAGTTGGAATATTTCATAATCCAACTCTTTGACATGCCCATCAACATTGTTGATATGGTTCAAGTTTATTCTAGTTGGCCAGATCTGGCCCAAACCTAATTGTAGTCAGGTCTAATTTCTCAACATATTTCAACAATCGACCTAGAACCAAATTAGAAATGCTCGTCTAAACCACTCATCAAACCCTTTTGGTACTCAACCTCAAATCAAATCCAAAACTGTGCACTCATTTGCATGTAGAGAGAGATAGATGATTTTTGTAATCCTCCATTATCATGGTGCATATTACTGGTAATTGGTTACCGACAAACTAATATAGTTAGAGAAGACCACTAAAATTGACATTCTTATCTATATTCAACTATCGTAGAGTATGAACAAAATCAGGACATAGTTTGAAAATCCATGATTTGAACATGTCTTCCAAATTTCATAAAGTTTAAAACATCATTTTCGAAATAAATGTTTTAGGAAAATATTTTTGAAAACCCCTAGACTGCCAAAAATCGAATTTTGAAATTCAAAAGAGGATGTTGATCTACCCAAAGATAGAACAAAGTCTGAATCTATAGGAGATGAAATTTCCGAGAAAAGATAAGATCAAGAGCAAGCATACCAAATCAAACAGGATGGGGCCATGATCAAACCTAATTCAAATTCAAGGTCAAGTTGCAAATCAAAGCTCGATCCAATTCAAAGCGAAACTCAAGTCCAACTCAAGTGGTTGCACGAACCTAGCCTAGGTTGGTATTAACTACATTCAATCAAAGGTAATCAAATCCCACATCAAGGCATCTTTGGTCAAAAGAAGCCAAGACAAGACCAATACAATAGTAAAGTGATTAAGACGAAGATCACATCCTCTCACCAAATGAAGATCAACAAAGAAACCGCATCATGCCATTTCACAAAATCGGGACAGAATCAAGCTGAAAGTGGTCAAGCCAAGAGACGACCAATGGAGGGTCAATGCCAACACTAAAACAAGGATTGGATCAATAGGTCAAGGGCTCATCCATACTTAAAGACGGGTTGTACTTGACTAAGGCATAACCGATCATTCTTAGCTAAGGCACACATGGCCCGTCCAAAACAAGAAGGAAGTGGCTCGGTTGCACCATGATATGGGCTGCACCCAAGCTCATACCAGCCCACATGGACTCATGGGGACCACTCTCCATGGAAATGATGAGTGCAAGGAGAATGCTAGTTGCCGCTACCTATGGCTGTGCTTGCTTTTACAAGTGCCGCATATAGGTGAGAAGGCCAATTTTAGTAGTCATCTATGAGTCTACTTTTGTTTGCCTAAAATGAGGACTACAACAACAATAATCTCCTTTTTTCTCTCTCTCTCTCTCTCTCACTAAGAGAGGCACACACAAACATACAAACATGCAAAATTTCGTGCTTGATCTGAGGTCAAGTATCAAAAGGGTTTGGTAGGTGGTTTACACGAGCATTTCAGATTTGGTTCAAGGTTGACTGTTAAAATAGATTCAAATGTTAGACCTGAGTAGGTTTGAACCAGATGATCTAACCAACTAGAATAAACTTGAATCATATCTCTCATGCTAATGGGCATGTTGATGGGCTTGATATATGAAATGTTCTAACACACACAGACATGACATCTTTTTACAATGTGCATCTAGGACACACATTATATATATGCTTGGAGGATGCAAACTACTCACATGCATGATCCAAACCCATGAAGTTGATGTTTTAGACATTATTTGCTATGTCACAGGGATTCTCTGAGTGGCCCTCATGTGGTATCTTTCTATCGTGTCATTGTAACGAAACCTAATTAAGAAGATCGTGTGGGAAAGGCAAGTGTTACTCTAGCAAATAATTGTGGTTAAGTATAGAGTGATTACATCTTTGTTTTATTTTCTTTTAAGGAAAACACACCCTCTTGTCCTCTATCAATTACCCTTTGGACCTACATTGATGCATACTGGTTTGAGCATTAGGATCACCGTTTGTAGAAGAGAAGGATGAAAAACTTCCACGTTCTTGCTTTTTTGCTCCTCGCTGCCGTCATCCTTTTTGCTGGTACTACTTCATCTCATCAACTTTGGTTTGCTTAGAGAAACCAGGCAACTTGTTTTTGTGTTCATTTTGACATAGTTAATTACATTAGCCCAACATGAACAACCCAAACTCGACTGTCAACCTTTTTTTAGTTAATATACATCATATTTATTTGCATATGCACGTAAAAGAAAAGCATAATAGCCTAACCAGTCAGATATACACGCTTTTAATACTCAAGAGGTCAAGAATTTTTATGTTTGGTTTACCTGAGAACCTGTCAAGTTGTGTGGAATTGATCTACTCCATGTCACCTTAATAGCCTTCATCGAGAGAGCTGAAACAACTCGAGAACAATTCCATTCCCAAGTCGCAATAAAAAGATTTACATGAGAAAATGAATCGTTCCCTCACACGATTTCCTTCCATGGGTGAACCAAATATTCCCATGTGATTCAATCTTAGTGTGACATTTTGAGTTCGAGTATTTATTTACACTATGTTTATGTTGCAAAGTATACAGTTATACTGAACGTGTTATTCATTTTTATTGATTTGCAGTTGAGGCCAGGGGCCCTAGCTTGGATCAACGCCGTTGTATGACGATCCTGAGCCCAAACACCTGCGATCTCGCAAGTTGCTGTCAGCAATGCTTGCAACAATACAAGGGAAATGGCAATTGTGAGGCAAACCCCAGTGGTGGCGTCTTTCCCACCTACCATTGTGCCTGCTTTTACGACCTCACACCATAAAGTTATTCTTTTAATGAATATAACCATGTCACTTTTGCGTTGTGAAGAATTAACAGTTCCCCACCGAAATCAGCACAGGTGCTACAAATCATGGCTTGCGTCACATGTACACATGTACCCAAGCCATGTATCACCTCGATCTTGTTTTTAAGGAGCTTGATTACCGAACCAAGCTCATAATTCCATCCATGAATCTGGACTTCAGTAACAATTTCATTCTAAAAGAAGGATGCCACGTTGTACCACTACCTGATAGGTAAGATCAAAATTTCGTCAGATCTCCTAGTCGGGCCAAGCCGTAAGAATGATGATGAGGATGACGGGGCTTGTTTCATTAGTACACAGCACAATAGATGCACGAGGTTTTCCCTTTGTTCCAAAAGAACAGCACTGACAAACTACATTCGATTAAAGCTGCCTCTTCCTAGTACCTAAAATGAAGTCAAATTAATTGTTTCATAATTTAAAGTTTTTGCATCAGATGATGGGAACTCAAAAGGTTCCACCATCATGGGAAAGGAACCCGGAAAAAGAAAACTACTTCATTCTGGTACCAACTCTTATATTCTGCACATAACATTGAGTTATGTCATAGGGGCGTAGGGGCGTGATACGACCGCTTGTGGCAATGCAAAGATACGACAATTTAAAAAATCATGGATGTGGCAACACGACAATAGATGAATATGAAAGACATATTCGCTTTGACAATTAAAAGGAAACTTCAGTTTTCATAAGCTATAATTAAATAATAAAGTAATAATCAGTCAATAGTTCATGAGATATCCTTGACATATCGCTAAGCTATGTCTTAGAAATTTTCGTTAAAACATAGTGCTAAATCAATCTCAACCACATGGGAACAACAACTACGAGTTGTCTGTGACATAAAGGAAGCACAAGTCATTAGCTATTTTGCATGAAGGCCGTTTAGCAGTGTAAACACCCCAAAATAAAATCATTTCATAAAACCAATACCTGGTTTTGAGAACCCATTTCAAAAACCCATAGTGAGTTTTCGAAAACCCACGAGCTTCCAAAAGCTTGTAAATTTTGTTTTGAAACCCCGGTTAAATGTGGATTTCTTAAACTCGTGCAAAGTCCCAATTCTATAAAAGAGCCAAAATGGAACAGGTGAAGCAGGGAAGACGACGCATGATCAAGAAGCAGCCCAGAAGCAGCTCAAAAGGGCCAAATCGAAAGCAGCCTCAGAAACAGATTCTGAAGCCCAAAGGAAGCACCCTGGCTTGATAAAAACCAGGTTCAAAAGGCGAAAGGAATGCCCAGGTCTGAAGCAGACCGTAAGCCTATAGCACCTAAAAGCCAAATCAAGCATCCTCATCCAAGCAACAGAAATCTGAACCAGAAAAGATGAAAATCGAGCAAAAATAGAGTCTAGAAAGGCGAGAAGGAGTCTAGACGACAAAATTGGGGAAAACCCAGCACCAGACGGAGCGCTGAGAAAGCTAGGGCCCGCACAAAACGTCCGCCTTGAAAAGCCAAGAAGGACCATCTAGAGAAAATTTGGATTGGATCTGGACCATATATATCCAGATCTATATCCAAATAGTGTTTGGATTTGGATTGGATCCACATAGTGTTTGGATTGGATCTAATCTAGACCAAAATATCTAGATCCATATCCATATAAATGTTTGGATTTGGGTCAGATACGGATCCAAAATATCCGAAATCCAAACCCAAATAGTGTTTGGATCGGATCTGGATTCCAAGACCCAAATCCAAAACTCATATCCAAGACCCACCTCATTTGCCTATAAATAAAAGTGAGAGAGTCCCAAAATAGTTCACGTGAAAGTGCTTGGAGGAGCTTGGAGAAGAGAGAGAAAGGGTTAAGGTGAGTGTTTAGTGCTTAATTTCATTTTTAGTGGGTTAAGCTTTGTGGGCTAAACAAAGGGTTAAGCATAGGCTGCACCAACATGAAATGGGCTGCACCAAGGTGAACCAAGGTAGACCGGCTGCAAGAAGGACTCGGAGTGGGTTAGACCGTGGCGACCTAGACCTAACCGAACCCCTTGAGGTAAGCCTAAAACCTCACCTAGCCCTTCTCCCTCTACCCCTCTAAACCACACCTAATCCCACTACCAGCCACCACTAATCTCACTGCCCTACTTCACTCCCCAACCCAGCAAAACCGCTTCAAACTCCACCGCCATACCCCCCCCAACCAAGACCCTCACTCCCGGCCGCCTAGCGCGCTACCCGCGCCCCGCACCCGCTCCACGTGCCCCGCACACCACCCGCGCGCCCCTCACTCCCTAACGCCACCCGCTCCCTAACGCCCTAGTGCCATCTACAATGCACGCCAACTGCGCGTGCCCTTTTGCCGTCCCGTGCCCCCGGCTGTCCTTAGCGCCGCGCGCCTGCCAGCCGACTCCCTCCTTTCCCACCGACCTAACATCCTACCATCCCATACCATACCCCATCCTAGCTTAGCACCCTCCCCACATACCACCTCAGCCACCTTGCCGTTAGTTCCTTTGCATACCCCAAACAAACCCCACAACCCACCTTGCCGTGAACTCCCTGAAGCCCATGTGACTCATCACCCTCCTAGCACAAGCTCGGCCAGCCACTTCACGTCTCAAGCCTCAAAGAAGACATTTTTGTGGCTGCCAAAGTGAACAAAAGCCCGTGTAGATTGGAGTGAACCAAAAGCCCGAATCACTTGTAAGTGTTTAAAATTCGGTATTTACATTACTCCTTTCATATTCCATTTAATTCGGATATGGGGTTGTATTAATGGAGCGTGGTCTCCCCCCGAGATGTAATATTGATGCTTGACACATGAGACATATACGTGCACTTGAGCCTTAGATCTTATCTTGTACACGAGACACACACGTGCACTTGAGCTTTAGCTCTTATCTCGTATACCAAGCACCCACGTACACAATTGAGCCTTCGCTCTTACTCCAAAGACTCTAGTAAGAGCCATATAAGCTGCAATTTCATTCGGGTTGTTACTTTAAGTCGTGTGAGTTTGTCATTTCAATTCCACACTTGAACACAAGGGACACCCGAGCTCTTGCTCAAACACTCTCACACACATTTTGGCCTTGGCAGCCCTTAAGATATAGTTCTATCTATATACTTTCAGCAGCGTGAGTTTTCCCGATTGAGCTGTGTATGTCTTTACATTCCGGGTTGTTAATTTTAAGTCGTGTGAGTTGTCTTTACATTTATACACAACACACACGCACACATTGAGCCTTTCCGCTTTTATATCTATATTTCCCCGTTCCGCAAGTTAAATTTCAGTCGTGTGTGTGAGTTGTTTTTCAATTTATACACCACACACACGAACATGTTGATGCCTTTGGCTCATATATATATATATATATATATATATATACGTATTTCCCATTCCGCACTTTATTTAAGTCGGGTGGCTTTTAAATTCAAGTTGCGTGAGTGGTCTTTTAATTTATACACAAGCACACATGCACACATTGAGCCTTTCCGCTCTTATATCTATATCTCCCTTCCGCAATTTCCCTTTTGCAATTTACATTCAAGTCGTGTGAGTTGCATTCAATTTGGGTATTTCCCTTCAGCTATGTCTTTCAATTTTGGGTTTTACATTCAAGTTGTGTGAGTTGCATAGCATATCCGCCAAACTCGAGATAGTACGCATACTTGCATTCAAAGAAGCCCTGAATACCCCATGCAAACACGCCATTCTTAGGCCACTTGATATACATACATCTCGCCTAAGTAGATAAAACTTAAAGACTTGGATACGTGCAACTCCACGTAAATAAAATTTGCAAATAGGCATACAAATCGATCAAATACTTTCGTATTCTTTTTAAAAGTCCATGCATGTTCAAAATCAATATTTTCTAAAGCGTTTAAACCGACCCTTAAGCACCGGTTCAAGAAGGTTTACAATGAAAAGATCCCACTTGTCTACAGTCGCCCCATAAGTCAGATATTTCAAAAATACTTCGCTAGTTTGAGTAAGCTAGCTGGCACGCCCTAAAGTGACTTAGACACGAAAAATGTTCACTTCAGGCCTAAGAACTCAGAGTGAAAATTTTCATGTGTCTACAGAAATTGGCACGCCCGGTGGGACGTGGGTCTTAAGAAAAATCGATAAAAACAAGCAAAGCTCTTGAAAAATTTTCCAGAAAAGTATTTAACTCTTTTACTTTTTGTACATTTAATAGTTGGTTTTTGAAAAGCATCGGAGTCATGTCGAGTTCAGACTCCAATGAGGTAACCAGCCATGTCTCGCGCACATCAAGTTCTCACTCAAAGAGATTTTCGAAAACCAGAAATAGGAGAGAAGAAATAGAGGATTTGCGAAAAGATTTTGAAGCCAAAATCGTTGCGCTTAGCCAAGAGGCCGAGGCAGCTGATTCGTGTTCGTCTCATGGCGAACCAGCAAAGGCTAAAAAGAAATTTGAAAAACCTCGCAAACCCAAGGAAACCTCCGCTATGGAGGGAAACCAATACCACGAATCCTTCACTCACAAGGACCGTAAAGCCCTACAGCAGTTGCTAAAAGGGCAGAATAAAGAGAAAAGAATGTACGTCCTGTCTGATTTCCTTCATTTGGATTATGAAACAGACAGTGATGACGAAATACCGAATTTCCATCGGTATGATGGCACGGGGGATCCTAGATCCCACCTGCAACTCTTTTCTCATCGAGCCCACAAGAAAAAGGACTCGATGAAGTGGATTTATTGGTTTCCCCTTTCCCTCAAAGGAACTGCTTCAAAATGGCTCGCTTCTTACGATTTGAGTCAGTTCGCAAACTTTGAAGAGTTAGCGAACTGCTTTATGCAAAGATTTTCGCATAACATAGAAGTTACGCCAACTTTAAATACTTTGAGGGATACAAAGCAGGCCACAAATGAGGATGTACATGCATTCATCGTTCAATGGAGGTCCCTCCTGGGGCAAGTAAGAGAGCCAATATCAGAAGGATGTGCAACAATGCTCATCCTCGATAATTTTAAACCCGAATTAAAAACCCTTCTCTCCTTACATGAAATCTCGACTTTTCACAAGTTAATCAAGAAAGCTTCCCTTTTTGAAACAAATTTAAAGAAGGGAGTCTACGATCAATTGTGGAAAGGAAGTGTTTTACCAAAGACTCGGTTGGAAAAACCCGGTACATACGGGATGCCCACGATGGACAAAGGGGCAAAGCCCCTAAAAATTGCCAATGTCCGAGTGGAAACAAACCCGGCCGGCACTTCGAAAAAAATCGAGAAAAAAAGGAAAATTTACAAAAAAGTTTTGAAAAATGGGAGTACACGCCCTTAGGGCAACCTGTTTTGAGGGTCCTGGACCTCCTACTCGCACAAGAGATGATTACACTCCCAAAAATTTCAGAGGGGACACCCCTAAAAGGGAAATTTCTAAATAGATTTTGCAAGTATCATCGACTGAAAGGTCATGATACCAGCAAGTGTTTTTCCCTTTTAAACAAGATTGAGAACTTGATAGCACAGGGTCAGCTCCAGGTCACTGAGGAACCAGAGCTTCCCAAGATATTTTCAAAGAACCCTTCCCCAATCACGCAAGCACTAGTGGGAAGGGCAAAGAGGTATGTGCTTTCTCGACTTCAAAGAGTCTAGTGTATTCATCTCATTCTGGTTTTACTACTTATGCACCATTTCTCATCCTTCATAGAAAAATCGCTCAAGTAGTAATTCGGGGAGCGCTTAGAATCCCGCCCCCGATTAGAACCATTTTACAAATTCAAGGTGCTCCAAAGCACACAAGTAGAGCCACAATAGGAGCGAGCTCTAAGCAGATTATGGGGGAGGTGACTAGGTCCAGAAGGATCTATCAACCCCCACATCTACAAAGTGCTAAAAAAGTAGTCAGTATTCATGGCCCTTCAAAAGCATATATTCCTAGGATTTTGCCAAAAACGGACAAAGAAAAAATGTTTTAACCTTGTATGATTTTGAAAATCATCTTTCAAAGATTCCCATAAACATGTTCATCCTAGAGCTGATACAAACCTCGCCTGGGCATAGACTTGTCTTAGAAAAAATCCTAGAAAGAGCCAAGGTTAGCTCAAGTATAACCCCTGAGTCCTTGTCAATCCAAGTGACACCTATATGTGTAAAAACGCCCATCGTATTCTCAGAAGAGGATATCGAAAGACCAGATGAAACCCACAACCAAGCTTTGTACATCAAGGTAGTGTTGAACCACTATCCTCTTGACAAATGCTTAGTTGATGGGGAGGAGGTCTCAACATCCTTCCGCTCCACGTAGCGTATCAAATCGGAGTCACCTTGACCTCCGTAAACCCAAGCCCCATCGTAATCACTGAATACGATGGGAATGCATCTAAACCACTGTGAGCCGTGGAATTACCCATGGAAATGGGGGCCATAGCCCACTTGGGGGTGTTCCATGTCTTAGACATCCACCCCCATTACAACCTATTGCTCGAAAGACCATGGATACACAACCTACGAGCTGTGCCATCCACCTTCCATAGGTGTATCAAAATTCCCCACGAAGACCATATAGTAGTAATTCTAGGTGAGAGTCATCCTTAGCTTCAGGGAATTTAAAATTTCCTGTTTTTTTTTTTTTTTTTTTTTGCTTGTCAGCTTCTCAAGACTATGAGGGCAACCTTGGTCGTGCCACCCAAACTCGTCCTCCCAAAGCCTAGGAAGGTCTTGTGTATCAAAAGGCAGCCCAAGGCTTGCCCACGGGTAGGCTGGGTAAATGGCAGCTCCTCTTGATGGAGTATGACTTGAAATTCTACCATCAAACATCCATCAAGGGGCAGGCCCTAGCCGACTACGTGCCCGACTTCCCTTTGGAAGATTCATATCCCACACTTGACAAAATGCCCGATGAAGGCATATTTCAAAACCAATTTCTAAATCATATTTTATCAAATTGTTTAAATGAAAACCAAGTGTGGAAGATGCACTTCGATGGGGCACGAAACCAAAGAAGGGCTGGGGCAGGAATCGTCCTCATATCTCCTGAAAAGGGAGAAATACCCATAGTCATTCGCTTAGATTTCAAATGTTCCAACAACACAGTCGAGTATGAAGCACTCATACAAGGCTTAAAAATTTCGAAAACTCTAGGGGCATCATGCATTGAAGTCTTTGGAGATTCTTTGCTTGTCATAAACCAAGTGTTAAAGATTTGGCAAGTTAAAAATGAAAAACTTCTTCCATACCACGAGTTGGCTACCAAGTTGGTCGAGTCGTTCAAATAGTGTACACTCACACACGTAGGAAGAGAGGATAATGGCATAGCCGATGCCATCTCATCCTTGGGCTCAGCCCTAAGGGTCGATCCTACTTTGGGAACCAGACCCTTAGAAATATGGTGTTCGCCCACTCCATCCACACACGATCTTGAGATTTGCCAAAACAACCAAACTGATACTGAAAAACCTTGGTTTCAAGATATAAAAAGTTTCTTAGAAAATGAAGGATTTTCAGCATACGCTTCATCCAAAGACAAAGCTTTTATACGAAGAATTTCTACCCGATATACGATTTTGGGAGGGGTTCTTTACAAAAGGAGTTTCATTGGCATCTTACTAAGGTGTGTCGACTTGGAGGAGGCTGGGATAGTAATGCATGAATTTCACGATGGAGAATGTGGAGGGAATGTAAATGCCAATATGATGGCAATGAAAATACTTAGAGTGGGTTATTTTTTATCCACCTTAAAGCAGGATTGCCACGACCATGTTAGGAAGTGTCATCCATGTCAAGTGAATGGACACGCCATCCATACCCCGTCATCCACATTACATTCCGTGGTCAGCCCCTGGCCATTCACCATGTGGGCGTTTGACATTATATGACCAATATTTCCTCATGCATCAAATGGGCATAGGTTCATACTCGCAGCTACTGAATATTTTTCCAAATAGGTTGAATCTACCTTCTTGACCAACGTTTAGGGCAACATGTAGTGGCGTTCATTAGGAGAAATATTCTGGCTCGCTTTGGGGTTCCAAAAGATCTAGTGTCTGATAATGGTACCAAAAGGATGGTTAAGTTATGTAACACGTATGACATAACTCACCACTTCTCATCGCCCTACTACCCTCAAGACAACGGCCAAGCCGAAGCCACCAATAAGACTCTCATAAGCATTATTGAGAAAACTTTAGAGAAGAGTAGGATGTGACATGAGAAGCTGGATGAAGCCTTATGGGCTTATATGACCTCCATCCAAACTCCCACAAATGCCACACCATTTGAGTTGGTCTATGGCACAAACGCCATTCTCCCCATTCATAGCAAAATTCATTCATTTCATACATCCATTGCATTCGACCTTCCCCTAGAGATGCTACAGCATGCTAGAATGACCGAACTTGACTTACTAGATGAGCGAAGGCTCCTTGCCATGGACCATGCACATGCATTCACTTCAAAGTGGGAGACCTTGTGCTCAAAATCATCCAATATCATGGCCTACATCCACTTGGAAAGTGGCGGCCCAAGTGGGATGGCCCGTATGTTATACGTGGAACCTGTAGATACGTGAAAATTTCTGACCCCGGGCTTCTTAGGGCCTAGAGCGAACCTTTCTGTATGTCTAAGTCATTTAAAGGGCGTGCCAGCTAGCTTACTCAAACTAGCGAAGTAAGTTTTGGAAAATATCTTACTTGTTTGGGGTGACTGTGAGCAAGTGGGCTCTTTTCGTCGTAGACCTTGCACCGATGAGCAAGGGTCAGTCTGTACGCTTAGCAAAGTCGATTTTGAACAAGTGTAACCTCTTTGAAAACATACGAAGTGTTTGATTGGGTTTTGTTTGTATTGTTGCAGATTTTATTTCATGTGGGATTTTGCACGTGCCTATGTCTTTGATTTTAGCCAATTTGGGCATGAGATATGTGGGTCAAGTGCCTAAATGTGGCGAGTTTTGCACGGGTGTATGGGATTTGCTTTGATGAATATGTATCCTAATTCGTGGTATGGTGAATATGCAATGCAAACTCACACAACGGAACAGGAAAACCCAGAATTGAAAGACATAGCCGAAGGGAAATTGCGTAAGGGAAATTGCAAAAGGGAAATATGGCTATATCTTAAGAGCGGAAAGGCTCAATTATATAAGTGTGTGTCATGTATATATTGAAAGACTACTCACACCGTTGAACCTTAAAACCCAAATCTTAAAGACATAGCTGAAAGGAAATACAACTATATATATATGGGCCTGAAGGTCGCCAACGTGTGCATGTGTGTTGTGTGTAAATGTAAAGACAACTCACACAACTTGAAAATAACACCCAAATTGAATTGAATATGGTTCTTATTAGAGTCTTGGGAGTAAGAGTGAAAGCTCAATGTGTGTGAGTGTGGAATTGAAAGACCACGCACACAACTACAATGTAAACCCCAAATTGAATTGCAATATGGCTCTTATTAGAGTCTTGGGAGTAAGAGTGAAAGCTTAATGTGTGTGAGTGTGGAATTGAAAGACAACACACACGACTTGAATGTAAACACACGCAGCTGAACTTATATAAATAAGGCTATATCTTAGGGGCTGTCAAGACCCGTGTGTGTGCAAAAAGTGTGTAACTAAGAGCGGAAAGGCTCAAGTGCACGTGTGTGCTTGTGTGTCATACATCAATATTACATCTTGGGGGGAGACTACGCTCCATTATTACAACCCCATATCAAAATTTAATAGAATATAAAGCAAGTTAATGTAATAGACCAAGTTTAGACACTTACATGTAGCTGGTCCATCTTCAACTTGCTTGAATTTGGACTTGTGATTCGCCTTGGGCAACCATGAGGAATCCCTTAGGTAGCTCGAGAGAGGCTGGGATTCGGATGTGTTTAGGGACAGGTAGGGGTGCTGGACGGCTGGTTTATGAGTGCTTTTAGGGAAGGTAGGTTAGGTGTTAAGGTGCTAAGGTGATAGGCCCGGTGGAGTTGGAGTGGGGTATGGTGAAGGGGTGCTGGCCGGGTGGAAGGTGGTGCTGGCTAGGAAAGATTGAAGGTGCTGCTGCTTTGGGGAAGGGATAGTTATGCTGGCCGGGAATGAAGGGAGGATGGCAGGTGGTGCTCGGCTGGGAGCGAAGAGGATGGCTGATGGTGGTGCTCGGCTGGGAGAGATGGAGCTGCTGAGCTAATTAGGGAGTGGCTGGGTCTAGTTAGGAACCAAGCTTAGTTAGGTGGGTGTGGTTTTGGGTGAGAAGGGATAGGTCTAGGCTAGGTTTGGATTAGCTTTAGGAAAGATGGCTAGGTGAGATAGGCTAACTTAAGGCTAAGTTTAGGAACCACCTCTTGGAGCTGGTCCACCACTTTAGTTGTAGCCATATCCAAGTTGGTGCAGCCCTAGGTCAAGTGTAGGTGCATACAAGCTTGAACCCACACTCTTGGTTAAACCCACAAGGCTAACCCACTTTGACCAAAAAAGTCAAGCCTACCAACTTTCTCACTCTTACTTTATGGCCCTTTTCTCTCTCTACCCAAGCCTTCCAAGAGCATTCACGTGAACTTTTGTGGGCCCCTCACCCCCATTTATGGGGAGGTGAAGTGGGCCATGGATATAGATATTGGATTTGGATCTTGGGGTCCAAATCCAAATCCAAATACATTTTGGGTTTGGATCTGGATATATATGATCTAGATCCGATCCAAATTTGATTTTTTTATTCCTTCATGGTGTTTCAAAACGGACGGTTTGTGCGGGGCCTAACTTCACCAGTACTCCGTCTTGCGTTGGGTCTTCGCCAATATTTTCGTTCGATCTCCTTCTCACCTTCGGGATTTCATTTTGATTATATTTCTGATATTTGAGGCTTGGATGTCTGAGAATTTGGGGATGCTTTTGACATGAGAGTTGATATGCCGGACTTGAAGTATGCTTCGGGTTTGGGCTCTCCTTTGCCTTTTCGATCCGCTTTTATTAGGCCAGGAGGCTTTTGGAGCTTTTTCACCCGTTTTTGTAGCTGCTTTTGATCAAGCTGTACTTGTTGGATTCAACTCTTTGCAAAATTGGGACTTGGCTCAAGTATGAGACATTTTATATCAAAATGGGGTTTTATACAATATTTGGAGCTTTTACAACTCCTGGACTTTCGAAAACTAAAAATCTGGTCTTGAAAAGGGGATTTTAAAACCAAGTATGTTTTATGAAAACCTTAGAATTTTGGGGTATTTATAGATGCCCCTCTTTGGCATTATCCAAATTTATTTGAATAATGGCAAAGACGACAACACTCCTGTTAATGTCTCCCTAGATCTATCCACGAAAATATGGGATCGTCCCAATTTTTGAGCAAAATCTCTTCTTTAAACCTGGTAGGAGGAGATATCACGCCAAAGGAGACTTTTCTATGGTTTCTGGTCCTAAATGGGGATCATGTTATGCAAGTGTTTATGCGTGAATATGCACATGCATGACATGGATGAGACGCCAAGAAGGGCGACTTCCTAGAGACCAGATGGTATGGTCGAACTCTTGAGACTTACGAAGACTTGTTGCTCCAAGTGAGTGGACCCTATGTTGTTCGATGTTCGATTTTTCAAAATCTATTTACAATAGGGAAACTGCTTTTAGCCTCGGTCCTAAAGACCTCGAGCTCTTCGCGTTTGCCTTTGCTTGAGTCTTGATACTCGCTAATCTAGCAGAGGTTTTATAAGAAACAAGCTATATTTCAAAATTCCTACGCCTTACTCAAAACGTCGAATTCTCAAACAAAATGAAATTCAAGTAAGTAAATCCTATTTTTACTTTAGGATTCCTCGAAATGAACCATGTTTTACTTGGGATAAGTCGTAGGGATGGGAAAGAGATACCAAGGTTCCTTCTGAAGCGTCTCGTGGTTTTAGGCATAGAAGGTAGAAAACTGCTCTTTTTGAGCCTTTTGGCCTTTTCTTCCTTTTTTTCATAGAGGGTCTCCCTTTGGGAGTATTTTTTCTTTAATCCCTCTTTTCCATAAAAGAATCGAATTTTGCTTTTGACTCAGGTTTCTTTCTTTGGGAAAGAGATTTTGGCGCGAATTTCCCTTTGTTTTTTGCCATATTTTCCTTTTTGGCAGGAGAAGAGAAGAGGGGAAGACTTATCCCAAGGTCATACTCGATCCATTCCAAATCAGCCTATTTAGAAATAGCATGTACTACTTGCAAGTATCTTGCTATATTGAACTTGGCCTTTCTTTGTAAGAAGAAAGATTTTGAAATGTAACCACGTATTTGGAAAGCTCCACTCTTTCACAAGTGTGAATTCTCTTGCTCAGGGTCACACAATTCGCCTTTGAACCTTACTTTCGAGGTTTCAAAGTAGTTATCCCTAAGAATTTTTGAAAATGGGAATTTAACCCAAACCCTACACATAATTCTTAAGTATTGAATATTGATAGGATCTGCTAAATTCCTACCTTTTACATCAATCAACTAGTATGAGTTGTTCGTGGTGGTTGCACGCACAACATAAGGTCCATCCCACTTGGGGCGCCACTTTCCAAGTGGATGTGGGCCACGATAGTGGATAATTTTCAAAACCAGATCTCCCACTTCAAAGTGGTGAGGTTTCATACGTTTGTCATAGTGTCGGGCTATCCTTTGCCGGTATGCATGAGCATGATCCATAGCAAGGAGTCGCCTCTCATCTAGCAAATCTAGTTCGGCCATCTTAACATGCTGAAGTGTTTCTAGGGGGAGGTCGAGTGCGATGGATGTATGAAATGAATGCAATCGTGTATGAATGGGGAGAATGACGTTTGTGCCATAGACCAACTCAAATGGCGTGGCATTCGTGGGAGTTTGGATGGAAGTCCTATAAGCCCATAAGGCTTCATCCAACTTCTCATGTCACGTCCTACCCTTCTCTAAAGTCTTCTCAATTATGCTAATGAGAGTCTTATTCGTGGCTTCGGCTTGGCCGTTGCCTTGAGGGTAGTAGGGTGAGGAGAAGTGGTGAGTTATGCCATAGGTGTTGCACAACTTGACCATCCGCTCATTTTTGAATGGGGTGCCATTATCGGACACAAGGTCTCTTGGAACTCCAAATCGAGCCAAGATATTCCTCCTAATGAAAGCCACCACATGTTGCCCCTGGACATTGGTCAGGGAGATGGCTTCGACCCACTTGGAGAAGTACTCAGTGGTTGCTAAAATGAACCTATGCCCATTGGATGCTTTAGGAAAAATTGGTCCCACGATATCAGGCGCCCACATGGTAAATGGCCAGGGGCTGACCACAGAATGCAATGATGATGAGGGGATATGAATGGCGTGTCCATGCACTTGACATGGATGACACTTCTTAACATGATCGTGGCAATCTTTTTTCAGAGTGGACCAAAAATATCCCGCTCTAAGTATTTTCATTGCCATCATATTGGCATTAACATGACCTCTACATTCTCCATCATGGAATTCATGCATTATAATCCTAGCCTCCTCTAGGTCAACACACCTTAGTAAGACGTCGGTAAAACTCTTTTTGTACACAACCCCACCCAAAATCGCATATCGAGTAGAAATCTTTCGGATGAATGCCTTATCTTTGGATGTGGCATCTTCAGCAAATCCCCAATTTTCTAAAAAACATTTTATGTCATAAAACCAAGGTTTTTCAACAGAATCTGGATTGCTTTGACAAATTTCCAAATCGTGTGTGGATGGAGTGGGTGCATGCCATATCTCTAAGGATCGGGTTCCCAAAGTGGGATCGACCCTTAGGGGTGAGCCCAAGGAGGAGAAGGCGTCGGCAACACCATTATCCTCTCTTCCTATGTGTGTGAGTGTGCACGATTGGAATGACTCGACCAATCGAGTGGCCAACTCGTGATATGGAAGCAAATTTTCATTTCGTACTTGCCAAATTTTCAAAACTTGGTTTATAACAAGGAGTGAATCTCAAAGACCTCGATGCATGATGCCCCTAGAGTTTTCGAAATCCTTAAGCCTTGTATGAGTGCTTCATATTCAGCTATATTGTTGGAACATTCGAAATCTAGGTGAATTGCTATGGGGATTTCGCCCTTTTCAGGGGATACAAGGATGACCCCAGCACCAGCCCCTCGTTGGTTTCGTGCCCCATCGAAGTGCATCTTCCACACTTGGTTTTCAAAAGAGTTTGCCAAAATATGGTTTTGAAATTGGTTTTGCAATATGCCTTCATCAAGCATTTCATCAAGTGTGGGATATGCGTCCTTTAGGGGGAACTCAGTCACGTAGTCTGCTAGGGTTGCCATTTGCATTAGAAGGAGATCTGATGATGGTATTTCAGGTCATACTCCATTAGAAGGAGTTGCCATTTGCCCAATCTACTAGTGAGAATGGGTTTTTCGAACAAATGCTTGATCGGATCAAGCTTGGACACTATCCAGATCTCATGATCTAGGAAATAGTGTCAAAATTTTTGGCAGGCCCAAACTAGGGCAAAGCACGTCTTCTCCATGGCTTGGTAATTCCTTTTGTAAGCCAGGAGAGTTTTCGAAAGATAGTATATGGCATACTCCTTGTGAGTGTCATCCTCGTATTGAGCTAACAAAGCTCCCAAGGCATTCGTATGCACAAAAATGTAAAGCAGAAGAGGTTTTCCTTGCTTTGTAGGATTTAAAATAGGGGGATTAACTAAGTATGCCTTTAGTCTTTCAAATGACTTTTGGCAGTTGTCATCCCATGAAAATTTCGTGCCCTTTCTCAACTTGTTGAAGGGTTCGCATCTTGTCGCTAGGTTTGAGATAAACCTACGAATGGATTGTAATCGATCTTGGAGGCTACGAATCTGCGTGAGATTGGAGGGTGGAGCCATGTCTATAATGGCTCTACACTTAGAGGGGTCGACTTCTATGCCCCTTTGGCTCACTATAAAGCCTAAGAGCTTTTCGGACTCTACTCCGAACACGCATTTCTGAGGGTTTAGCTTTACTTTGTAAAGTCTAAGCCTTTCGAAAATCTTTTGTAAGCATTCGATATGAGTGCATCGAGTTTTGGATTTGGCCAAGAGATCATCCACATATATCTCTACGAGCTCATGAATCTGATCATGAAAGATCGTGGTCAACTCTCTGGTATGTAGTGCTGGCATTTTTCAAACCAAAGGGCATGACTGTATAGCAGTACGTGCCCCATGGGGTTGTGAAAGCGGTCTTACCCTGATCTCGTGGGCTTAGTTTGATTTGGTTATACCCTGAATAGCCATTCATAAACGAAAACATTTCGTGATTTGCAGTACTATCGACTATCAAATCTATGTTTGGTAAAGGATAATTATCCTTTGGAGTGGCTTTATTTAGATTTCTAAAGTCGATGCATATTCGAATCTTCCCACTGGTTTTTCGAACAACAACTATATTAGATAACCAATCAGAATACGCAATGGGTTTTATAAATCTAGCTTTTAACAGATCTTCTAAACCCTCTTTGACTTGGGCGTGTACGTTCGGATGTATTTTCCTAAGCTTTTGCTTTATGGGTTTTACATCCGTATCTAAGGGAAGACGATGCTCGACAACACTCGGGTCTATGCCCGACATGTCTTCATACGTCCATGCAAACACATCTAAGTAGGTTTTTAGGAATGCAATGAATGATGACCTTTCATGCTCATGCAAACATGCGCCTACCTTAATGAGTTTGGGCTTTGAATCACTCCCTAGGCTTATCTCTATGAAATCTCCTCCTACTGAATTCGAAGGCTTTTCAAAATCGAGAATTTTATGAAATTCTGGGAGCTCAGAAGTGGGATCTTCCTCAAGGGGATCCACCTCTGGGCTTTGATCATTCTCGAGGTTTATAGATCCTAGGGAATTTGATGCATGGGTTTTGAAAATACTTGGTTTTTTACTTGGGATTTCTATGGGTTTCGAAATTTATGGTCTTGTTATGAAGACAACTTTTCTTTCGAAATCTTTGGCTTTTTCCAAGTTTTTACCAGGAGCAGCTATACACACGGTTTTGTTTTTGACATTTTCTAAATTTTTGATTTTTTTGGGTTTTTGTAAATCCCGCACTTTAGGAACTATACAAACAACTCTTTTTTCGAGTTTTTAATCTTTTCCAAATGTTTTTGGTTTTTGTAATTTTTTCATTTTTTGAATTTCGAGTTTTTCAAATGTCTTTTCCAAACATTTTTTCATTTTCTAAATGTTTTTGACCTTTTTTGAATTTTCGAGTTTTTTGATTGAGGGATCTTCCATCATACCTACAAAGGGAAAACGCTACAGGTTAGACTCTGAACAAGAGGTCTAAATCGTAGGTTTCTGCTTGGGTAGGCTTCAGGGCGCCCTTGACCTAGGTGGTCACAAGAGGTGGCTCTGATGGTATTTTGGGAGTATAATCGATCCCATATCGGCTTGGATTTGTCCTAGGCAGTATGGGTTCTAGGAGACCCTGATTTTGTGCCCCTAGACTCTTGTATGGCATATAGCCCATGTTCAATAGCATGTTCCACGATTTTTTGTTTTTAGAGAAATTTTCATATAAATCGTGGTCTTGGAACTTGCTGTCGTCTATGTTATGCACATAGGGCTTTTTGTCCATGGGTTTTGGAAATAGGGGATTTTTGGGTTTTCCTGGGATGGTCAGGATTTTGAGGGGGCCAGCCTTGGGCAGCCCCTTGACATATACAACCTTCTTAGGGTTTTTGAGTGTAAGCCTTGGTGGCTCGAGCAGGGTCTGCCCTAGATTTGCCTCGTGGGTCTGGAAACTCGACAAGCAAGGGGAATTTATGATCCCTTGAAGCTGGATGACTCTCACCTAGGATCACTATGACTTGGTCCCTGAAAGGGATTTTGACATACCTGTGGAAGGTGGATGGCACAGCACACAGGCTGTGTATCCAGGGCCTTCCCAACAACAGGTTATAGTGGGGGTGGATGTCCAGGACATGGAACACCCTCGTGTGTGCTATCCCTCTCGTTTTCATAGGGAGTTCGATGGATCCTAGTGGTCTAGACGCATTCCCATCGTACCCAGTGATGATGATGGGGCTTGGGTTTACGGATGTCAAGGTGACTCCGATTTGGTTTTCGCCACATGAAGTGGAAGGATGTTGAGCCCTCTTCCCCCATCAACTAGGCACCTATCCAGAGAGTGGTTATTTAGAACCACCTTGATATGTAGGGCCTGGTTATGAGACTTGTAGGGTCTTTTTACATCGTCTTCCGAGAATACGATGGGTGTTTTCACTCCTATGGATGCCACTTGGTTGGACACAGATTCTAGGGTTATGTCCAAACTAACCTTTGCTCTTTTTAGAATTTTCTTTAACACGAGTCTATGCCTAGGCGAAGTTTGTATTAGCTCTAGGATGGAGATGTTGATAGGAATCTTTAAAAGATGGTTTTCTAAATCATATAATTTTAACACGACATTTCCTTTGTCTACTTTCGGCAGAACTCTAGGAATACATGCTTTTGAGGGGCCAGGCACACTGACCACGTTTTTAGTACTTTGCAGATGTGGGGGTTGATAGATCCTCCCGGATCTTATCACCTCCCCCACGATCAACCTAAGGTTCGCACCTAACATGGCTCTAATCAAAAGTTTTGGAGCACCTTGAATTTTTAAAACTGGCTTAACCGGGGACGGAACTCTTGGTGGTCCCTGGATGACTACTTGGATGGGTCTTTTGTGAAGTATGAGAGTAGATGCACAAGTAGAGAAACCAGACTTATATGCATGCACTAGATTCTTCGAAATTGTGAGAGCACATACCTCTTTTCCCTTCCCACTTGTACTTGCGTGCTTGGGAAAGGGTTCTCTAAAGATAGCTTGGGTAGGCTCGGGTTCCTCAGTGATCTGAAGCCGACCTTCTGCTATCAAGTTCTCAATTTTATTAAGCAAGGAGAAGCACTGCTTTGTATCATGGCCTTTGAGCCGATGATACTTGCAAAATCGGTTTAAAAATTCCCCTTTGGAAGTGACTCCCTCAAGAATTTCAGGGAGTTCGATCATTCCTTGGGCAAGTAGGAGGTTTAGGACCTCCAACACAGGTTGCCCCAGTGGAGTATACTCCCGTATTTCAAAGGGTTTTTGAAAATTTTTCTCCCTTTTATTTTCAAATTTTTCAAAGTTTTTTGAAGTGCTTGTCGAGCTTGGATCCACCCGGACATTGGCGATTTTATGGGGCTTTGCCCCTTTATCCATGGTGGGTAGCCCATAAGTGTTGGGCTTCTCCAAGCGAGTTTTTGAAACCATGCTCCCTTTCCACAGATGATCATAAATCTCTTTTCTCAAATTTGTTTCAAAAAGAGATGCTTTTTTATCAACTTGTGGAAAGTTGAGATTTCGTGAAGGGAGAGAAGGGGTTTCAACTCATTTTTAAAGTTATCCAGGATGAGCATGACTGCGCATCCTTCGGATATTGGCTCTCGCACTTGTCCAAAGAGAGACCTCTAATGAACGATAAACGTATGCAGGTCTTCGTTCATGCCTTGTTTTGCATCCCTCAACATGTTTAAAGTTGGCGTGACTTCTACGTTATGCGAGAATCTTTGCATAAAGCAGTTCGCTAACTCTTCAAAAATGACGAACTGGCTAAGGTCGTAGGAAGCCAGCCATTTGACAGATGTGCCTTTGAGGGACAAAGGAAACCAATACACCCATTTCATCAAGTCCTTTTTCTTGTGGGCTCGACGAGAGAAAAGTTGCAAGTGAGACCTAGGGTCTCCCATGCCATCATACCGATGGAAGTTCGGTATTTCAACGTCACTATCTGTTTCATAGTCTGCATGTAAGAAATCAGATAGGGCGTAACTCCTTTTCTCTTTGTTTTGCCCTCTCAACAGCTGTTGTAGGGCTTTACGGTCCTTGTGTGTGAAGGACTCGTGGTATTGGTTGCTGAGGAGTCCCTTAGGTAGCTCGAGAGAGGCTGGGATTCGGATGTGTTTAGGGACAGGTAGGGGTGCTGGACGACTGGTTTATGGGTGCTTTTAGGGAAGGTAGGTTGGGTGTTAAGGTGCTAAGGTGACAGGCCGGGTGGAGTTGGAGTGGGGTATGGTGAAGGGGTGCTGGCCGGGTAGAAGGTGGTGCTGGCTGGGAAAGATGGAAGGTGTTGTTGCTTTGGGGAAGGGATAGTTATGCTGGCCGGGAATGAAGGGAGGATGGCAGGTGGTGCTCGGCTGGGAGCGAAGAGGATGGCTGATGGTGGTGCTCGGCTGGGAGAGATGGAGCTGCTGGTCGAGTGGAAGGAAGGTGGAGCTGTTGGCCGGGTGGAAAGGAGGTGGTGCTTGGCTGGGAAGGAGGCGGTAGGTGGTGTTGGTGGCCGGGTGGAAGGGAGGTGGCAAGTGCTGCAGGTGGAAGGGGAGTGATGAAGTTGCCGACTGGGAATGAAGGAAGATGATGGAGTGAGATGGAGCTCCTCGCCGAAGGTGAGAGGGGTTCCCAATGAGTGCTGGCCGAATGAGAGTGGGATGGGTGCTGGGGGGATAAGGGAGCTAGGTCGGTTGGTTAGTGGGTGGCTGGGTCTAGTTAGGAAGCAAGGTCGGTTGGGCTTCTAATAGCTAAGATCGGTTAGGCTTAGCTAATTAGGGAGTGGCTGGGTCTAGTTAGGAACCAAGCTTAGTTAGGTGGGCTGGGGGCCAGATATTTATATTAGGTGGGCTGGGATATATTGTGGGCTAGATATTTTATGGTTTAGGATGGGGGTGGCTGCAACTAGTTTAGGTCGGTTTAGGGGATATTGTGGGTTGGGCTAATGGTTTGGGGTAGGTTGGTTAGGTGAGCTGGGTTTAGTTGGGTGAGGGACTTAGTTAGGTGAACTAAGGTTAGCTTAGGGCTAGTTGGTTAGGGTCTAGGTGGTCCAACTAGGCGAGGTCAGCTAGGTGAAGTGGGTGTGGTTTTGGGTGAGAAGAGATAGGTCTAGACTAGGTTTGGGTTAGGTTTAGGAAAAATGGCTAGGTGAGATAGGCTAACTTAAGGCTAAGTTTAGGAACCACCTCTTGGAACCGGTCCACCACTTTAGTTGTAGCCATATTCAAGTTGGTGCAGCCCTAGGTCAAGTGTAGGTGCATACAAGCTTGAACCCATACTCTTGGTTAAACCCACAAGGCTAACCTACTTTGACCAAAAAAGTCAAGCCTACCAACTTTCTCACTCTTACTTTACGGCCCTTTTCTCTCTCTACCCAAGGTTTCCAAGAGCATTCACGTGAACTTTTGTGGGCCCCTCACCCCCATTTATGGGGAGGTGAAGTGGGCCATGGATATAGATATTGGATTTGGATCTTGGGGTCCAAATCCAAATCCAAATACATTTTTGGGTTTGGATCTGGATATATATGGTCTAGATTCGATCCAAATTTGATTTTTTTTATTCCTTCATGGTGTTTCGAAACAGACGGTTTGTGCGGGGCCTGACTTCACCAGTACTCCGTCTTGCGTTGGGTCTTCACCAACATTTTTGTCAGATCTCCTTCTCACCTTCAGGATTTCATTTTGATCATATTTCTGATATTTGGGGCTTAAATGTCTGAGAATTTGGGGATGCTTTTGACATGAGAGTTGATATGTCGGGCTTGAAGTATGCTTCGGGTCCGGGCTCTCCTTTGCCTTTTCGATCCGCTTTTATCAGGCTAGGAGGCTTTTGGGGCTTTTTCACCCGTTTTTGTGGCTGCTTTTGATCAAGTTGTACCTGTTGGATTCAACTCTTTGCAAAATTGGGACTTGACCCAAGTATGAGACATTTTATATCAAAATGGGGTCTTATACAACATTTGGAGCTTTTACAACTCCTGGGCTTTCGAAAACTAAAAATCTGGTCTTGAAAAGGGGATTTTAAAACCAGGTATGTTTTATGAAAACCTTAGAATTTCGGGGTGTTTAAAGAACCACCACGAACAATGCGTATTGGCTAGTCGATGTTGAGGGTAGGTGTAGACGCGTGAAAATCCCCGTCTCTTTGCCTTTTTCAGGGCTCGGAGTGGATCCTCTCGTGTGTCTAAGGCCTATGTATGCAAACAGGGCGTGCCAGCTAGCTTACCTAAGCTAGCGAAGATATTTTTATACTGACTTCTAAACGTGGCGACAGTGAGCAAGTAAGCTCTTGTCGTCGCAGACCTTCTTGCACCGATGCGCAAGGGTCAATCTGTACGCTTTGCAAAAATCAAGTTTTTGGAGAGAAAAGTCTACGAAGCGGTTCGAGGTGTCTATTTCGGGTCTTTAAGATGTGATTTGCATATTTTAGATCACGTGGATTTGCACGTGCCTAAGTCTTTTCTTTTATCCCTTTTCGGGCCAACTAGTTTGTGTGTTATGAACACTCCACTACATGGGCGAATTCGAGCGGGGCTTGCTTTGATGTAATATGCGTCCTACCTCGTGGTATGGCGTAGATGCAATGCAAACTCACGCTACTCCAAAGGGAAAACCCGAAATGTAAAGACAATATTGAAGGAAAATGACTGAAGGGAAATAACCGAAGAGAAATAACCGAAGGGAAATAACCGAAGGGAGATATGTATATAGGTTATGTATATGAGCCCTTACTCGGGTCTTTACAAATAAGAGTGAAGGCTCAATGTGGGTGCGTGCTTGAATTGAAAGACTTACACACACGACATGAAATTAAACCCAAATATAAATTGCAATATGGCCTTGACTAAGGTCTTGGGAGTAAGAGCGAAGGCTTAATGTGTGTGAAAGTGCTTGAATTGAAGTACTACACACACGACATGAATGAAACCCAAATATAACTGCAATAAGGCCTTTACTAAGGTCTT
This sequence comes from Brasenia schreberi, assembly GCA_036023115.1. Lineage (NCBI taxonomy): Eukaryota > Viridiplantae > Streptophyta > Magnoliopsida > Nymphaeales > Cabombaceae > Brasenia > Brasenia schreberi. The sequence continues at coordinate 8,373,442 of JAYKKT010000041.1, forward strand.
GGGAGTAAGAGCGAAGGCTCAATGTGTGTGAAAGTGCTTGAATTGAAAGACTTACTCACACGCATGAAATGAAACCCAAATAGTAATAGGTCGGCCCTTACTTGGGTCTTTCAAATAAGAGCGAAAGCTCAATGTGTGTGAGAGTGCTTGAATTGAAAGACAACGCACCCAACTTAAACAAAAACCCTTCGAAAATGAAAGTATATATACACACTTATGTATTAGGGGCTGATTAGGCCCGTGTGTGTTCAAAATCGTGCACGACTAAGAGAGTGCACGTGTGTGGTTGTGCCAAGCCACGTTATTACAAGCGGGGGGAGACTATGCTCCGTTATTACAACCCCGTATCAAATTGAATCTCAAGCAAGTATACAACTAAAGACCGAGTTTAGACACTTACGAGTAGCTGGTCCGTAGAGGTCTTGCTTGAGCGTAGGCTTGGCCTTCGCCTTGGGCTGCAAACGGGAGCTTCGCGAGGATAGGTGACCAAAGGTGCTGGCCGGCTGCAAGTGGGTGTCGCCTCGATGTGGGGGGTTAAAGGGGCTGGACCAAGTGAGTTTCTAGGGTCACTGGGAGAGTCGAGTGTTTAGGGAGACTGGACCTAAAGGGGAGTTTGTGGGAAGGCCGAATGGGACACCTAGGGGAATGGTGATGACTGGCCGAATGAAGGAATAGTCGGTTGGAGTGGCCGACTAGGAAGATGTGGTGGTGGCGGGCTGTTAGGATGACTAAGGTTGGAGTGTGGAAAGGTAGCTAGTTAGGTGATGGGGCTAGGTGATAGTGGGGATAGTAGGTGTAAGGGAGTGTTATGGGCAGGTCTTAGGAAATCTAATAGGGTGGTCGGGTGTAGTTGAGGGGAGTTAGGTAGGGGCAAATGGCTGGGGCGGCTAAGGTTTGGCCGAGTGGGAGTGGTGGCGGCGAGGGGCTGTTGTGTAGGTAAGGTGATGGTATGGTGGGTGGTTGGGAGTGGAGAGGGAGTAGAGAAGGAGTTAGGTAAAGTGCAGGGTACTTACCGAATGGGGAGAGGCGGTGGAAGGCAAAGAGAAGCAACCGGATGTGGGAGCTTGGCTGGTTCGGTTGGGTGAAGGTGGTGGTGTCCGGCTGGGGGATGGTGGTGGATGGAAGAGGGAAGGTGGCGATGCAGGTAGAGCTGGTGGAGCAGGTGGAGAGTGGAGCAGGCGGGCAGGTGGAGAGTGGTCCCGGCTGGGCTGGAAAGGGATGGTCTCGGCTGGGTGAGGTGAGGGCTCTTGCTTCCAAAACCCGCCCCAAAGGGGGGGGGTTTAAATAGGGGATGGGTAGGTCGGTTAGGGCTGGGCTTGGGGTAGTGGTTAGGTAGTTTAGGTAGGGTGGTATGTAGATAAGGTGGGCTGGAAAGGGTTGGGCCAGATATTTTGAAAACTAGGGGTTTGGGTAGATTGTGGGCTAGGGGTGGTTTAGGGGTTTAGGGCTAGGTTAGGTGGTTGGGTTTTAGGGTGAGGTTTAGTGAGCTAGGTTAGGTGATTAGGCTAGGTTTAGGCTAGGATTAGGGAAATTAATCTAGGTTTAGGGAAGGATTAGGGAAGTGGGTTAGGTGATTAGGTTGGGATTAGGCCGGGATTAGGGAAGTAGGTTAGGTGATTAGGTTCAGATTAGGGGTGGATTAGGGGTTTAGGCTAGGATTAGGCGTTTTGGGTTAGGTTTAGGTGAAGGAGCTCCCTTAGCATGGCCCATAGACCTTGACCACCTCATGTTGGTGCAGCCCTAGGTTAGGTTTTAGCTAATTACAAGCTTAAACCCACTCAATTAGGCTAACCCACATGATTAACCCCAAACTTGACACACAAGTCAAGCTTAATTACAACACTCTTGATATTTTCCATCCCCACTCTCTCTCATGCCCAATATCCCACGTGAATTTCAAGTGGGCCATGGATATGGATATTGGATTGGATCTCTGGATCCAAATCCAAATCCAAGTCCACATATGGGTTTGGATTGGGATCTGAATATATATGGTCCAGATCCAATCCAAACTGAACTCTGACTCCTTCGAGCTGGGTTCGAAACGGACGATTCGTGCGGGGCCTGACAGCATCAGTACTCCGTCTGCGTTGGGTCTTCGCCAACATAGTCGTCCGCCTCCGTTTCTGCCTTCCGGAGATGACTTCAAATGCTATTTTGATAAGAACAGGGTCTTGAACATTCGAGATCCTGGGGGTGTGAATCAGATACAAGAGTTGCTGTGCCAGGCTCGACCTGTGCTCCGGTTCCGAGCTCTTCTTAGCTCTCTTGGTCCTGTCTTGATCGGGCCAAGCCGCTTCGGGGTTTCAAAACATGTTTTAAAAAGGTTTTAAAAGCTATAATGTATGTTTTCGAAATATAGAGTTCAAAACGTATGTACAGGGTTGTCTGGAAGGCTCCTAGGTTTCCAGACTCAAAAATGGCCCTTTGGGGCTGCTTGTACAAAACCAGGTTTGTTTTAAGAAGTTCGTGGGATTTCGGGGTGTTTACAGTAGGAACTTAGCCGACCCTATGAATGCTCAATTTTTAAAAAAATACTACGTGTAGGGTCTAAGCTAAGCCCTATTTCGAAAATATTTTGAAAACCTCCTTTTGAACTTCGTGAATAAGGATCAAAGCAAATCGTGCAACCCTGAACGAGAGACTCGATTGCTTGTGAAAAAGCAGAGTTTTCCAAAACCAATGGGTCACATTTCAAAAATCCTTCTTACAAAAGAAGGCCTGGTTCAAAATAACAAGATACTTGCAAGTAGTATGTACTATTTCTAAATAGTCTGATTTGGGATGAATCAAGTAGATCCTTGGGATAAGTTCTTCCCCGTTTGTTTCTCTTCCCCAAAAGGAAAACTTGGCCAAAAAGGAAAAGGGAAATCCCTGCAAAGTGAAAGTTGAATCAAAAGAAAAATCGTGTATTCTATGGAAAAGAGGGAATAAAGAAAAAATACTCCCAAAGGGAGACCCTCTACAAAAAACAGAAAAAAGGCCAAAAAGATCAAAAAGAGCAGTTTTCCGCCTCTATACCTCAAACCACGGGACACTCCAAAAGGAACCGTGGTAAACTCTTTCCATCCCTGCGACTTATCCCAAGGTGAAGAAAGGTTCATTCTAAGGAATCCTAAAGTAAAAATAGGATTTGCTTACTTGAATCTCATCTTGTTTGAGAGTTAGACATCTGAGAAAGGTGTAGGAATTTTGAAATATGGCTTGATTTTTTTATAAAACCTTCGCTAGATTAGCGAGTGTCAAGAATTAAGTAAAGGGAAAACACGAAAAGCGGAAATCCTTAGGATTGAAGCTAAAAGGAGCTTTCCTCTTTCAAAAACAAAGTTTAGAAAATCCTCGAACATCGAGCAACATAAGACCAGCTCACTTAGTGCATCAGGTCTTCATAAGACTCCCAAGTTCGACAATTACATCAAGTCTCTAGGAGACCATACTTCCTAGTATATCATCCCATGCCACTCATTTATATTCACGCATGGGCATTTACATCAATCCCATTCAGGACTAGCACCATCTTAGGCAAAGTCCCCTTTGCTAAAAAATTCTCTCATACTGGTCTTAAAATAAATGTTTTCTCAAAACTAGGATGATCCCATATTCTCAAGGACGAATCCAGGGAGAAAGCAAACAGGGGTGTTGTCATCTTTGCCATTATCCAAATCAATTTGGATAATGCCAAAGAGGGGCATTTGTAAACACCCTAAAATAAAATCATTTCATAAAACCAATACCTGGTTTTGAAAACCCATTTCAAAAACCCATAGTGAGTTTTCGAAAACCCAGGAGCTTCTAAAAGCTTGTAAATTTTGTTTTGAAACCCCGGTTAAATGTGGATTTCTTAAACTCGTGCAAAGTCCCAATTCTATAAAAGAGCCAAAATGGAACAGGTGAAGCAGGAAAGACGACGCATGATCAAGAAGCAGCCCAGAAAGCAGCTCAAAAGGGCCAAATCGAAAGCAACCTCAAAAACAGATTCTGAAACCCAAAGGAAGCACCCTGGCTTGATAAAAACCAGGTTCAAAAGGCGAAAAGAATGCCCAGGTCTGAAGCAGACCGCAAGCCTATAGCACCTAAAAGCCAAATCAAGCATCCTCATCCAAGCAACAGAAATCTGAACCAGAAAAGATAAAAATCGAGCAGAAATAGAGTTTAGAAAGGCGAAGAGTCTAGACGACAAAATTGGGGAAAACCCAGCACCAGACGGTGTTGAGGAAGCTAGGGCCCACACAAAACGTCCGCCTCGAAAAGCCAAGAAGGACCATCCAGAGAAAATTTGGATTGGATCTGGACTATATATATCCAGATCCATATCCAAATAGTGTTTGGATTTGGATTGAATCCACATAGTGTTTGGATTTGGATTGGATCCAAATAGTATTTGAATTGGATCAAATCTAGATCCAAATAAATGTTTGGATTTGAGTCAAATATGGATCCAAAATATCTGAGATCCAGACCCAAATAGTGTTTGGATTGAATCTGGATTCCAAGACTCAAATCCAAAAGTCATATCCAAGATCCACCTCATTTGCCTATAAATAGAGGTAAGGGGGTCCCAAAATAGTTCACGTGAAAGTGCTTGGAGGAGTTTGGAGAAGAGAGAGAAAGGTTAAGGTGAATGTTTAGTGCTTAATTTCATTTTTAGTGGGTTAAGCTTTGTGGGCTAAACAAAGGGTTAAGCATGGGCTGCACCAAGGTGAACCAAGGTGGACCGATTGTAAGAAGGACTCGAAGTGGGCTGGACCGTGGCGACGTAGACCTAACTGAACCCCTTGAGGTAAGCCTAAAACCTAACCTAGCCCTTCTCCCTCTACCCCTCTAAACCACACCTAATCCCACTACCAGCCACCACCTAATCTCACCGCCCTACTTCACTCCCCATCCCAGCCAAACCGCTTCAAACTCCACCGCCATAACCCCCCAACCAAGACCCTCACTCCCGACCGCCTAGCGCGCTACCCGCGCCCGCTCCACGCGCCCCGCACACCACCCGCGTGCCCCCTGCGCGTCCCTCACTCCCTGATGCCCTAGCACCATCTACAGCGCGTGCCAACTGCGCGCGCCCCTTTTGCCGTCCCGCGCCCCTGGCTGTCCTTAGCGCCGCACGCCTGCCAGCCGACTCCCTCCTTTTCCACCGACCTAACATCCTACCATCCCATACCATACCCCATCCTAGCTTAGCACCCTCCCCCCATACCACCTCAGCCACCTTGCCGTTAGTTCCTTTGCATACCCCAAACAAACCCCACAACCCACCTTGTCGTGAACTCTCTTAAGCCCACGTGACTCATCACCCTCCTAGCATAAGCTCGGTCAGCCACTTCACGTCTCAAGCCCTAAAGAAGACATTTTCGTGGCTGCCAAAGTGAACCAAAGCCCATGTAGATTGGAGTGAACCAAAAGCCCGAATAACTTGTAAGTGTTTAAAATTCGGTATTTACATTACTCCTTTCATATTCAATTTAATTCGGATACGGGGTTGTATTAATGGAGCATGGTCTCCCCCCGGGATGTAATATTGATGCTTGACACACGAGACACATACGTGCACTTGAGCCTTAGCTCTTATCTCGTACCCGAGACACATACGTGCACTTGAGCTTTAGCTCTTATCTCGTACACCAAGCACCCACGTATACAATTGAGCCTTCGCTCTTACTCCAAAGACTCTAGTAAGAGCCATATAAGCTACAATTTCATTCAGGTTGTTACTTTAAGTCGTGTGAGTTTGTCATTTCAATTCCACACTTGAACACAAGGGACACCCGAGCTCTTGCTCAAACACTCTCACGCACATTTTGGCCTTGGCAACCCTTAAGATATAGTCCTATCTATATACTTTCAGCTGCGTGAGTTTTCCCGGTTCAGTATGTCTTTACATTCCGGGTTGTTAATTTTAAGTCGTGTGAGTTGTCTTTACATTTATACACAACACACATGCACACATTAAGCCTTTCCACTCTTATATCTATATTTCTCCGTTCTGCAAGTTAAATTTCAGTCATGTGTGTGAGTTGTCTTTCAATTTATACACCACACACACGAACATGTTGATGCCTTTGGCTCATATATATATACGTATTTCTCATTCCGCACTTTATATTTAACTTTTAAATTCAAGTTGCGTGAGTCGTCTTTTAATTTATACACAAACACACATGCACACATTGAGCCTTTCCGCTCTTATATCTATATCTCCCTTCCGCAATTTTCCTTTTGCAATTTACATTCAAGTCATGTGAGTTGCATTCAATTTGGGTATTTCCCTTCAGCTATGTCTTTCAATTTTGGGTTTTACATTCAAGTTGTGTGAGTTGCATAGCATATCCGTCAAACTCAAGATAGTGCGTATACTTGCATTCAAAGAAGCCCCGAATACCTAGTGCAAACACGTCAATCTTAGGCTACTTGATATACACACATCTCGCCTAAGTAGATAAAACTTAAAGACTTGGATACGTGCAACCCTATGTAAATAAAATCTGCAAATAAGCATATAAATCGATCAAATACTTTCGTATTTTTTTCAAAAGTCCATGCTTGTTCAAAATTGATATTTTCTAAAGCGTTTAAACCGACCCTTGAGCACCGGTTCAAGAAGGTTTACAACGAAAAGATCTCACTTGTCCACAGTCGCCCCATAAGTCAGATATTTCAAAAATACTTTGCTAGTTTGAGTAAGCAATTTTCACGTATCTACAGGCAGCTTCAAGGATCATTCCATAAACTATGGTCGTGATGCACTTAGATAGGACACAAAGAGTTAAAAAATTTCCAGAAAATATTTTCAAACTAACCATACCTAAAAGGACAAACATGACAAGAAGTATGGATAAATTACCATATAATGAACCATAAAAACCTCAACATTGTTAACGTAAGTAATTCAACTTAAGCTAGAAATAATGACATCACACAACAGCCCACTTCTACCCATAAACAAAAATTCAGGTCTCACATGCAATTTTAACGTTCATACATGTGGTTCACAAGGAAACCTTATTCTTGTATGGGAACATGGTTCCGATGTGTTGACAAAACCTCATCTGCGAACATGTAGGACTGAAACTTGCAAAGCTGGTTGTAAGATCATTTTGGTTTTAAGGTGGCTGGACCTTGCAATTTTGCGTGTTACCAATCCATGATGATCCCCAAAAAGGGCCAGATTTTTGGAGTCCCAGAAGGCAATATCGCAACCAGCTGAAGGTTGCCATGGTCACCAAGGTGTGTATGGAAGCACAAACCATGTTTTCAGAAACACCATCTCGAGCATAAGGTCTTGGCAAAAAGTACCTCTGAGGATGGCGCTTTAATGTAGTGTAACGGTCGGAGTTCGATGCTAGCACGTCCCAAGGCCCCAACAAGATGAGTTGGCACCACCACAGCACATAAACAGAAGAGGCTGTTGGCTGTTCACTGAAACTGTAACTACACCTCTGGTTTCCTCAAGCTTGGCCCGGAAACAGAAGTAAACGTAAGGAGATATTAACAAAAAGCAAACAAACAGCAAAAAGAGATCTTGGAGAAACAAACTTGCAACGTCTGCATTGAAACAAATAAGTTCAGAAATAACCTTCCTAGTGACATTTTTTGTCAACTGGTGAGCCGATTCCTCGATATTCCCAGGAAAATACCAACTAAACTAATAAATCCTCTCCAAAATTACAGAAAAAATTCAAACTTATGAAAAATTCACTAATCGGTGGTCCCAACAACAACAGAGATGTAATTTATAACAAAAAACAGAACCGAGAAAGCTAATAAATGTTAGATCCATAATCACTAATGATGGCAACTACAGCCAATAACCGGAAAATCATCCATCTCAATATCACAATTTGACAAAGAAGCAGGAGCATCCATTGCTTCAATTCAAGCAAAATTACGGGGTCAGAAAGAACACCAAGATCATGAAGAGTCACCTAACTATCGTCGTCATCGACATCGTCGGCTTCCACGCCATCATCATCTTCGTCATCTTCGTCGTCATCGTCTCCATTCCGCGCCATATCAAATGGGCCGGAATGTGCTGTCCTGCGCCGCGTCCAAGAAGGAAGTATGTCGTCATCGACATCGTCGGCTTCCACGCCATCATCATCTTCGTCATCTTCGTCGTCATCGTCTCCATTCCGCGCCATATCAAATGGGCCGGAATGTGCTGTCCTGCGCCGCGTCCAAGAAGGAAGTATGTTCGCCGGATCGACTTCTAGCAATGGATCGTCCGAGAAATCACTGTCCTCATCTTCGCTTTCGCTGCCTCTTGCATCACTGTCTGAATCGTCTGCGCTGTCACTCTCAACAACCATCTTCCCCTTTCCTTTATCCATCACTACCTCCTTGCCCTTTCCGTTTGCGGACGAAATCTTCCCCTTCGTATCAAATCTGGGCTTCTTCTTGGGCTCTTCATCTTTGCCTGCGGAATCGGAACCGAACTCTTCTTCTTGGTTGTCGTTGTCGCCGTTTGGAGGACTGAGATGGTGCTTCAGATCGGTATGGTCGGGTTCGGTAGCTTTCACTGGTATGGATGAGATGACGTTCTCGGACTCCGAGAGGATCACCGGTATCTTCCCTTTCAGATCGTCAGATTTCTCTCTCAGCGCTTTTCTTTTCGCCGATATGGCTTGACGATCCATCTCCGTATTATCCGCCATAGCAGAGGGAGATAGGATTAGGGTTTTGGGTGCGGTTATGGGGTTTTAGTGTTCTCCTTTCTTTTTCACGATGCGCACCAGAAGAGTAGCTTCTGCCGAAGAGCAATTTGGGGTACCAACGAATCGCTTAAAACGAAACCGGAAAAGGGGAGACTCGTTAGGGCCAATCACACGATATGACCGTCTCGAAATTGGAAAGGAGGAAAAGAAAAAGAAAATAACCGTTGGGGAGGTTCAATACACAAGACCCTCCTCAAAACGCGTTTGCGCCCACAACCATGTACATTTTTTGTCTGGGTATAAATTTTTCAAAATGGGTGGAAGCTAACCTACCTCCTTTGCTAATGTTAAAAGATAACATTTAGTAGCATTCGTTAAAAAAAATATCTTAGCTCAATTTGAAGTTTCAAGAGACCTAGTATAGGATAATGGTACCCCATTCAAAAATGAGAAGATGAAAAAGTTATATAATACCTCTGGCATTACTAACACTTCGCCCTATTACCCTAAAGGCAATGGCCAAACCGAAGCCACAAACAAAACCCTCATAAGCATCATTGAGAAAACTTTAGAGAAGGGTAGGACATGGCATAAGAAGTTGTATGAAGCCTTATGGGACTTCTATCCGATCACCCACAAATGCCACACCATTCAAGTTGGTCTATAACACAAATGCCATACTACCCATTCATACCAAATTGCAGTCATTTCATACATCTCCCATAGAGACCCTACTGTAAACACCCCAAAATCCAAATATTTTCCAAAACCAAATGCCTGATTCGAAAATAAGCTCAAAAAGCAAGTTTGGAGATTTCAAAAACTCAGGAACTCAAATCCTTCAAAACTCTATTTTCCAACCCTGTTTGAAACATAAAAAAATCTCAAAAGTGGACGAAAGTCCTATTTTTACAAAAAACCAGACGAACAGATGAAGCCTGGCTCAAAACAGTTGCAAAAGATTCAAAAAGCTCAAAGGTCAAGCCCAGCCCGATGAAAAGAGAATTTCAAAGACGAAAAAGAAGCCCAGGCCACGAGTGTACTTCAAGACTGAAGCATCGAAGGCCAAGCCGAAAGCACATCTGAAATCAAGAGCATTACTAACACTTCGCCCTATTACCCTAAAGGCAATGGCCAAACCGAAGCCACAAACAAAACCCTCATAAGCATCATTGAGAAAACTTTAGAGAAGGGTAGGACATGGCATAAGAAGTTGTATGAAGCCTTATGGGACTTCTATCCGATCACCCACAAATGCCACACCATTCAAGTTGGTCTATAACACAAATGCCATACTACCCATTCATACCAAATTGCAGTCATTTCATACATCTCCCATAGAGACCCTACTGTAAACACCCCAAAATCCAAATATTTTCCAAAACCAAATGCCTGATTCGAAAATAAGCTCAAAAAGCAAGTTTGGAGATTTCAAAAACTCAGGAACTCAAATCCTTCAAAACTCTATTTTCCAACCCTGTTTGAAACATAAAAAAATCTCAAAAGTGGACGAAAGTCCTATTTTTACAAAAAACCAGACGAACAGATGAAGCCTGGCTCAAAACAGTTGCAAAAGATTCAAAAAGCTCAAAGGTCAAGCCCAGCCCGATGAAAAGAGAATTTCAAAGACGAAAAAGAAGCCCAGGCCACGAGTGTACTTCAAGACTGAAGCATCGAAGGCCAAGCCGAAAGCACATCTGAAATCAAGAGCATTACTAACACTTCGCCCTATTACCCTAAAGGCAATGGCCAAACCGAAGCCACAAACAAAACCCTCATAAGCATCATTGAGAAAACTTTAGAGAAGGGTAGGACATGGCATAAGAAGTTGTATGAAGCCTTATGGGACTTCTATCCGATCACCCACAAATGCCACACCATTCAAGTTGGTCTATAACACAAATGCCATACTACCCATTCATACCAAATTGCAGTCATTTCATACATCTCCCATAGAGACCCTACTGTAAACACCCCAAAATCCAAATATTTTCCAAAACCAAATGCCTGATTCGAAAATCAGCTCAAAAAGCAAGTTTGGAGATTTCAAAAACTCAGGAACTCAAATCCTTCAAAACTCTATTTTCCAACCCTATTTGAAACATAAAAAAATCTCAAAAGTGGACGAAAGTCCTATTTTTACAAAAAACCAGACGAACAGATGAAGCCTGGCTCAAAACAGTTGCAAAAGATTCAAAAAGCTCAAAGGTCAAGCCCAGCCCGATGAAAAGAGAATTTCAAAGACGAAAAAGAAGCCCAGGCCACGAGTGTACTTCAAGACTGAAGCATCGAAGGCCAAGCCGAAAGCACATCTGAAATCACGAGCAATCCAAGTCAAAAAAACAAAAGAAAGAGTTGAAACAGAGTCCAGAAAGACGAAAAGAAGCTCGGATGACAAAATTGGGAAAAACTCAGCATAAGACGGAATCTTGATGAACTCAGGACCCGCACGAAGCGCCCAGCTCGAAACGCCAGGAAGGATTGAAGAAGAGAAAAATTTGGATCGAATTTGGATCCCGATACCCAGATCCAGATCTAAGATCCATATCCAAACAAGGCTCGAATTGGATCCGAATTTTAGAACCCAATAAAGATCCATATCCAAATAAGATGCCTATAAAAGGACGTGAGAGGGCTGGCCTTGGAGAGGAATTTTTCCAGCATTTTCACGCCTCTCCACTTGGGGAAAAGAGAGAGAGAGAGAGAGGAAGGTCAACAAAAGGGGCTGACCTTCCCCTCTTGTTTCGTGAGATTATGGGTGAAAGTTGTGGGTGGGCTGGGTTTGTAGATCACGGCTTGTACATGGCTGAAAGGAAATGAAATCTGGCAGCATTGGATGGCCCTTGCTTGGTGAGGATTGGTTGCGTGGGAACCAAGGATCAAACGACTGAAATGTTGTCAAGGTAAGTCCCCTAGTTCCTGCCCAAAACCATCTCTTTTCTCACCTCTCTAAACCACCTAGACCACTAACGACAAGCCACAGCAAAGTCCAGCCAAGGAGCTGGCCGAACTTCACTAAAAGGGCTGACCTAGTTCTACCTAAGACCATCCTAACCTAGGACCATACCCAGCTCGGCCATTGGCTGGCCGAGCTCACCTTAGATCTGTCTTAAAGAAAATCCTAACCTAAAAACCACTACCCAACTCATTTCCTAACCCAAAAACCACTCCCAAAAACCTGGCAAAAACCGAGTGTCTAAAACACTCGGTTCCCTCCTCTTGTCGAACCCATCCTCACCCATTTAGCTTGGTCCATAGTGGCCGAGCTCATCTTAGGTCTATCCCTAACATTAAACCATTACCCAAGTTAGACCCTAACTAAAAGAAAAAAAAAACCCACTCTAAACCTACCTAGCTCGGCCACCCTTTTGGCCGAGCCATTCCCTTAGGATCTCACCCGAGATCAACCGTCTAATATCAGCCAAAGCTCGACCACCATTTGGCTGAGCTCTTTCCTTAGGATTCACCTTAGATCCTTCTCCAAAAACCTGCCCAGCTCGGCCACCCTTTGGCCGAGCATTACCCTAGAACTCACCTTAGGATCTCCCCTAAGATCATTCACTAATCCCCACCCAAGCTCGGCCATTAGTTGGCCGAGCATTCCATAGTGTCTCACCTAAAATAATCCCGTAGACACCACCTAACTCGACCATTAGTTGGTCGGGTTTTTCACTTAGGACCTTGGTCTAGCTTTTAACCAAAACAACCCGCCTAGACCTGACCCAGATCCATTAGTTCTCACCCTAGATCTGTCGTGTCTAAGTCCAAAAACCATAGCACCTTAGTGTGTCAACCTAGCCCAGGTCACGATCTAGGATCAACCTCCCACGCAGCTGGTCATTTCGTAGAGAAAGGTCCATCCAACGGCTATATCCAAGGTCAGATTTCGCTGATAAAGAAAGTCTAAGCAGATGACGTGTAAGTGCTCGAACCTGATCTTTACGTTGTTTCAAATTCAATTAAATTTGATACGGGGTTGTAATAATGGAGCGTAGTCTCCCCCCGAGATGTAATATTATGGTTTGAAACACGAATCACACACGTACACTCGAGCCTTTCCGCTCTTATCTGCACACCTTTTGCACACAAAATGGGCCTCAACAGCCCATAGGATATAGCTCTATTTATATACATTCAGCTGGGTTTTAAGGTTCAAGTCGTGTGAGTTATCTTTCATTTTATACACTCAAAGCACTCACTCACATTGAGCCTTTCCGCTCTTACATATATATACGTATTTCCCCTTTTCAGCTGGGTTTTTAAGGTTCAAGTCGTGTGAGGTGCCCTTTCAATTTATACACTCAAAGCACTCACTCACATTGAGCCTTCTCGCTCTTAAGATATAGCTATATATATATATTTTCCCTTTCGCATCTAAGATATAGCCATATTTCCCTTTCTGCTATTTCCCTTCTACTATGTCTTTAAATTCCGGGTTTTTCCTTCAAGTTGTGTGAGTTTGCATTGCATATCCGCCACACTCGAGATAGGGAGCATACTTGCATCGAACCAGATTGATCAAATCGTGTAGTACTTGCCTTAAATTGAGCACTAGATGCACACGACTACACGCCAAAATTGGCTAAAACCCGAGAGACATAGGAGCGCATAGATCCCATGTATAAAAATTGCAAATTTGACAAAACCAATCGATAAAACACTTTCAAAGTTTTCAAAAGAGTCGTTTTTGTGTAAAATCGAGTTTTTCTAAAGCGTACAGACTAACCATTGCGCACCGGTGCAAGAAAGTCTGCGACGAAAAGAACCCACTTGTCCACAGTCGCCCCAAAAAGTCAGATATTTTCAAAAATTACTTCGCTAGTTTGAGAAAGCTAGCTGGCATGCCCTTTTTAAAGTGACGTAAGCACGGAAAGATTCGCTTCAGGCCTAAGAACCCGGAGACGAGGATTTTCCGTGTCTACAGATTTGGCACACCCGGTGGGACCTGGGTCTTTAGGAAAAATCGATACAAAACAAACCAATCTCTAAAAAAATCATTTTTTCAAAGTGTTTTTAACTCTTTGTCTTCTTGCATTTCATAGTTGGATTTAAAAGCATCGGAGTCATGTCGAGTTCAGACTCCAATGAAGTGTCTAGCCGGTTCTCATGCTCTTCAAGTTCTCATTCTAGAAGATCTTTGAAAAATCGAAAACAAAAAGAGGAAGAGTTAAGAAGAGAATACGAGGCCAAGATCGCTGCCCTCAGCCAAGAGGCTGAAGCAGCTGATTCGTGTTCGTCACATGAAGAACCAATAAAGGCCAAAAAGAAGTTTGGAAAAACTCGTAAACACAAGGAGACCTCCGAGATGGAAGGCAACCAATACCTCGATTCCTTCACTCACAAGGATCGAAAAGCCCTACAGCAGTTGCTAAAGGGGCAAAATAGAGAGAAAACAACGTACGTCCTGTCTGATTTTCTCCCTTTAGATTACGAAACAGACAGTGACGACGAAATACCGAATTTCCATCGGTATGATGGCACGGGAGACCCTAGGTCACACCTACAGCTTTTCTCTCGTCGAGCCCACAAGAAAAAGAAGGACTCGATGAAATGGGTGTATTGGTTCCCCTTATCCCTCAAAGGTACAGCTTCTAAATGGCTGGCTTCCTACGATTTGAGCCAGTTCGCAACTTTTGAAGAGTTGGCGAACTGCTTCATGCAAAGATTTTCACACAACATAGAAGTCACGCCTACCTTGAACACTTTGAGGGATACGAAGCAAGGTATGAACGAAGATGTGCATACATTTATCGTTCGATGGAGGTCTCTCCTTGGGCAAGTACGAGAACCCATATCCGAAGGATGCGCAGTAATGCTCATCCTGGACAATTTCAAAACTGAATTGAAAACTCTTCTTTCTTTACATGAAATCTCTACTTTTCACAAACTGATTAAAAAAGCATCTCTTTTTGAGACAAATTTGAAAAAGGGGGTTTACGACCACCTGTGGAAAGGGAGCGTAAATTCAAAGACTCGCTTGGAAAAGCCCGACAATTACGGGCTACCCACCATGGACAAAGGGGAAAAACCCCACAAGATCTCCAATGTCCGGGTAGATCCAAGGCTGGCAAGCACTTCAAAGAATTTCGAAAATTTTGAAAACAGAAAAGACAAACAAATACAAAAACCATTTAAAAAACGGGAGTACACTCCGCTGGGGCAACCTGTGTCGGAGGTCCTAGACCTCCTACTCGCCCAAGGCATGATTGAACTCCTTGAAATCCCTGAGGGAATCACTTCCAAAGGGAGGTTTTTGAATCGATTCTGTAAGTACCATCGGCTCAAAGGCCATGATACAAAGCAATGTTTTTCCCTCCTAAACCAAATCAAGAACTTGATAGTAGAGGGCCGGCTCCAAGTCACTGAGGAACCGGAGCCTGCCCAAGCTATTTTCAAAGAACCCTTCCCCAATCACGCAAGTACCAATGGGAAGGGCAAAGAGGTATGTGCTCTCACGATTTCAAAGAGTCTAGCGCGTACATATAAGTCTGGTTTTTCCACTTGTGCATCTACACTCATCCTTCATAGGAAACCCGCCCAAGTAGTGATTCGGGGACCACCAAGAGTTCTGTCTCCAATTAAACCAGTTTTGAAAATCCAAGGTGCTACAAAATAGTCGATTAGAGCCATCTTAAGCGCGAACCCTACGTTGATCGTGGGGGAAGTGACAAGATCCGGGAGGATCTATCAACCCCCACATCTGCAAAATGCTAAAAAAGTGGTCAGTGTGCTTGGCCCTTCAAAAGCGTGTATTCCTGGAGTTCTGCCCAAAATGGACAAAGGAAAAGTCATTTTGAACTTGTATGATTTCGAAAACCATCTTTCAAAGATTCCCATTAACATGTCCATCCTAGAGCTGATACAAACCTCGCTTAGGCATAGACTCGTGTTAGAGAAAATTCTAGAAAGAGCAAAGGTTAGTTCGGACATAACCCTAGAATCCTTGTCCAATCAAGTGGCGTCCATAGGTGCAAAAACACCTATCATGTTTTTAGAAGAGGATCTCGAAAGACCCTACGAAACCCATAATCAGGCCCTACACATCGAGGTGATATTGAATCACCACTCTCTAGATAGGTGCCTAGTTGACGGGGGAGGAGGGCTCAACATCCTTCCGCTTCACATAGCACATCAGATTGGAGTCACCTTGACTTCCATGAACCCAAGCCCCATCGTAATCACTGGATACGATGGAAATGCGTCCAGACCTTTAGGATCCGTTGAACTTCCCATGGAAATGGGAGGGATAGCTCATGTGAGGGTATTCCATGTTTTGGACATCCACCCCCACTACAACCTATTGCTGGGAAGGCCTTGGATACACAGCCTGCATGCTGTGCCATCCACCTTCCATAGGTGTGTCAAAATTCCTTTTGAAAATCAAGTCATTGTGATCCTAAGTGAGAGTCATCCACAGCTTCAGGGGATTCAAAATTCCCCATGCTTTTCAAGTTCCCAGGCCTACGAGGCCAACTCAGGGCAAATCGTGGTCGAGCCACCAAAGCTCACCCTTCAGGTACCTAGGAAGGTTGTACACATCCAGGGGCCGCCCAAGGTTGGCCCACTCAAAACACTAACCATCCCAGGAAAATCCAAGCGTCCACTATTTCCAAAACCCCTGGACAGAAAGCCCTATGTGCATAACATGGACGATAGCAAGTTCCAGGATCACGAATTATATGAAAACTTTTCCAAAAACAAAAAATCGTGGAACATGTTATTGAACATGGGGTATATGCCATACAAAAGTCTAGGGGCACAAAATCAGGGTCTCGTAGAACCCATCTTGCCCAAAGCCAACCAAAGTCGACACGGGATCGGCTACACTCCCAGAATACCACCAGAACCACCCCTTGTGACCACCTGGGTCAAGGGTGCCCTAGAGCCTACCCAAGCAGAAACCTATGATTTAGATCTCTTGTTCGGAGTCTAACTAGTGGCGTTTTTTCTTTGTAGGTATGATGGAAGATCCCTCAATCAAAAATCCAAAAACATTTGAAAAACTCGAAATTCAAAAAATTGAAAAATCCCAAAAACCAAAAACATTTGAAAAAGATCAAAAACTCGAAAAATGGTTGTTTGTATAGTTCCTAAAGTTCTTTCCTTACAAAAATCCAAAAAAATAAAAAATTCGTAAAATACCAAAAACAAAATCTTGTATTTAGCAGCTCCTGATAAAGGTTTTGAAAGAGAAAAGAATTTCGAAAAGAAAGTCCTCTTCATAAGAGGACCAAAATCTTCAAAACCTGCAGAAAATCCAAAACAAAAACCAAGTGTTCGCGAAAACTGTACGTCAAGTCCAAATTCCCTAGGATTCAGAAGTCTTGAGAATGATCGAGGCCCAGAATTGGATTCCCTAGAGGAAGATCCTACTTCTGAGCTCCTTGAATTTCATAAAATTCTTGATTTTGAAAAACCTTCGAAATCAGTAGGAGGGGATTTTATAGAGATAAACTTAGGGAACGATTTAAAACCGAAGCTCATTAAGGTAGGCACATGTCTGCATGAGTATGAAAAAGCATCATTCATTGCATTTTTGAAAGCCTACTTTGATGTATTTGCATGGACATATGAAGACATGCCGGGTATAGACCCGAATGTTGTAGAGCATCGTCTTCCCTTAGATTCAGATGCAAAACCCGTAAAACAAAAGCTTAGAAAGATACATCCGAATGTGCATTCACAAGTCAAAGAGGGTTTAGAAGATCTGTTAAAAGCCGGATTTATAAAACCCATTGCGTATTCTGATTAGTTATCCAATATAGTTGTTGTTCGAAAAACCAGTGGGAAAATTTGAATATGCATCGATTTCAGAAACCTGAATAACCCCAAAAGATAATTTCCCTTTACCAAACATTGATTTGATAGTCGATAGTACTGCAAATCATGAAATGTTTTCATTTATGGATGGCTATTCAGGATATAACCAAATCAAACTAAGCCCACGAGATCAGGCTAAAACTGCTTTCACAACCCCATGGGGCACGTACTGCTATACAGTCATGCCCTTTGGTTTGAAAAATGCTGGCGCCACGTACCAGAGAGCTATGACCTCGATCTTTCACGATCAGATTCATGAGCTCGTAGAGGTATATGTAGATGATCTCCTGGCTAAGTCAAAAACTCGATGCACTCATCTTGCATGCTTACAAAAGATTTTCGAAAGGCTTAGACTTTATAACATAAAGCTAAACCCTCAAAAGTGCGTATTCGGTGTAGAATCCGGTAAGCTTTTAGGATTTATGGTAAGCCAAAGGGGCATAGAAGTTGACCCCTCTAAGTGTAGAGCCATCATAGACATGACTCCACCCTGTAATCTCACGCAGATTTGTAGCCTCCAGGGTCGCCTACAGTCCATTCGCCGGTTTATCTCAAACCTGGCAACTAGATGTGAACCCTTCAATAAGTTGTTAAGAAAGGGTACAAAATTTTTATGGGATGACGAGTGCCAAAAATTGTTTGAAAGGTTAAAGGCGTACTTAGTGAATCCCCCTGTTTTAAACCCTCCAAAACCAGGAAAACCTCTTCTACTTTACATTTCTGTGCATACGAATGCCTTGGGAGCTCTGTTAGCCCAATACGAGGATGACACTCACAAGGAATGTGCCATATACTATCTTTCAAAAACTCTCTTGGCTTACGAAAGGAATTATCAGGCCATGGAGAAGACGTGCTTGGCCCTAGTTTGGGCCTGCCAGAAATTTCGACACTATTTCCTAGATCATGAGATCTGGATAGTGTCCAAGCTTGACCCAATCAAGCACTTATTCGAAAAACCCATTCTCACTGGTAGATTGGGCAAATGGCAACTCCTTCTAATGGAGTATGATTTAAAATACCATCACCAGGTCTCCGTTAAGGGGCAAGCCCTAGCAGACTACGTGGCTGACTTCCCCTTAGAAGATGCGTATCCCACACTCAATGAAATGCCTGATGAAGGCATATTGCAAAACCATTTTCAAAACCACATTTTGGCAAATTCTTTCGAAAACCAAGTGTGGAAGATGCACTTCGACGGGGCACGAAACCAATGAGGGGCAGGTGTCGGAATCATCCTCGTATCCCCTGAAAAGGGAGAGATCCCCATAGCAATTCGCCTAGATTTCGAATGTTCCAACAATATAGCCGAGTATGAAGCACTCATACAAGGTTTGAAAGTTTAGAAAACTCTAGGGGCAGCATGCATCGAGGTTTTTGGAGATTCCCTCCTTGTTATAAACCAAGTTTTAAAAATTTGGCAAGTTCGGAATGAAAAACTGCTTCCATACCACGAGTTGGCCACTCGACTGGTCGAGTCGTTCCAATCGTGTACTCTCACACATGTAGGAAGAGAGGATAATTGCGTCGCTGATGCCCTCTCATCCTTGGGTTCAGCTCTAAGGGTCGATCCCACTTTGGGAACCAGACCCCTTGAAATATGGCACTCACCCACTCCTTCCATACACGATTTGCAAATTTGCCAAAATAACCCTGATTCTGATGAAAAACCTTGGTTTTATGACAAAGAATTTTCTAGAAAATGGGGGATTCACTGAGGATGCCACAGCTAAAGATAAGGCATTCATCCGAAAAATTTTCACCCGATACACAATTTTGAGAGGGGTTCTGTACAAAAAAAGTTTTACTGGCATCTTACTAAGATGCGTCGACCTAGAGGAGGCTAGGACTGTTATGCATGAATTCCACGATGGAGAATATGGAGGTCATGTCAATGCCAACATGATGGCGATGAAAATACTTAGAGCAGGTAATTTTTGGTCTACCCTGAGAAAGGATTGCCACGATCATGTTAGGAAGTGTCACCCGTGTCAAGTGCATGGTCACGCCATTCATATCCCCTCATCATCACTACATTCCGTGGTCAGCCCCTGGCTATTCACCATGTGGGCGTTTGATATCGTAGGACCAATTTTTCCAAAGGCCTCAAACGGACACAGGTTCATTCTAGCAACCACTGAGTATTTTTCCAAGTGGGTCGAAGCCGCCTCCCTGACAAATGTCCAGGGACAACACGTGGTGGCCTTCATTAGGAAAAACATCTTGGCTCGATTTGGAGTTCCAAGAGATCTTGTGTCCGATAATGGCACCCCATTTAAAAATGAGCAGATGGTCAAGCTGTGCAACAAGTATGGCATAAATCATCACTTCTCATCGCCTTACTACCCTCAAGGCAACGGCCAAGCCGAAGCCACCAACAAGACTCTCATCAGCATTATTGAGAAAACCTTAGAGAAGGGTAGAACATGGCACGAGAAGTTGGATGAAGCCTTATGGGCTTATAGGACTTCCATCCGCACTCCCACAAATGCCACGCCTTTTGAGTTGGTTTACGGCACAAACGCCGTTCTCCCCATCCATACACATCTGCATTCATTTCATACATCCATTGCACTCGACCTCCCCCTAGAGACGCTTCAGCATGCTAGGATGGCCGAATTAGATCTATTAGATGAGAGGCGACTCCTTGCTATGGACCATGCTCATGCATACCGGCAAAGGATCGCCCGACATTATGAGAAACATATGAAACCTCGCCACTTTGAAGTGGGAGAGCTCGTTTTGAAAATCATCCACCATCGTGGCCCGCATCCACTTGGAAAGTGGCGGCCCAAGTGGGATGGCCCTTACGTCATACGTGGAACCACCACAAACAATTCTTATTGGTTAACCGATGTCGAGGGTAGGAATTTAGCAGATCCTATCAATATTCAGTATTTGAAAAAATATCATGTATAGGGTCTAAGTTAAATTCCCCTTTTGTGAAAACATTTTTAGGGAAAACTACTTTGAAACTTTGAGACCAAGGATCAAAGGTAAGTTGTGTGACCCTGAATGAAAGAATCGACATTTTGTGAAAAAGCAGAGCTTTCCAAATATGTGGCTACATTTCAAAATCTTTCTTCTTACAAAGAAAGGCCGAATTCAATATAGCAAGATACTTGCAAGTTGTACGTGCTATTTCTGAATAGGCTGATCTGGAATGGATCGAGTATGACCCTGGGATAAGTCCTCCCCTCTTCTCTTCTCCTTCCAAAAGGAAAACTTGGCCAAAACAAAGGGAAATCCCTGCCAAAAATCTCTTTCCCAAAGAAAGAAAAATAAATCAAAAAGAAAATTCGAGTCTTCTATGGAAAAGAGGGATTAAAGAAAAAATACTCCCAAAGGGAGACCCTCTATGGAAAAAGAAAGAAAAAGGCCAAAAAGCTCAAAAAGAGCAGTTTTTCGCCTTCTTTGCCTCAAACCACGGGACATTTCAGAAGGGACCGTGGTACTTCTTTCCCATCCCTATGATTTATCCCGAGCGAAACATGGTTCATTTCAGGGAATCCTAAAGTAAAAATAGGATTTACTTACTTGAATTTCGTCTTGTTTGAGAAAACGACGTTTTGAGTAAGGTGTAAAAGTTTTTGGAATGTGGTTTGTTTTCTAATAAAACCTCTGCTAGATTAGCAAGTGTCGAGACTCGAGTAAAGGCAAACACAAGGAGCTGAAGGTCCTTAGGATCGATGGTTCAGAAAAGTTTTCCCTCTTAAAATGAATTTCAAAAAAACTCGAACATCAAGCATACGTAAGGCCCACTCACTTGGAGCAGCAGGTCTTCATAAAGTCTCAAAAGTTCGACCATATAATCTGGTCTCTAGGAGGTCGCCCCCTTTCTAGCACTTCAGCCATGTCACACACTCTGCATATCCACGCATAAGCTCCTCATACATGACCTTCATCTAGGGCTAGATCCATAGAAAGTCCCCTTTTGGCGAAAAATCTCCTCCTATCAGGTTCAAAAGGAAATGTTTTTCTTAAATACTGGGATGATCCCATATTCTCAAGATCAAATCCGGGAGAAAACAAATAGGGGTGTTATCTTCTTCGCCATTATCCAAATTAATTTGGATAATGCCAAAGAGGGGCATCTGTAAATACCCCAAAATCTAAATATTTTTCAAAACCAAATGCCTGGTTCGAAAATCAGCTCAAAAAGAAAGTTTGGAGATTTCAAAAACTCAGGAACTCAAATCTTTCAAAACTCTATTTTCCAACCTTGTTCGAAACATAAAAAAATCTCAAAAGTGGACGAAAGTCCTATTTTTACAAAAGACCAGACGAACAGATGAAGCCTGGCTCAAAACAGTTGCAAAAGATTCAAAAAGATCAAAGGTCAAGCCCAGCCCAATGAAAAGTGAATTTCAAAGACGCAAAAGAAGCCTAGGCCACGAGTGTACTTCAAGACTGAAGCATCGAAGGCCAAGCCGAAAGAACATCTGAAATCACGAGCAATCCAAGTCAAAAAAACAAAAGAAAGAGTTGAAACAGACAAGAAGCTCGGACGACGAAATTGGGAAAACCCCAGCATAAGACAGAATCTTGATGAACTCAGGACCCGCACAAAGCGCCCAGCTCGAAACGCCAGGAAGGACTGAAGAAGAGAAAAAATTGGATCGAATCTGGATCCCGATACCCAGATCCAGATCCAAGATCCATATCCAAACAAGGCTCGAATTGGATCCGGATTTCAGAACCCAACAAAGGATCCATATCCAAATAAGAGGCCTATAAAAGGACGTGAGAGGGCTAGCCTTGGAGAGGAATTTTTCCAGCATTTTCACGCCTCTCCACTTGGGGAAAAGAGAGAGAGAGAGAGAGAGAGAGAGAGAGAGAGAGAGAGAGAGGAAGGTCAACAAAAGGGGCTGGCCTTCCCCTCTTGTTTCGTGAGATTGTGGGTGAAAGTTGTGGGTAGGCTGGGTTTGTAGATCACGGCTTGTACATGGCTGAAAGGAAATGAAATCTGGCGACATTGGATGGCCCTTGCTTGGTGAGGATTGGCTGCGTGGGAACCAAGGATCAAACGGCTGAAATGTTGTCAAGGTAAGTCCCCTAGTTCCTGCCCAAAACCATCTCTTTTCTCACCTCTCTAAACCACCTAGACCACTAACGACAAGCCACAGCAAAGTCCAGCCAAGGAGCTGGCCGAACTTCACTAAAAGGGCTGACCTAGTTCTACCTAAGACCATCCTAACCTAGGACCATACCCAGCTCGGCCATTGGCTGGCCGAGCTCACCTTAGATCTGTCCTAAAGAAAATCCTAACCTAAAAACCACTACCCAACTCATTTCCTAACCCAAAAACCACTCCCAAAAACCTGGCAAAAACCGAGTGTCTAAAACACTCGGTTCCCTCCTCTTGTCGAACCCATCCTCACCCATTTAGCTTGGTCCATAGTGGCCGAGCTCATCTTAGGTCTATCCCTAACATTAAACCATTACCCAAGTTAGACCCTAACTAAAAGAAAAAAAAAACCACTCTAAACCTACCCAGCTCGGGGCCGAGCCATTCCCTTAGGATCTCACCCGAGATCAACCGTCTAATATCAGCCAAAGCTCGACCACCATTTGGCCGAGCTCTTTCCTTAGGATTCACCTTAGATCCTACCTAATCCTTCTCCAAAAACCTGCCCAGCTCGGCAACCCTTTGGCCGAGCATTACCCTAGAACTCACCTTAGGATCTCCCCTAAGATCATTCACTAATCCCCACCCAAGCTCGGCCATTAGTTGGCCGAGCATTCCATAGTGTCTCACCTAAAATAATCCCGTAGACACCACCTAACTCGACCATTAGTTGGTCGGGTTTTTCCCTTAGGACCTCGGTCTAGCTTTTAACCAAAACAACCTGCCTAGACCTAACCCAGATCCATTAGTTCTCACCCTATATCTGTCGTGTCTAAGTCCAAAAACCATAGCACCTTAGTGTGTCAACCTAGCCCAGGTCACGATCTAGGATCAACCTCCCACGCAACTGGTCATTTCGCAGAGAAAGGTCCATCCAACGGCTATATTCAAGGTCAGATTTCGCTGATAAAGGAAGTCTAAGCAGACGACGTGTAAGTGCTCGAACCTGATCTTTACGTTGTTTCAAATTCAATTAAATTTGATACGGGGTTGTAATAATGGAGCGTAGTCTCCCCCCGAGATGTAATATTATGGTTTGAAACACGAATCACACACGTACACTCGAGCCTTTCCGCTCTTATCTGCACACCTTTTGCACACAAAACGGGCCTCAACAGCCCATAGGATATAGCTCTATTTATATACATTCAACTGGGTTTTAAGGTTCAAGTCGTGTGAGTTGTCTTTCATTTTATACACTCAAAGCACTCACTCACATTGAGCCTTTCCGCTCTTACATATATATACGTATTTCCCCTTTTCAGCTGGGTTTTTAAGGTTCAAGTCATGTGAGTTTCCCTTTCAATTTATACACTCAAAGCACTCACTCACATTGAGCCTTCTCGCTCTTAAGATATAGCTATATATATATTTTCCCTTCCGCATCTAAGATATAGCCATATTTCCCTTTCTGCTATTTCCCTTCTGTTATGTCTTTAAATTCCGGGTTTTTCCTTCAAGTTGTGTGAGTTTGCATTGCATATCCGCCACACTCGAGATAGGGAGCATACTTGCATCGAACCAGATTGATCAAATCGTGTAGTACTTGCCTTAAATCGAGCACTAGATGCACACGACTACACGCCAAAATTGGCTAAAACCCGAGAGACATAGGAGCGCATAGATCCCATGTATAAAAATTGTAAATTTGACAAAACCAATCGATAAAACACTTTCAAAGTTTTCAAAAGAGTCGTGTTTGTGTAAAATCGAGTTTTTCTAAAGCGTACAAACTAACCCTTGCGCACCGGTGCAAGAAAGTCTGTGACGAAAAGAACCCACTTGTCCACAGTCGCCCCAAAAAGTCAGATATTTTCAAAAATTACTTCGCTAGTTTGAGAAAGCTAGCTGGCACGCCCTTTTTAAAGCGACGTAAGCACGAAAAGATTCGCTTTAGGCCTAAGAACCCGGAGACGAGGATTTTCGGTGTCTACACCTACAACAAGCTAGGATTGTTGAGCTTGATTTACTTGATGAAAAGAGGCTCATTGTCATGGATCATGCACATGCATACCGGCAAAGAATAACCCGGTATTATGAAAAGCATATAAAGGCTCGCTACTTCAAAGTGGGAGACTTTGTCTTGAAAATCATTCACCATCGTGACTTACATCCACTTGGTCAATGGCGGCCCAAGTGGGATGGTCCCTTTGTTGTGAGAGAGACAACCACAAATAATGCATATTGGTTGATTAATGTTGAGGGAAAAAATTTAGTAGATCCTATAAATGCCCAATACTTGAAAAATATTATGTATAGGGTCTTTGTTAAATTCTTTCAAAAATATTTTAAAATGGGTCTCCTTTGAACTTCTTGAAAGAAGAATAAAAATGGATTATATGGCTCTAAATGAGGGAATTGATGCTTTATGAAAAGTAGAGTTTTCAAAATCAGTTGATAACATTTCAAAAATCTTTGGCTTACAAAATGAGGCCTAGTTCAAAATATTAAAATATTTTCAAATGGTAGATGCTACTAGGAAATGGGATGTTCTTGGCTGAATTGAGTATCCAAAGGGATGAGTTTTCCCTCACTTCATTTTTCTCCAAAAAGAAAAATTGGCAAAATCAAAAGAAAAAAGAAGAAAACAAAAACATCTAATATAGAGGTCTTCCAAAATCAAAAGAAAAGAAATAAAACAAAAAGCTCTAATATAGGGGTCTTCCAAAAAGAAAAGAGAAAATAAAAACCTAAAAAATAGAGGTCTTTCCTTTGAAAGAAAAAAAAAGAAAAAACTAAAACTCAAAAAGAGCAATTTTCAACTTCTTTGCCTTATATCACGGGATGCTTTAAAAGGGACCGTGGTAACTCTTTCCCAAATCCCCTACAACTTATCTCAATGGAGAAAGGTTTTCTATTAAAATCCCAAAATAGGAATAGGACCTGCTTATTTGGATTTCATTTTGTTTGAGAATTAGACTTTGTTGTATAGGAAATAGAATTTTGAAATGTTATTTAAAGTTTTCTACAAAACCTCTACTAAATAGTGGGTATTGAAGCCCGAATAAGTGGAAGTGTAAGAAATTGGAAATTCTTTTGCTAGAAACCAAAAGGGAGTTCTCATTTGAAAAGAAATTTTGAAAACCCGAAACATCAAAGAAACAATATGGGATTATCTCACTTAGGGCAACCGACCTTCATAGGCTTCTCTTCAAGCTCATACATCTCATGACTGAGTCTCTAAACATACACTACACTCCATTTACATCACATACCATGCATGCATACATCCATCAAAAGGTCAGTTATGCATAATCATTCTAGGACTAGTGCTTAGTATAAGTCAAATACCCTTTGGCACAAATCTCCTTCTTCACAAAAATTCGAGAAAAAGGTGTTGTGAAATGAAGGAAAGATCCATACTCTCAAGTCAAGTTTTGGGAAGAAAAATTGAAAAGGGTGTGTTTCTTCTTTCCTATTATCCAAATAAATTTGGAATAATACTAAAGAGGGGCATCTGTAAATATACCAAAATATTTTGCAAAAACATATTCAAGCATGTCTCGAAGCAGTAGGCGGGTTTTAAAAATACATGATTTAAAAATGGCCTATGAATTTCATAAAATATCAAAAACAAAGATTTTGAAATTTAAAGTTTTAAGTTTCAAAATAAAGTTTTAAAAATATAAACAAAGATGAAATTATGATTGGTTCAAAAGATGATAAGGACGAAGCCCACCGAAGATCTCGAAAGAATACACGATCTTAGGGCTAAAACAGAATCGAAGCATCTCAATCCGATCTTAAAGCTACAACAAGAAGGCAAGGACCAAACTCATTTACCAAATGTGGACCAAGACGAAGGACCTAGTCTCGAACGGGCTAGGGAAGTTGAAACCAAGATGGGCTAGGCCAAATCAAGAGTCTAAAACCAAGGGCAAAGACTTGATTTACATGTAATGACGAACAAGTTGATTTAAATCAAGCCATGGACTAAATGAGGATCAAAGACATGAATCATGCCAAACCATGACTCTATCAAATATGACACCAAAGGCTGTCCCAAATTAAACTTAGTCGGGCCACATTCGTTTGCACCCAGTCGGCTGCACCAAATCAAGTCTAGTTGGACCATATTCAAATGCACTTGACCGCATCATATTAGATCGAGTTACTTGACCGACCTAGCCACATGGGACTGTGCTTGCATTGACCAAAGGAGACCATCAAGAGGCCCACATGAAGCCATGTGGCCAGCCAAGAGATTGGTTCAAGGCTTGGGCGCCAAAATACCCTATCAAATACCCAATTCGAGATCCACCAAAAGCCTATAAAAAGGCACCTTGGGGGTTGGTTTTCAGCATTAAAGGAAGAGGGGAAAGAGCCTAAGAGAGAAGGAAAGCTGTAGCAAGAGGTAAAGAAAGAGAGGGAGAGAAAGAGAGAGAGAGGGAAAGGAAAAGAGAGAGAAGAGAGGAAGAAAGGGAGGCCGATCCTCTCCATTTCTTCCATGATCGGTGCCAAGGAGGGCTCCATTTCAAGGTCTATCTCCTTCTCCCTTCTTTAATCTTTTCTTACTTACTCTTATTCAATTCAAAAGGGGTTATATTAATGGAGCAATTGTCTCCCCCATGATGTAATAGAATACATATGCTGCCCATTTCATTTCGTTACATTTACACTTATTACTTGTTTGATTTCAAGTTTTTTCTACCTCTCTATACATTATACTCCCTTATATCTCATAATCTCCTCTATGCTTAAGCTATATATATATATATATATATATATATATATATATATATATATATATATATATATTCAATTCATTTCCTTCAATTATTTACATTCAAATGGTTGTGATTTGTCTTTAAATTTCAGATGTGATGCATTCACGTATTTTCTAAACATGAAAATCGGTTTTGAACATCCTGTACCTGTCAGATAATTTATTTTTAATTCCCTATCCTCTATCTGAATGATTTGAAATTTTAAACACCGAATACTCACACACCAGCACACATTTTATAAAATTTTCAAAAATTTTAGGGCCTTGTAGATACATAATTAAAATTTGCAAAAATCAGACAAATCCATAGTTGAGTCTATAAAACCTGTATTTACTGTAAAAGAGCTTGGGTTATCATCCCATAACTTTGTATAGTAAACCAATTTTATTGATACTTATCTCATTAGAAATATGACATCTACAACTTTTAAAAAAGACTAAGTTCATAAAGATCGGAGCTCTGTGCACCGAGATACGGACGTTTCTTTAAACCTCTATATTTCTGTCACAAAACTGTTTTGGACGTTTGAGGAAGGGTCATTCCCATATTTAATTGCAGACTGTCACAACATAAAAAATAGAACAAAAAATAGTTTCTGAACCTTCATATAATTCTATTTTCATATTAAAAGTTTTGTGATTTTTAGAGATTTAGAAGCCATTTAAAAAATCTAAAAATAAGTTCTAAAAATAGAACTAGTTTCTGTTCTTCAGAATTTAGAGAGATTTTTCTTTCATAGGTCTAGTGCATGTTTTTGGTTGAGTCAAGTTGAATTTCAAAATCATATCTGATCAAGATCATTCCTCAAATCATCTATGCTGATCCTTGAGCACCGCTTCAAGAAGGCATAAGTCGAAAAGATCCCACTTCCCCACAATCGTCATTAATGTCAGAAAATAAAACTTTGCTACTTTAAGTAAAACTAGCTGGCACACTCGCTTATAACGTAGTGTGTGAAAGCTTATTTCAAGTTTTTACATAGACTTTAGAGTAAAATTTCCACATCTATACAAATCAAGATCTTTTTGTTTTTAAAACTTGATTTTGTAACTTCAAGTTTAAAACCTTTTAATTTCAAGTATTGCTTTTGTTATTTTATGAAATTCACAGGTTGCATTTAAATAAGGGATTAAAATAAACCCATTATTTCAAAAACTCGAGAGCATGCTTGGATATACCTTTGAAAATATTTTTAGGGTATTTACAGATGCCCCTCTTTGGCATTAATCCAAATTTATTTGGATAATAAAAAAGAAGAAAACAACCTTTTGAATTTTCTTCCCAAATTTGTCTTGATAGTATGAATTTCTTTTTCTCCTTTCGTAGCATCATTTTCTTAGATTTGTGAAAGAGGGGATTTTTGTTAAAGGGGACGTGAGTTATATTAAGCACTAGTCCTAAAATGATCATGCATGGTCGACCTTTTGATGGATGTATGCCTGCATGATGTGTGATTTAAATGAAGTGTAGTGTGTGTTTAGAGACCCATTCATGAGGTTTATGAGCTTGAAGAAAAGCCTATGAAGGCCAACTGCCCCAAGCAAGATAATCCACATATTGTTTCTTTTGATGTTTCGGGTTTTCAAAATTTCTTTTCAAACGGGAACTCCTTTTTGGTTTCTATAAATAAAGACTTCCAATTTCTCACATTTTCTCTCATTCGGGTTTCAATACCCACTACTTGGCAGAGGTTTTGTAGAAAACTTTGAATAACATTTCAAAATTCAATTTCCTACATAACAAAGTCTAATTCTTAAACAAAATAAAATCCAAATAAGTAGGTCCTATTCCTACTCTAAGATTTTAATGGTAAACCTTTTTTCATTGGGATAAGTTGTGGGAGATTTGGGAAAGAGTTACCATGGTCCCTTCTGAAGCGTCCCGTGGTTTAAGGCCAAGAGAACTTTGATGGAAAATTTCTCTTTTTGGGTGTTGGCTTTTCTTTTTCTTTTTCTTTTTCTCTCAAAGGGAACCTCTTTTTCGGAGGTTTTTTTGTTTTTTCTTTTCTTTTATTTTCTTTATGGAAGACCTCTATATTGGAGGTTTTGTTTTTCTTCCTTTTCTTTTTATTTTGCCAATTTTTCTTTTGGGAGAGAAATGAAGTGGGGAAAAACTCATCCCTTTGGATACTCGATTCAGCCAAGTATATCACATTTTCTAATGGCACCTATCATTTCAAAATATTTTGCTATTTTGAACTAGGCCTCATTTTGTAAGCCAAAGATTTTTGAAATGTTACCAACTGATTTTGAAAACTCTACTTTTCATAAAGCATCAATTCTCTCATTTAGGGTCACATAATCCACTTTGATCCTTCTTTTAAGAAATTCAAAAAGAAATCCATTTTAAAATATTTTCAAAAGAATTAAAAAAAACCCTTCACATAATATTTTTCAAGTATTAGGCATTTATAGGGTCTGCTAAATTTATTCCCTCAACATCAATCAAACAATATGCATTATTCGTGGTTGTCCCTCTCATAATATAGGGACCATCCCACTTGGGCCGCTACTTACTAAGTAGATGTGGGCCATGATGGTGGATAATTTTCAAGAGAAGGTCTCCCACTTTAAAGTGGCAAACCTTCATTTGCTTTTCATAATATCGGACTATTCTTTGCTGGTATGCGTATGCATGATCCAAGGCAAGGAGCCTTTTCTCATCAAGTAGGTCAAGCAGCCATCCTAGCTTGTTGTAGGGTCTCTATGGGCAAATCAAGTGCAAGAGATGTATGAAATGAATGCAATATGGTATGAATGGGAAGGATGACATTTGTACCATAGACCAACTTGAAAGGTGAAGTATTTGTGAGTATATGGACAAAAGTCCTATAAGCCCATAAGGCTTCATCTAACTTCTCATGCCATGTCCTACCATTTTCTAAAGTCTTTTCAATGATTCTTATGAGAGTTTTGCTTGTAGCTTCGGCTTGTCCGTTGCCTTGAGAGTAGTAGGGTGATGAGAAGTGTTGAGTAATGCCATAGGTATTATATAACTTTTCCATCTTCTCATTTTTGAATGGGGTGCCACTATCCGATACTAGGTCTCTTGGAACTCCAAATTGAGCCAAGATATTTTTCTTAATGAATGTCACTACATGTTTTCCTTGGACATTAGTCAAATAGGGAGGCCTTTTTAATCAGTTTTTGAAAATTGGAGATCTCATGTAGGGAAAGGGCTGCTTTTAAATCTATTTTAAAATTTTCAAGGATGAGCATCATGGCACATCTTTTAGAGATGGGCTCCCTAACTTGGCCCAGAAGTGACCTCCATCTAACGATGAATCTATTTGCATCCTCGTTAAGAGCTTGTTGTGTATCTCTTAAGGTATTCAAAGTAGGGGTGACTTGTATATCGTGTAAAAATCACTACATGAAACAATTCACCAAATCCTCAAAGTTGGCTAATTGGCTCAAGTCGTAGGAATCCAACCATTTTGAAGTGTTTTCCTTAAGAGAATGGGGGAATCAGTAAACCCATTTTGAAGAGTCCCTTTTCTTTTTGCAGGCTTCTCGAGAAAAGAATTGGAGATGGGATCTAGGATCTTCATTCCCGTTGTACCGATGAAAACTCGTTATCTCATCATCACTATCGGTTTGATAATTAGAAGGTAAAAAGTCTGATAGTGAGTATGCTCTTTTCTCCTTAGCTTGGCCTTTTAACAACTATTGCAAGGCTTTTATATATTTAATGGTAAAAGATTTAGGTTCTGGTTCCTCCTCAAATTTGGAGGTGGCCCTGGGTTTTCTCATGTGGGGTGTCTCTTGTGAGCCCTTGCTTGCTTGCCATGTGAGAAGCAAGACTTGACTGCATCGGCCTCTTGGCTCAATGCAACAATTCTTTCCTCTATGCCTTTTAGCTCTCTTTTTAGAGAGGCAAGCGACTCATCCTGATTTTTGAAACATCCTTTTGAATTTTTTTTTGAAAGCTAACTTGTAGAGCATGAGGCTCAGCTTGAAATCTCATAATACCCTTCCAAACTCGACATGATTTTGAGGAAAAGTAGACCTATGCAAAAGAAATGGATTAAGCACTAAATTTTTTGAAAAAATGAATTTGAACATATACCAAATCAATTAATACTTAAAGACCTAAGTCCCACCGGGCATGCCAATTCTGTAGATGTGGAAATTTTACTTCGAAGTTTATATAGAGACTTGAAATAAGTTTTCACACACTACGTCGTGCACGGGCGTGCTAGCTAGTTTTACTAAAACTAGCAAAGTTGTATTTTCTGACTTAAATGGTGTAAACACCCTGAAATCCCACGAATTCCTCAAAACAACCTGGTTTTGTAAAAACAGCCCCAAAGGGCTATTTTGAGTCTGGAAACCCAGGAGCCTTCCAGGCAACCCTGTACATATGTTTTGAACTTTATATGTTTTAAATATATGTAATATAGCTTTGAAAAACTTTAAAATATGTTTTAAAACCCCGAAGCAGCTTGGCCTAAGCAAGACAGGACCAGAAAAGCTAAAGAGAGCCCGGAACCGGAGCACAAGTCGAGCCCAGCATAGAAACTCTCACATTGAATCCATCCCCAGGATCTCGAACGTCCAAGACCCTGTTATCCACAAAACATTACTTGAAATCAGCTTCGGAAGGCGAAAACAGAGGCGGACGATCATGTTGGTGAAGACCCAACGCAGATGGAGTACTGATGCTGTCAGACCCCGCACAAACCGTTCGTTTCGAACACAGCCCGAAGGAGTCAGAATTCAGTTTGGATCGGATCTGGACCATATATATCCAGATCCCAATCCAAACCCATGTGTGGACTTGGATTTGGATTTGGATCCAGAGATCCAATCCAATATCCACATCCATGGCCCACATCACCTTCTCATAAATGGAGGTGGGGCCCACTTGAATTTCACGTGGGATTATGGGCATGAGAGAGAGTGGGGGAGGATAAGATTAGAGTATGTTGTAATTAAGCTTGACTTGTGTGTCAAGTTTGGGGTTAATCATATGGGTTAGCCTAATTAAAGTGGGTTTAAGCTTGTAATTAGCCAAAACCTAACCTAGGGCTGCACCAACATGATGTAATTAAGGTCTATGGGTCATGCAAAGGGAGCTCCTTAATCCAATCCTAACCAAAAACACCTAATCCTAGCCTTTTACCTAAATCCTGTCTTAATCCTAGCCTAATCACCTAACCCACTTCCTTAATCCTTCCCTAAACCTAGGTTAATTTCCCTAAACCTAACCTAATCCTAGCCTAATCACCTAACCCACCTCACTAAACCTCACCCCAAAACCAACACACCTAGCTAAACCCTAAACCTCTAAACCACCCCACCTAAACCTAGCACACCATCTACCCAAAACCCCTTGTGTGAAAATATCTGGCCCCTCCCCAAAACCAGCCCACTTTATCACCACAACACCACCCCTAGACCACCTTACCACCTTCCTAATACCACCCCCAACCGACCTCTTCAGCCCTATATAAACGCCCCTTGAAGGGGTGGGTTTTCCAAGTTCTCTCCCATCCTTCCCAGCCCAGCCGAGCCCAGCAAATTCCAGCCACGCTCCAGCCGAGTCCTCAATCTGCACCACCGTCACTCACCACCTTGCTCCACCTGCACCATCACACCTCAGCCGGTTAGCCACCCATCACCACCACTTTCATCCGGCCGAACCATCCACTTCAACCACCCGGCTACTCCTCTTCCATCCACCGCCTCTTCATTCGGTTAGTACCCCATCCTTCACCCTACCTCTTCTTCACTTCCCCTCCACTCTCAGCCACCTGCACCACCACCACCTCACCCCAACACCACCTGCCTGCCATCCAACCCATTCGGCCAAACCTCAGCCACTTCAAACACCCGCCATTACCTAGCCACCCTAGCTACACCCGGCCACTCCACTTAACTCCCTAAGACCTACCCATATCACTTCCCCTCAGCCCCTAACTCCACCTTACCCCATACCCTAGCTAGCTCCCTTCCCACGCCACCCATAGCCACCCTAACAGCCGGCCACCACCAAGTCTCCCTTAGTCGGCCACTCCAACCGACTGTACACATCCACTCGGCCAGCCACCTGCCAACCTTAGACACTCCCTTAGGCTCCCACTTAGTGCCATATTTCCTAACACTACACCCTCCCTTAGTGACCCTACTTAGTCACCTTAGCCCAACACACAAAGCCAGCCCATTCATAACAGCCGGCCACCTTCAAGACGTCCGTCCCGCACACCTAAGGCATCCGGCCAGCAGCCCCTCTTGCCGTTCAACTCCGCAGAGCTCCCTCTTGCAGCCCAAGGCGAAGGCCAAGCCCACGCTCAAGCAAGGCATCTTCGGACCAGCTATAAGTAAGTGCCTAACTCGGTCCTTAGTTGTATACTTTCTTAAATTTAATTAGATACGGGGTTGTAATAACGGAGCATAGTCTCCCCCCGCTTGTAATAACGTGGCTTGGCACACCCACACACACGTGCACTCTCTTAGTCGTGCACGATTTGGAACACACACGGGCCTAATCAGCCCCTAAGATATAAATATATATATATATATATACTTTAACTTACGTAGGGTTTTGCTTAAGTTGGGTGCGTTGTCTTTCAATTCAAGCACTCACACACATTGAGCCTTTGCGCTTATTTGTAAGACCCAAGTAAGGGCCGTGCTATACTATTTGGGTTTAATTTCATGTTGTGTGCGTAGTACTTCAATTCAAGCACTCACACACATTGAGCCTTCGCTCTTATTTGTAAGACCCAAGTAAGGGCCGTGCTATACTATTTGGGTTTAATTTCATGTTGTGTGCATAGTACTTCAATTCAAGCACTCACACACATTGAGCCTTCGCTCTTATTTGTAAGACCCAAGTAAGGGCCGTGCTATACTATTTGGGTTTAATTTCATGTTGTGTGCGTAGTACTTCAATTCAAGCACTCACACACATTGAGCCTTCGCTCTTATTTGTAAGACTCAAGTAAGGGCCGTGTTATACTATTTGGGTTTAATTTCATGTGGTGTGCGTAGTACTTCAATTCAAGCACTCATACACATTGAGCTTTCGCTCTTATTCCCAAGACCTTAGTTAAGGCCATATTGCAAGTTATATTTGGGTTTTATTTCATGTCGTGTGTGTAAGTCTTTCAATTCAAGCACGCACCCACATTGAGCCTTCGCTCTTATTTGGCAAGACCCGAGTAAGGGCCCATATATACCTTATATACGTATTTCCCTTCGGCATTTACATTACAAGTCATTTCCCTTCGGTTATTTCCCTTCGGTTATTTCTCTTCGGCATTGTCTTTACATTCGGGTTTTCCCTTTTGGAGTAGCGTGAGTTTGCATTGCATCTACGCCCTACCACGAGGTAGGACGCATATTGCATCAAAGCAAACACCGTACTCCCGCTCAAATTCGCCCCATGTAGTGGAGTGTTCATAACATACACCTAGGTGGCCCATAAAGGGATAAAAAGAAAGACTTAGGCACGTGCAAATCCACGTGATCTAAAATCTGCAATCGCATTAAAAAGACCCGAATCAAACACCTCGAACCGCTTTCATATGCTTTTTCTACCCTAAAACTCGATTTTTAAATCGTACAAACTAACCCTTGCGCATCGGTGCAAGAAGGTCTGCGACGACAAGAGCTCACTTGCTCACAATCGCCACGTTAGAAGTCAGGTTAAAATATATCTTCACTAGCTTAGGTAAGCTAGCTGGCACGCCCTGTTTATACAAATAGGACTTAGACACACGAAAGGATCCACTCTAGGCCTAAGAAACCAGGGAGGCGGGGATTTTTCCTGCGTCTATAGAGTTTGGCACGCCCAGTGGGACGTGAGTCTTTCAAAAATCGAGTTAAGTTAGAAGCTTGCGAAAAAATTTTCAAAGAGGTGTCGTTTTTAACTTTGTTTTCTTTGCTTGTACTTAGGAAATTTTAAAAAAGCTTGAAAAACATGTCAAAATCCAATCCAAGTGAAGTGTCGAGCCAAGGCTCATGCGCATCAAGTTCTCACTCTAGGAGGATTTTCAAAAACAAGATCAAACTAGATGAAATCGAGGACCTGAGAAGGGAATTTGAGGCCAAAATCGATGCTCTCAGCCAAGAGGCTGAAGTAGGCGATTCGTGTTCATCAAACGGTGAACAAAGGCCTAAGAAAAAATCTGAAAAACCTCGCAAGCACAAAGAGGCCTCCGTAATGGAAGGCAACCAATACCACGAGTCCTTCACACAAAAGGACCGTAAAGCCCTACAGTAGTTGCTGAAAGGGCAGAATAAAGAGAAAAGAAGCTACGCCCTGTCTGATTTCCTTCCTATGGATTACGAATCAGACAGTGACGATGAAATACCGAACTTCCATCGGTATGATGGCATGGGAGACCCTAGGTCTCACTTGCAGCTTTTCTCGTGTCGAGCCCATAAGAAGAAAAAGGACTCGATGAAATGGGTGTATTGGTTCCCTTTATCCCTTAAAGGCACAGCTGCCAAATGGCTAGCTTCCTACGACTTAAGCCAGTTCGCTACTTTTGAAGAATTAGCGAACTGCTTCTTTTAAAGATTTGCACACAATGTAGAAGTCACGCCGACTCTGAATACCTTAAGGGATACAAAGCAAGGCATGAACGAAGACGTACATGCCTTCATTATACGATGGAGGTCACTTTTGGGCCAAGTGCGAGAGCCCATATCCGAAGGATGCGCAGTCATGCTCATCCTGGATAACTTTAAAAGCGAGTTAAAAACCCTTCTTTCGCTCCATGAGATCTCAACTTTCCATAAGTTGATCAAAAAGGCATCCATTTTCGAAACCAACTTGAGAAAAGGGACATACGATCACTTATGGAAAGGAAGTGCCGTTTCTAAAACCCGCTTGGAAAAGCCCATCACTTATGGGCTACCCACGATGGACAAAGGGGCAAAGCCCCATAAAATCGCCAATGTCCGGGTGGATCCAGGCATGGCAGGCACTTCCAAAAATTTTGAAAAACTAGAAAATAAGAGGGAGCGAACCTTTCAAAAACCAGTTGAAAATGGTAATATACACTGCTGGGGCAACCTGTGCCGGAGGTCCTAGACCTCCTACTTCCCCAAGGCATGATAGAGCTTCCCGAAATCCCCGAAGGAGTCACTTCCAAAGGGGGGTATTTAAATCGATTTTGTAAGTATCATCGGCTCAAAGGCCATGATACCAAACGCTGTTTCTCCCTTTTAAATAAAATTGAGAACTTGATTGCGGAGGGTCAGTTTCAGGTCACTGCGGAATCTGAGCCACCTCAAGCTATCTTCAAAGAACCCTTTCCCAAACACGCCAGTGGCAGCGGGAAAGGAAAGGAGGTATGTACCCTCACCTTTTCTAAGGAACTAGCGCAAAAACCAGAGTTTGATCGACCCACTTGTGTGCCTACTCTTGTACTATACAAGAAGCCCGCCCAAGTCGTCATCCGGGGACAACCAAAAGCTGAATCCCCGACAAAACCAGTTTTAAAACTTCAAGGTTCTCCTCAACTCATACTTAGAGCCAAATTTAGTGCTAACCCTAGGCTGGTCGTGGGAGAGGTGACTAGATTCGGGAGGATCTATCAACCCCCGCACCTACAAAGTGCTAAAAAGGTGGTCAGTGTGCCTGGCCCCTCAAAAGCATGTATCCCTGGTGTTCTGCCAAAAACAGACAAGGATAAAGTCATCCTAAATCCTTATGACTTCGAAAACCACATTTCAAAGATTCCTATCCACATGTCTATCCTAGAGCTTATACAAACCTCACCTAGGCATAGACTCGTGCTAGAGAAAATTCTAGAAAGGGCCAAGGTTGATTCGAACATAAGTCCAGAATCCCTGTCTGCCCAAGTGGCTTTATTAGGAACAAAATCGCCCATCACTTTCTCGGAAGATGATGTAGATAGACCCTACGAGTCCCACAACCAGGCCCTGCATATCGAGGTGGTTCTGAATAACCACTCTCTGGACAGGTGCCTAGTCGATGGGGGAGGAGGGCTCAACATCCTTCTACTTCATGTGGCGTACCAAATTGGAGTCACCTTGACTTCTGTGAACCCAAGCCCCATCGTTATCACTGGATACGATGGGAATGCATCTAGGCCTTTAGGATCAATCAAACTCTCAATGGAAACGGGAGGGATCGCACACACGGGGGTGTTCCATGTCTTGGATATCCACCCCCATTATAACCTGTTGTTGGGAAGACCCTGGATACACAGCTTGTGCGCTATGCCATCCACCTTCCACAGGTGTGTCAAGATCCCTTTTAGGGACCAGGTCGTAGTGATCCTAGGTGAGAGTCACCCACAGCTTCAGGGGATCATAAACTCCCCTTGTTTATCAAGCTCCTAGGCCCATGAGGCTAACTTGGGGCACATTGTGATTGAGCCGCCAAGGCTCGTGTTAAACAACCCTAGGAAGGTTGTATGTGTGAAGGGGCCGCCCAAAGCAGGCCCCCTCGCGATCTTAACCCTTCTAGGATGATCCAAGCGTTCCCTATTTCCAAAGCCCCTGGACAAGAGGCCATATGAGCACAATATGGACGACAGCATGTTCCAGGACCACGATTTATATCAAAACTTTTCAAAAAATAAAAAATCGTGGAACATGTTGTTGAACATGGGCTACATGCCCTACAAGAGTCTAGGGGCACAGAACCAGGGTCTCCTAGAGCCCATCCTTCCTAGGGCCAATCCTAGTCGATATGGGATTGGCTATACTCCCAGAATACCGCCAGAGCCACCCTCTGTAACCACTTGGGTCAAGGGTGCCCTGGAACCTGCCTTAGAAGAGACCTACGATTTAGATCTCCTATTCCGAGTCTAACCCGTAGTGTTTTCCCTTTGTAGGTATGACGGAAGATCCCTTTTATAAAAATACAAAAACATTTGGAAAACTTAAAATAAAAAAAGAAGAAAAGCCAAAAACAATGGAAAAACAAAAACTCGAAAATAGAGTGCTTTGTATAGTTCCTAAGGTTCTTGTTCTACAAAAACCCAAAAAAGTTGAAAATTTGGAAAATACCAAAAAGATTTTGTATATAGCTGCTCCTGGTAGGACTTTGGCAAAAGAAAAGGATTTTGAAAGAAACGTCGTCTACATAGCCAGACCAAAAATTTCGAAATCACTTGAAAATCCAAGTACAAAACCAGGTCTTTTTGAAAACCACGCATCAAATTCCCTCGGGTCTATAGCCCACGAGAATGATCGAAGCCCAGAAGTGGATCCCCTAGAGGAAGATCCCACTTCTGAGCTCCAAGAATTTCATAAAATTCTCGATTTTGAAGGACCTTCCCAATCAGTAGGAGGAGATTTCATAGAGGTAAACCTAGGGGATGATTCCAATCCCAAAACCATCAAAATAGGCGCATGCTTGCATGAACATGAAAGATTAGCATTCATTTCATTTCTACGAACCTATTTAGATGTGTTTGCATGGACGTATGAAGACATGCCCGGGCATAGATCACAGCATTGTTGAGCATCGTCTTCCCTTAGATGCGGATGTAAAACCCATAAAGCATAAGCTTAGGAAAATACACCCGAATGTACACACGCAAGTCAAAGAGGGTTTAGAAGATCTGCTAAAAGCCGGATTTATAAAACCCATTGCGTATTCTGATTGGTTGTCAAATATCGTTGTAGTTCGGAAAACCAATGGGAAAATTTGAATATGCATTGATTTTAGAAACTTGAATAAAGCCACTCCAAAGGATAATTATCCTTTACCAAACATAGATTTGATAGTCAATAGTACTGCAAATCATGAAATGTTTTCGTTTATGGATGGCTATTCAGGCTATAATCAAATCAAACTAAGTCCATGAGATCAGGGTAAGACCGCCTTCACAACCCCATGGGGCACGTACTGCTATACAATCATACCCTTTGGTTTGAAAACTGCCGGCGCAACATACCAACGAGCCATGACCACGATCTTCCATGATCAAATTCATGAGCTCGTAGAAGTGTATGTAGATGATCTCTTGGCGAAATCCAAAACCCGATGCACTCATATCGAATGTTTGCAAAAGATTTTCGAAAGGCTTAGGCTTTACAAAGTAAAGCTAAACCCTCAAAAATGTGTATTCGGGGTAGAATCAGGGAAGCTTCTGGGCTTTATGGTGAGCCAAAGGGGTATAGAAGTCGACCCCTC
Organism: Brasenia schreberi; assembly: GCA_036023115.1. Classification (NCBI taxonomy): domain Eukaryota; kingdom Viridiplantae; phylum Streptophyta; class Magnoliopsida; order Nymphaeales; family Cabombaceae; genus Brasenia; species Brasenia schreberi. Next base: position 8,412,894 of record JAYKKT010000041.1, read on the forward strand.
TAAGTGTCGAGCCATCATAGACATGGCTCCACCCTCCAATCTCACCCAAATCCGTAGCCTCCAGGGTCGTTTACAATCTGTTCGCCGATTCATATCGAATCTGGCAACTAGATGCGAACCCTTCAACAAACTGTTGAGGAAGGGCACGAAATTCTTATGGGATGACGAATGCCAGAAGTCCTTCAAGAGACTAAAGGCATACCTGGTTAATCCCCCCGTTTTGAATCCTCCGATGCAGGGAAAACCGCTTTTACTCTACATCTCCGTGCATGCGAATGCTTTAGGAGCCCTGTTGGCTCAATACGAGGATGACACCCATAAGGAGTATGCCATCTACTATATTTTGAAAACTCTCTTGGCTTATGAACGAAATTATCAAGCCATGGAGAAGACGTGCTTGGCCCTAGTCTGGGCCTGCCAGAAGTTCAGACACTATTTCCTAGATCATGAGATCTGGATAGTGTCCAAGCTTGATCCAATCAAGCACTTGTTCGAAAAACCCATTCTCACAGATAGATTGGGCAAATGGCAACTCCTTCTAATGGAGTATGACCTGAAATACCATCACCAGATCTCCATTAAGGGACAAGCCCTAGCAGATTATGTGGCTGAGTTCCCCTTGGAGGACGCATATCCCACACTTGTTGAAATGCCTGATGAAGGCATATTGCAAAACCATTTTCAAAACCACATTTTGGCAAGTTCTTTCGAAAACCAAGTGTGGAAGATGCACTTCGACGGGGCACGAAACTAACGAGGGGCTGGTGCTGGGGTCATCCTCATCTCCCCTGGAAAGGGCGAGAATCCTATAGCAGTCCGCTTAGATTTCGAATGTTCCAACAACATAGCTGAGTATGAAGCACTCATACAAGGCTTAAGGATTTCGAAAACTCTAGGGGCATCATGCATCGAGGTCTTTGGAGATTCGCTCCTTATCATAAACCAGGTTTTGAAAATTTGGCAAGTACGGAATGAAAAACTACTTCCCTATCACAAGTTGGCCACTCGATTGGTCCATTCCTTCCAATTGTGTAAACTCACACACGTAGGAAGAGAGGACAATGGCATCGCCGATGCCCTCTCCTCCTTGGGTTCAGCCCTAAAGGTCGATCCCATTTCAGGGACCCGATCTTTAGAAATATGGCATGCGCCCAACCCATCCACACACGATCTAGATATTTGCCAAAATTACCCAAATTCTATTGAAAAACCCTGGTTTTATGACATCAAACGATTTTTAGAAAATGGGGGATTCGCCGAGGATGCCACATCCAAAGATAAGGCATTCATCCGTAAGATTTCGACCCGATACACCATTCTAGGTGGGGTTCTATACAAAAAGAGCTTTACTGGCATTCTGCTTAGGTGTATCGACCTAGAAGAGGCTAGGATAGTGATGCATGAATTCCACGATGGAGAATGTGGAGGTCATGTCAATGCCAACATGATGGCAATGAAAATACTTGGCTATTTTTGGTCCACCCTAAAAAAGGATTGCCAGAACCATGTTAGGAAGTGTCATCCATGTCAAGTGCATGGGCACGCCATTCATATCCCATCATCTGCATTGCATTCCGTGGTCAGCCCCTGGCCATTTACCATGTGGGCATTTGACATCGTAGGCCAAATATTTCCAAAAGCCTCGAATGGGCATCGATTCATTTTAGCAACCACGGAGTATTTCTCCAAGTGGGTGGAAGCCATTTCCTTAACCAACGTGCTGGGGCAACATGTGGCTTTCATCCGGAGGAATATCTTGGCTCGATTTGGGGTTCCACGCGACCTTGTGTCTGATAATGGCACCCCATTTAAGAACGAGTGGATGGTTAAGTTGTGCAACACGTATGGCATAACTCACCACTTCTCCTCGCCCTACTACCCTCAAGGCAACGGCCAAGCCGAAGCCACAAACAAGACTCTCATTAGTAAAATTGAGAAAACCTTAGAGAAGGGTAGGACGTGGCACGAGAAGCTGGATGAAGCCTTATGGGCTTATAGGACTTCCATCCGAACTCCCACGAATGCCACACCATTCGAATTGGTCTATGGCACAAACGCCATTCTTCCCATTCATACTCAACTGCATTCATTTCATACATCCATTGCACTCGACCTCCCCCTAGAGATGCTTCAGCATGCTAGGATGGCCGAACTAGATTTGCTAGATGAGAGGCGACTCCTTGCCATGGATCATGCTCGTGCGTACCGGCAAAGGATAGCCCGACATTATGGCAAACACATGAGACCTCGCCACTTTGAAGTGGGAGATCTGGTCTTAAAAATCATCCATTATCGTGGCCCACATCCCCTTGGAAAGTGGCGCCCCAAGTGGGATGAACCCTATGTTGTACGAGCAACCACCACGAACAATTCGTATTGGTTGATCGATGTAGAAGGTAGGAATTTAGCAGATCCTATCAATATTCAATACTTAAAGAAGTATCATGTGTAGGATTTGGATTAAATTCTAGTTTTCAAAAATTTTAGGGATAGCTGCCCTGAGACATGAAAATAAGGTGCAAAGGCAAAATCGTGTGACCCTAAGTGAGAGAATTTGCACTTGTGAAAGAGTGGAGTCTCCAAAATCGTGGTTACACTTCAAAATCCTTCTTCTTACAAAGAAAGGCCTAGTTCAACATAGCAAGATACTTGCAAGTAGTACGTGCTATTTCTAAATAGGTTGATCTGGAATGAATCGAGTGTAGGCTTGGGATAAGTCCTCCCTTCTTCTCTTCTACTTCCAAAAGGAAAATTACGGCCCAAACAAAGGGAATTTCCCATTCAAAAGTCTCTTTCCAAAAGAAAGAAACCAGAATTCAAAAGAAAAATCGATTCTCTTATGAAAAAGGATGGATTAAAGAAAAAATACTCCCAAAGGGAGACCCTCTATGAAAAAAAGGAAAAAGAGGCCAAAAAGCTCAAAAAGAGCAGTTTTCCGCCTTCTATGCCTTAAACCACAGGACGCTTCAAAAGGGACTGTGGTATCTCTTTCCCATCCCTGGCTTATCCCAAGCTAAAGCATGGTTCATTTCGAGGAATCCTAAAGTAAAAATAGGATTTACATACTTGAATTTTATCTTGTTTGAGAAATTCGACGTTTCGAGTAAGACATAGGAATTTGAAATATAGCTTGTTTTCTGATAAAACCTCCACTATATAAGCGAGTGTCAAGACTCAAACAAAGGCAAACACGAAGAGCTCGAGATCCTTAGGATCGAGACTCAAGACAGTTGTCCCTTTTGTAAATAGTTTTGTAAATAAATTTTGAAAAATCGAACATCGAACAACATAGGATTTGCTCACTTGGAGCAACAGGCCTTATAAGTCTCTAGAGTTCTACCACATCTGGTTTCTGGGAGGTCGCCACTCTTGGCACCACACCCATGTCAAGCATCTGCATTCCACACATGGCACTTGCATAAACATGATCCCATTTAGGACTAGATTCCATAGCATATCCCTTTAGCATAATATCTCCTCCTACCAGAGTTTGTAAATTGAGATTTTGCTAAAGATTGGGACGATCCCATATTCTTCGTGGCTAGATCTAGGGAGACATTGAAAGGGGTGTTTTGTCATCTTTTCCCTTATCCAAATCGATTTGGACAAGGCCAAAGAGGGGCATCTGTAAACACCCCGAAATCCCACGAATTCCTCAAAACAATCTGGTTTTGTAAAAGCAGCCCCAAAGGGCTATTTTGAGTCTGGAAACCTAGGAGCCTTCCAGGCAACCCTGTACATATGTTTTGAACTTTATATATTTTAAATATATGTAATATAGCTTTGAAAAACTTTAAAATATGTTTTAAAACCCCGAAGCAGCTTGGCCTAAGCAAGACAGGACCAGAAAAGCTAAAGAGAGCCCGGAACCGGAGCACAAGTCGAGCCCAGCATAGAAACTCTCACATTGAATCCACCCCCAGGATCTCGAACGTCCAAGACCCTGTTATCCACAAAACATTACTTGAAATCAGCTTCGGAAGGCGAAAATAGAGGCGGATGATCATGTTGGTGAAGACCCAACGCAGACAGAGTACTGATGCTGTCAGACCCCGCACAAACCGTTCGTTTCGAGCACAGCCCGAAGGAGTCAGAATTCAGTTTGGATCGGATCTGGACCATATATATCCAGATCCCAATCCAAACCCATGTGTGGACTTGGATTTGGATTTGGATCCAGAGATCCAATCCAATATCCACATCCATGGCCCACATCACCTTCTCATAAATGGAGGTGGGGCCCACTTGAATTTCACGTGGGATTATGGGCATGAGAGAGAGTGGGGGAGGATAAGATTAGAGTGTGTTGTAATTAAGCTTGACTTGTGTGTCAAGTTTGGTGTTAATCATATGGGTTAGCATAATTAAAGTGGGTTTAAGCTTGTAATTAGCCAAAACCTAACCTAGGGCTGCACCAACATGATGTAATTAAGGTCTATGGGTCATGCAAAGGGAGCTCCTTAATCCAATCCTAACCAAAAACACCTAATCCTAGCCTTTTACCCTAATCCTGTCTTAATTCTAGCCTAATCACCTAACCCACTTCCCTAATCCCGGCCTAATCCCAACCTAATCACCTAACCCACTTCCCTAATCCTTCCCTAAACCTAGGTTAATTTCCCTAAACCTAACCTAATCCTAGCCTAATCACCTAACCTACCTCACTAAACCTCACCCCAAAACCAACCCACCTAGCTAAACCCTAAACCTCTAAACCACCCCACCTAAACCTAGCACACCATCTACCCAAAACCTCTTGTATGAAAATATCTGGCCCCTCCCCAAAACCAGCCCACTTTATCACCACACCACCACCCCTAGACCACCCCCCGAAGGGGCGGGTTGTCCAAGTTCTCTCCCATCCTTCCCAGCCCAACCGAGCCTAGCAAATTCCAGCCACCCTCCAACCGAGTCCTCAATCTGCACCACCGTCACTCACCACCTTGCTCCACCTGCACCATCACACCTCAGTCGGTTGGCCACCCGTCGCCACCACTTCCATCCGGCCGAACCATCCACTTCAACCACCCGGCTGCTCCTCTTCCATCCACCGCCTCTTCATTCGGTTAGTACCCCATCCTTCACCCTACCTCTTCTTCACTCCCCCTCCACTCTCAGCCACCTGCACCACCACCACCTCACCCCAACACCACCTGCCTGCCATCCAACCCATTCGGCCAAACCTCAGCCACTTCAAACACCCGCCATTACCTAGCCACCCTATCTACACTCGGTCACTCCACTTAACTCCCTAAGACCTACCCATATCACTTCCCCTCAGCCCCTAACTCCACCTTACCCCATACCCTAGCTAGCTCCCTTCCCATCCACGCCACCCATAGCCACCCTAACAGCCGGCCATCACCAAGTCTCCCTTAGTCGGCCACTCCAACCGACTGTACACATCCACTCGGCCAGCCACCTGCCAACCTTAGGCACTCCTTTAGACACTCCCTTAGGCTCCCACTTAGTGCCATATTTCCTAACACTACACCCTCCCTTAGTGACCCTACTTAGTCACCTTAGCCCAACACACAAAGCCAGGCCATTCATAACAGTCGGCCACCTTCAAGACGTCCCTCCCGCGCACCTAAGGCATCCGGCCAGCAGTCCCTCTTGCCGTTCTACTCCACCGAGCTCCCTCTTGCAGCCCAAGGCGAAGGCCAAGCCCACGCTCAAGCAAGGCATCTTCGGACCAGCTATAAGTAAGTGCCTAACTCGGTCCTTAGTTGTATACTTTCTTAAATTTAATTCGATACGGGGTTGTAATAACGGAGCATAGTCTCCCCCCGCTTGTAATAACGTGGCTTGGCACACCCACACACACGTGCACTCTCTTAGTCGTGCACGATTTTGAACACACACGGGCCTAATCAACCCCTAAGATATAAATATATATATATATATATATATACTTTAACTTACTTAGGGTTTTGCTTAAGTTGGGTGTGTTGTCTTTCAATTCAAGCACTCACACACATTGAGCCTTCGCTCTTATTTGTAAGACCCAAGTAAGGGCCGTGCTATACTATTTGGGTTTAATTTCATGTTGTGTGCGTAGTACTTCAATTCAAGCACTCACACACATTGAGCCTTCGCTCTTATTTGTAAGACCCAAGTAAGGGCCGTGCTATACTATTTGGGTTTAATTTCATGTTGTGTGCGTAGTACTTCAATTCAAGCACTCACACAGATTGAGCCTTCGCTCTTATTTGTAAGACCCAAGTAAGGGCCATGTTATACTATTTGGGTTTAATTTCATGTGGTGTGCGTAGTACTTCAATTCAAGCACTCATACACATTGAGCTTTCGCTCTTATTCCCAAGACCTTAGTTAAGGCCATATTGCAAGTTATATTTGGGTTTTATTTCATGTCGTGTGTGTAAGTCTTTCAATTCAAGCACGCACCCACATTTACATTACAAGTCATTTCCCTTCGGTTATTTCCCTTCGGCATTGTCTTTACATTCGGGTTTTCCCTTTTGGAGTAGCGTGAGTTTGCATTGCATCTACGCCATACCACGAGGTAGGATGCATATTGCATCAAAGCAAACCCCGTACTCCCGCTCAAATTCGCCCCATGTAGTGGAGTGTTCATAACACACACCTAGTGGCCCATAAAGGGATAAAAAGAAAGACTTAGGCACGTGCAAATCCACGTGATCTAAAATCTGCAATCGCATTAAAAAGACCCGAATCAAACACCTCGAACCGCTTTCATAGGCTTTTTCTACCCTAAAACTCGATTTTTAAAGCGTACAGACTGGCCCTTGCGCATCGGTGCAAGAAGGTCTGCGACAACAAGAGCTCACTTGCTCACAGTCGCCACGTTAGAAGTCAGGTTAAAATATATCTTCGCTAGCTTAGGTAAGCTAGCTGGCACGCCCTGTTTATACAAATAGGACTTAGACACACGAAAGGATCCACTCCAGGCCTAAGAAACTAGGGAGGCGGGGATTTTTCCTGTGTCTACAAATGGTGATCGTGAGGAAGTGAGAACTAGCAAGAAAAATTTTCTAAGTTTTGAAAAACAGAAACTCATTCTCTTTTTAGAACTTATTTTCAGATTTTTTTAAATAACTTCTAAATCTTTGAAAATCACAAAAATTTTAAAGTGAAATGATGGTCATATGGAGGTTCAAAGACTATTTTTATTCTGATTTTTTGGGCTGTGCCAATCTGCAATTAAATCAAGGAATGACTCTTGCTCAAACGTCTGAAACAATTCTGTGATAGAAATATAGAGGTTTAGGAAAACGTTTGTATATTAATGCACAAACTTTCGATCTTTATGAATTTGGTATTGTTGGAATATTAGCTTTCAATGAGACAAGTGTCAATGAAATTGATTCACTACAAACAAAGTTATGGGATAATAACCCAATCTCTATTGTAGAAAACACAAGTTTTACATATTCGGTTATGGATTTATTTGATTTTCCTTAATTTTATTTACGTGGTTGCACGACCCTAAAATTCTTTAAAAGTTTACTATATAATTTTCTGCTTCCAAATATTGATTTGATAGTGGATATCACTACAAATCATGAAATATTTTCTTTCATGGATGGCTATTCGGGTTATAACCAAATCAAACTAGCACCAAAAGATCAGGCAAAAACTGCTTTTACTACACCTTGGGGTACATACCGTTACATGGTTATGCCTTTTGGTTTAAAAAATGCCGGTGCCACATACCAAAGAGCCATGACTACTATTTTCTATGATCAAATCCATGAGCTCTTGGAAGTATATGTGTAAACACCTAAAATTTTTATGTTTTCAAAACTCCTGAATTTTAAAAAAGCTAGCTCAAGGTCAAATCAAGAGAAAAAGGAAAGCCCAAGCCTGTTCGAAGGAAAGCCAGACAAAAGATCGAAACTGGCATCCAGCTCAAAATCAATTTCAGCTCCAAAATGCAAAAAGAAACCAAGACCCTAATTAAGCTGTCAGAAATCAAGCACCAAGTCTGTCAAAACGAAAATCATAGTCTGTTGGAAAATCCAAGATCGACCTCATCAATAGGCTCGAAACGAGATCAGACACACCAAATCAAAACATCAAAAAGTCTTAAAAAGCAAGACATCGACCGGTTAAAGAAGCTGAAAAAACCCAAGCCAAAATCGTTTCACCGAGGAACCGGGGTTCGCTCGAAAACCGTTCGTTTCGTGCACCAAAGAAGGACTAAAAAAAGAAAAATTTGGATTGGATTTGGACAAAAAAATCCAGATCCAGGTCCATTTGAAGATTGGATTGGGTTGGATCCTTGGATCCAAACCCAATCCAAAGAACCACCCTTGGCCTATAAATAGGGCCAAGGGGGTTCACGTACAAGGGCTTGGATTTTTTTGAAAAGGAGGAGAGAGAAGGAGTGGAGCAAGCTTTTACATGGGATTGTAAGAAAAGTCAACAAAGGTGGCTAGGGTTTAATGAAGGGGCTTGACCAAGCAAGGGATTCACGTAGACTTCAAACCAAGGCTCGAGTGGCTCATGGACAACCAAGGCAAGTCAACAACGTGGGGAAGAAGGCTGCACCAAGAGGTAAGCTCCTAACCGAACCTTGACTTGAGCCACCAAGCTTGAACTTGGACCGACCTTGACTTGTTGGCTGAACCATCTTGGGCTGAACCACCTTGGGCTGCCTCAGTTGAACCCAACCGAACAACTGCCCCATCTTGGCTACAGCCAAGCTTGAACCTGAACCTGGCCGAACCCCAACCTTGAGCCAATCTTGAACCGCCTTGCACCTTGGATTGAGCCTTCTTAAAGCTGGGTTGTTTTAACTTGGCTGAAACCGAACCAACAAGATTTGGGCAGACCAACCATGACTTGGACTGAACCCTTGACTTGGCTGCCTTCTTCACCAAGAACCTACTTGAACCACTTAAAACCGAACCTTGACCTAGCCGGACTGGGTGTGGGCTGAACCTCCTTGAACCAAGAAGACTTTGGTCGAACCTTTAAAGAATCACCCTTGACCAGTTGTGCCACTTGGACTGATCTGGAACTGAACAACTGCACCTTGGACTGCACCCCTTGAACCCTTAAGACCTTGCTGAAACTGAACCAACAAAAACTTGGACCGCACCTACAAGACCTCACGGCTGAGCTGACCGAAGCATCTTGACCCACTTGGGCTGAACTGAACCAAGCTGAACCATGGTTTGACTTGGCTGAAACCACACCTTGGGTAGACCACACCTTGAACAACCACCTTGCTGGCCGACTTTGACCTTGCTGCACCAAGAACCGAACCCTTGCTGCAACAAGCTGACCACCTTGCCTTGAACCGAGCCATGTTGGTTGCCACCTTAACCAACTGCCCAAAAACCAACCTTGGTTGAACCCTGGCTACATCGCATTGAACCAAATCCAACTGGACCATCTTAAGCCCATCAGCACCTTGGCCGAAACCTTATCACAGCACCTTGGCTTGCACTTGAACAGAGCCCAGCTAAAGTCAACTGAACTCACTTGGGACTCAACCCAACCGAACCAAGCTTTGACCACATACCCAGCTAAACCGAGCTCATCTTGGGTTGCATACGGCCGATCTGTCTTGAACCGAACTGGGTGCTGCACCTGAAGCAAACCTTGCTGCACCACTTGGACCTTGACTGAACTTCTGGACCGGACCTTGATGAACCAACCTTGACTTGACCAAGACCAAAGACTTGGCCAAGTCTTGAAGCTCACGGCTGCCTTGAAGATCCCAAAAAGTCAACAAAAGGGGTTGGTTCTTTGAAGCTCACAGCTACACCTTGAAGACCCCAAAAGTCAATAAAAGGGGCTGGTTTGACTTGGCAAAACCACACCCAGCGGAGGACCTGACCTAGTTTGTGGTGGACCAAGGCTTGACACCAAGTGGAGAACTTGACTTGACCTAACTCATGGCAGCGACAAAGTGGGCTCGAACAAACCCAACCAACCGAATCAAATGCTACGCACAAGAGGCTAAACTGAACGAAAAACTTGTAAGTATAGTTAGCTTCGGTTTTAAACCACTTGTTTCATTCAATTCAATTCATAATGGGGTTGTATTAATGGAGTGAAGTCTCTCCCTCGGTTGTAATCTTAATGGGTAGGCAAGATAAATGATATCCCTTTTCAATGGAGTATGAGTTCATCCTCAAGACTCCATTAAGGGACAAGCCCCACATTGTGTGGCTGAAGTGCCTCTTCGAGACACATTCCCCAAGCTTGATCAAATGCCCCATGAAGGAATTGATGCTTTACAAAAAGTAGAGTTTTCAAAAATGAATTAGTGACATTTCAAAAATCCTTAGCTTACAAAATGGAGCCTTGTTCAAAATATCAAAATATTTTCAAATGGCAGATGCTATTAAGAAATGGGATGATCTCGGTTGAATCGAGTAACCAAAGGGATAAGTATTTCCCCCCATTTTACTTCTCTCTCCAAAAAGGAAAGACAAAGAGAATACAAAACTCCTAAAAAAAGAAGTCTTCCTCGAAAAAGGAATACAAAAACTTCTTAAAAAGGAGTCTTCTCTTTGAAAGAAGAAAGGAAAAAGAAAAGAGAATACAAAAACTCCTCGAAAAAGAAGTCTTTCCCAAAAAAAAAGGGAATACAAAAACTTCTTCAAAAGATGTCTTCTCTTAAAAAAGAAAAAAGAAAAAGGAAAGCCAAAGCTCAAAAGAGCTAATTTTCCGACTCTTTGCCTAAAACCACGGGACGCTTCAGAAGGGACCGTGGTAATTCTTTCCCATATCCCTATAGCTTATCCCAAAGGAAAAAGGTTCAAACTATGAAAATCCTAAAGTAGGAATAGAATCTACTTATTTGGATTTCATTTTGTTTGAGAATTAGACTTTGTTTCGTGGGAAATTGAACTTTGAAATATTTTCTAAAATTTCCTACCAAAAACCTCTACTAAGTAGTAGGTGTCGAAACCCGAATAAAGGGAAGTATGAAAAATTGGAAGTCCCTTTTGATAGAAGATAAAAGGAGTTCCTTTTGAAAAAGAAATTTTCAAAACTCCAAAAATGTCAAAAAGACATGGGACAAAACCTGCTTGGAGTAGTTAGCCTCATAAGGCTCTCTCCAAGATCGAAAACCCAAGAATGTCAAAAGACATGGGATAAAACCTACTTGGAGCAGTCAGCCTCAAAAGACTCTCTCCAGGCTCGAAATTTTTTTTGAAAGCTAACTTGTAGAGCATGAGGCTCAGCTTTGTAAGCACGAAAATTCTCACTCTGAGCTTTTGGGGCCTGAAGCGAACCTTTTCGCGTTTACGTCGCTTTTTATGGGCGTGCCAGCTAGCTTACTCAAGCTAGTGAAGATTTTTGGAAATATCTGACTTTTTGGCGACTGTGGACAAGCGGGATCTTTTCGTTTAAAACCTTCTTGAACCGGCGCTCAAGGGTTGGTTTAAACGCTTAGAAAACTTCAATTTCAATCAAACATGAACTTTTGAAAGGAAAGCAAGTATTTCGACGATTGTATGCCTAAATTGCAGTTTTTATTATGGGGGTTGTACGCTTTCCAAATCTTTTGAGTTTTAAGCTATTTAGGCCGGATGTGTGTGCTTCAAGTGGCCTAAATTTAGCGAGTTTGAGCATAGTTTCGGGGTTTTATCTTTGAAAATACGTGAATGCAAGGATGCACGAATACTCTTCGGGTTTGATATGATGTGAGCTAGGCTCGAATTGAAAGCAACTCACACACACAACTTAAAATAAATACTCAAATGAAAGTGCAACTCACGCAGCTGAAGGGAAATACCCGAACTTGAAAGCAACTCACATGACTTGAATGTAAATTGCGGAATTGAAATATACTTATATATTTAAGAGCGGAAAGGTTCAATGCACGCGTGTGTAGTGTAGAATTGAAATGACAAACTCACACGACTTGAATTGAACTTGCCGAAATTGAAATATAAGTATATAAGAGTGGAAAGGCTCAATGTGAGTGAGTGCTCTTGGTGTGTAAATGGAAAGACAACTCACACAACTGGAATTAAACCACCCGGAAATGTAATTGCATACACAACTTGGAATGTAAAACTCACGCAGCTTGAAAGTATATAGATACACTATATCTTATGAGCAACAAAGACCCAAAATGTGCATGAGAGTGTAGAGCAAGTGCTCGAGTGCTCTTGTGTGCAAGTGTGGAAGCTTAAATGATAAACTCACATGACTTGAATGTAAAAACCCACGCAGCCGGAAAATATAGAAATATACTATATCTTATGAGCAACAAAGACTCAAAATGTGCGTGAGGGTGTGGAGCAAGTGCTCGAGTACTTGTGTGTGTATGTGTGGAAGCTTAAATGACAAACTCACACAACTTGAATGTAACAACCCAAATTAAATTGCAACTCACACGGCTTTTACTAAAGTCTTTGGAGTAAGAGTGAAAGCTCAATGTGTGTGCAATAGTGTGCAATTAAGAGCGGAAAGTTTCAAGTGCACGTGGGTGTCTTGTGTATGTTTAAGAGCAAAGAGGCTCAAGTGTGCGTGTGTGGCTTGTGTATCAAGCACCAATATTAAATTTCGGGGGGAGACTACGCTCCATTATTACAACCCCGTATCGAATTGAATTGAAATTTAGAGGAGTAAGGTAAAAACCGAATTTAAACACTTACAAGTGGTCGGCTTTTCCTCTCAATGTGTTTGAATCCGTACACCTTGGCAGCCAATCGATAGGTCTCCCTAGATGGGGTTGGACGTGAGAGTTTAGGCTTTTAGAGGGTGCTTGGGGGAACTGGGTGTTTAGGCCTTGGTTTGGCCAAGTGCTAGGGTTGGCTAAGGTAGGACATGATTGGAGTGGGGGCTGGTCCTAATCGATCCTAAGGGACAGGGGTGCAATTGGGCTAAGGCATAGTAAGGTGCTAGGCACTGGGTGTGACAGGGCGCGCGGGGCGCTAGGGACGTGGCAGTGGCATGCGGGACGTAGAAGAGGCGCGTGGGAGTGCCGGGGCGCAGGATGGCGCTAGGTGGTGGTTCTAGTGGTACGCAGGTTGGTGAGATGGGAGTTGGGTGCTGGTGATGGCCGGTAGGTGCTAGTGATGGCAGGGTCAGTGCAGGCAGGTTGGTGAGGGAGGTGCAGGGGGTATGGCGCGGGAAGGTGGCGCTAGGAAGGCGATGGTATGGCGCTAGGTGCGCCGGGTGTGGGCGCTACGGGGGCCGGTTGGCAGGTGATGGAAAGGGGTTGGTGATGGCCGAGGGGTAGTGTAGTGGATGAGTGCTAGGCAGGGAGTTTAGGTCGGTTTGGGTGAGAGGGCTAGGTTTAGGCTAGTTTAGGGTTAGGTTTAGTGGGGTAGGTTAGATGGTTTAGGCTAGATTAGGGTTAGGTTTAGAGAGACCTACCTCTTGGAGCCGGTCCACCGCGCATAGCCCATGCCTCCACTTCGGTTGCAGCCACTCCTTCATGTTGGTGCAGCCCTTGGCTAGGTCTAGGTTCATACAAGCTTGAACCCACACCCTTGATCAAGCCCACATGGCTATAGCCCACCACTCACTCTCTCTCTTCCCAAGCCTCTCTTGGATTTCAAGTGAACCCCCTCACCTCTATTTATAGGCAAATGAGGTGGGTCTTGGATATGGGTCTTGGATTTGGGTCTTAGAATCCAGATCCGATCCAAACACTATTTGGGTCTGGATCTCGGATCTCGGATATTTGGGATCCAGATTCGACTCAAATATTTAGTTGGATTTGGATCTTGAATCTCGGATATTTGTGATCTAGATCCAATCCAAATACTATTTGGATCTGAATCTGGATATTTGGATCCAGGTCCAATCCAAATTTCTTTTCTTCAATCCTTCTTGGCGTTTCGAGACGGACGGTTTGTGTAGGCCCTGGCTTCATCAGCGCTCCGTCTTGTGCTGGGTTTTCCCCAGCTTTATCGTTCGAACTCCTTCTCACCTCTCTGGACTTCATTTGAGTTCATTTATGTCATTTCGGGCTTGGATTTCTGATATTTTGGTGAATGCTTTTGGCTTGGCTTTTGATGCTCCGGGCTTGTACTCTACTTCTGGCTTGGGCTTTCCTTTTGCCTTTTATCCTACTTTTATCAGGCCTGAGTGCTTTCTGGGCTTGTGAACCTGCTTTTTGAGGCTACTTTTGATTCAGGCTCAACCTGTTGGATTTTGGGTTTTTACAAAATTGGGACTTGGCCCATGCTTCAGAAGTTTCAATTTGAACGGGGTTTAAACAAAAGTTTAAAGCTTTTTCAACACCTGGGTTTTGAATAACTCTAGAATCTGGTTTTGAAATGGATTTTCAAACCAGGTGTTTGTTTTTTAAAATTGTTTGATTTTGGGGTGTTTACAGACGCCCCTCTTTGGCATTATCCAAATTTATTTGGATAATGGCGAAGAAGACAATATCCCTGTTTGATTTCTCCCTAGATTCATCCTCGAGAATATGGGATCATCCCAGTTTTGAGAAAAACGTTTTCTATGTGTTCACTAAGAGGGGATTTTCGCCAAAGGGGACTTTACCTAATGTGGTGCTAGTCCTAATTGGGATCATGCAAGTTTCCATGCGTGCACATGTGAATGAATGGCATGGAATGACATGCTAGGAAGTATGGTTTCCTAGAGACTTAAATGGAATGGTCGAACTTGGGAGTCTTATGAAGACTTGCTGCACCAAGTGAGCTGGTCTTATGTTACTCGATGTTCGAGGTTTTCTAAATTTGTTTTGAGAGAGGAAAACTCCTGTTAGCTTCCATCCTAAGGATTTCAACTTTTCGTGTTTCCCTTTACTTGAGTCTTAACACTCGCTAATCTAGCGGAGGTTTTATAAGAAAATCAAGCAATATTTCAAAATTCCTATGCCTTACTCAAAATGTCTAATTCTCAAACAAAATGAGATTCAAGTGAGTAAATCCTGTTTTTACTTTAGGATTCCTTGAAATGAACCTTTCTTCACTTGGGATAAGTCGCAGGGATGGGGAAAGAATTACCATGGTCCCTTCTGAAGTGTCCCGTGGTTTGAGGCAAAGAGGCGGAAAACTGCTCTTTTTGAGCTTTTTGCTATTTTTTCTATTTTTCTGTTTTACCATGGTCTGCTTTTTCACAAGCATCGATTCTCTCATTCAGGGTTGTACGATCTACCTTGATCCTCACTCATGAAGTTTCAAAGGAGATTTTCCTCAAAATCTTTCCGTAATAGGATTTAGCTTAGACCCTACACATGGTATTTTTTCAAATATTGGGCATTCATAGGGTCTGCTAAGTTCCTACCCTCAACATCGACTAACCAGTAGGCGTTGTTTGTGGTGGTTCCACGTACAACATAAGGACCATCCCACTTGGGCCGCCACTTTCCAAGTGGATGTGGGCCATGATGTTGGATGATTTTTAGCACAAGGTCTCCCACTTTAAAGTGGCGAGGTCTCTTATGCTTCTCGTAATGTCGGGCAATCCTTTGCTGGTATGCATGTGCATGATCCATGGCAAGGAGCCTTCTCTCATCTAATAAATCAAGCTCGGCCATTATAGCATGCTGAAGCATCTCTAGGGGAAGGTCGAGTGTAAGTGATGTATGAAATGAATGCAGTTTGGTATGAATGGGGAGAATGGCGTTTGTGCCATAAACCAACTCAAATGGCGTGGCATTTGTGGGAGTTCGGATGGAAGTCCTATAAGCCCATAAGGCTTCATCCAACTTCTCATGCCACGTCCTATCCTTTTCTAATGTTTTCTCAATAATGCTTATGAGAGTCTTATTGATGGCTTCGGCTTGGCCGTTGCCTTGAGGGTAGTAGGGCGATGAGAAGTGATGAGTTATGCCATACGTGTTACATAACTTTACCATCCTCTCGTTTTTGAAGGGGGTGCCATTATCAGACACTAGGTCTTTTGGAACCCCATATCGAGCCAAAATATTTTTCCTAATGAACACCACTACATGTTGCCCCTGGACATTAGTCAGGGAGGTAGTTTCAACCCATTTGGAAAAGTATTCAGTGGCTGCTAGGATAAACCTTTGCCCATTTAATGCATTTGAAAAAATTGGTCCTATGATGTCAAACGCCCACATGGTGAATGGCCATGGGCTACCCACAGAATGCAATGTGGATGACGGGATATGAATGGTGTGTCCATGCACTTGACATGGGTGACACTTCCTAACATGGTCATGGCAATCTTGCTTTAGAGTGGACCAAAAGTAACCAGCTCTAAGTATTTTCATTGCCATCATATTGGCATTTACATGCCCTCCACATTCTCCATCATGGAATTCATGCATTACTATCCTAGCCTCCTCCAGGTTGACACACCTCAGTAAGATGCCAGTAAACCTCTTTTTATAAAGAACCCCTCCCAAAATCAGATATCGGGTTGAAATCTTTCGAATAAAAGCTTTGTCTTTAGACGAAGCGAATTCTGAAAATCCTCCGTTTTCTAAGAACTCTTTAATGTCTTGAAACCAGGGTTTTTCAGTGGAAGTTGTGTTGTTTTGGAAAATCTCCAAATCGTGTGTGGATGGAGTGGGTGAGTGCCATATTTCTAAGGATTGATCCCAAGGTGGGATCGACCCTTAGGGCTGAGCCTGAAGATGAGAGGGCATCGACTATGCCATTGTCCTCTCTTCCTACGTGTGTGAGTGTACATGATTGGAACGACTCGACCAGCTTGGTGGCCAATTTGTGGTATAGAAGAAGTTTTTCATTTTTGACTTGCCAAATTTTTAACACTTGGTTTATGACAAGTAAAGAATCTCCAAAGACTTTAATGCATGATGCCCCTAGAGTTTTCTAGATTTTCAAGTCTTGTATGAGTGCTTCATACTCAGTTGTATTGTTGGAACATTCAAAATCTAGGCAAATGGCGATGGGAATTTCTCCCTTTTTAGGGGATATGAGGATGATTACTGCCCCAACCCCTCGTTGGTTTCGTGCCCCATCGAAGTGCATCTTCTACACTTGGTTTTCATTTGAGTAATTTGATAGAATATGGTTTTGAAATTGATTTTGAAAGGGGTGCCACTATCAGACACTAGGTCTTTTGGAACCCCATACCGAGCCAAAATATTTTTCCTAATGAACGCCACTACATGTTGCCCCTGGACATTAGTCAGGGAGGTAGCTTCAACCCATTTGGAAAAGTATTCAGTGGCTGCTAGGATAAACCTTTGCCCTTTTAATGCATTTGAAAAAATTGGTCCTATGATGTCAAACGCCCACATGGTGAATGGCCATGGGCTGCCCACAGAATGCAATGTGGATGACGGGATATGAATGGCGTGTCCATACACTTGACATGGGTGACACTTCCTAACATGGTCATGACAATCCTGCTTTAGAGTGGACCAAAAGTAACCAGCTCTAAGTATTTTCATTGCCATCATATCGGCATTTACATGCCCTCCACATTCTCCATCGTGGAATTCATGCATTACCATCCTAGCCTCTTCAAGGTCGACACACCTCAATAAGATGCCAGTAAAACTCTTTTTATAAAGAATCCCTCCCAAAGTCATGTATGAAGTTGAAATCTTTCGAATGAAAGCTTTGTCTTTAAACGAAGCGAATTCTGAAAATCGTCCGTTTTCTAAGAAATCTTTAATGTCTTGAAGTTGTATTGTTTTGGCAAATCTCTAAATCATGTGTGGATGGAGAGGGTGAGTGCCATATTTCTAAGGGTCGAGTTCCCAAGGTGGGATCGACCCTTAGGGCTAAGCCCAAGGATGAGAGGGCATCGGCTATGCCATTGTCCTATCTTCCTACATGTGTGAGTGTACACGATTTGAATGACTCGACCAGCTTGGTGGCCAATTTGTGATATGGAAGAAGTTTTTCATTTTTGACTTGCCAAATTTTTAACACTAGTTTATGACAAGTAAAGAGTCTCCAAAGACTTCAATGCATGATGCCCCTAGAGTTTTTGAAATTTTTAAGCCTTGTATGAGTGCTTCATACTCGGCTGTATTGTTAGAACATTCGAAATCTAGGCGAATGATGATGGGTATTTCTCCATTTTCAGGGGATATGAGGATGATTCCTGCCCCAGCCCCTCTTTGGTTTCATGCCCATCGAAGTGCATCTTTCACACTTGGTTTTCACTTGAGCAATTTGATAAAATATGATTTTGAAATTGGTTTTGAAAGATGCCTTCATCAGGAATTTTATCAATTGTGGGATATGAATCCTCTAAAGGGAAGTTAGCCACATAGTCGGCTAGGGCTTGCCCCTTGATGGAGGTTTGATGGTGGAATTTCAGGTCATACTCCATCAAGAGGAGCTGCCATTTACCTAGCCTACCAGTGAGGATAGGTTTTTCAAACAAATGCTTGATTGGATCAAGCCTAGACACTATCCAGATCTCATGATCTAGAAAATAATGTCAAAATTTCTGGTAGGCCCATACCAAGGCCAAGCACGTCTTCTCCATAGCTTGATAATTTCATTCATAAGTCAATAGAGTTTTCGAAATATAGTAGATGGCATACTCTTTATGGGTATCACCCTCAGATTGAGCTAATAAGGCACCCAAAGCGTTCGCATGCACAGAAATATAAAGTAAAAGAGGTTTTCCTTGCTTTGGAGGGTTTAAAACAGGAGGATTAACCAAATACGTCTTTAATCTTTCAAAAGCTTTTTGGCAATCATCGTCCCACACAAATTTTACCCCTTTTCTCAAAAGTTTGTTGAAAGGTTCGCATCTTGTAGCGAGGTTTGAAATAAACCTTCTAATTGATTGGAGGTGACCTTGGAGGCTTCGAATTTGCGTTAAATTGGAGGGTGGAGGCATATCTATGATGACTCGACACTTAGAGGGGTAGACGTCAATGTGCCTTTGGCTTACCATAAAACCTAAAAGCTTGTCGGATTCTACTCTGAAGACGCACTTTTGAGGGTTTAGTTTCACTTTGTAAAGCCTCAATCTTTCGAAAACTTTTTGCAAAGATTCGATGTGTGTATCTCGGGTTTGTGATTTCACCAAGAGATAATCCACATATACTTCTAAGAGCTCATGAATTTGATAGTGAAAGATCGTGGTCATGGCTCTTTGGTATGTGGCACCAGCGTTTTTCAACCCAAAGGGCATGACTGTATAGCAGTACGTGCCCCAGGGTGTGGTAAAAGCAGTTTTAGCCTGGTCTCTTAGGGCTAATTTGATTTGATTATAACCCGAGTAACCATCCATAAAGGAAAACATTTCATGATTTACAGTACTATCGACTATCAAATCAATATTTGGTAAAGGGAAGTTATCCTTTGGAGTGGCTTTGTTTAGATTTATTAAATCAATGCAAATTCGAATTTTCCCAATGGATTTTCGAACTACAACAATGTTGGAAAGCCAATCAGAATACGCAATGGGTTTTATAAAACCAGCTTTAAGCAGATCCTCTAAACCCTCTTTCACTTGCGAGTATACGTTCGGGTGAATCTTTCTAAGCTTTTGTTTTATGAGTTTTGATTCTAGATCTAGGGGAAGACAATGATCTACTACTTTCGGGTCTATACCTGGCATGTCTTCGTAAGTCCATGCAAACACATCGATATAGGTTTTCAAGAATGCAATGAATGATGCTTTTTCATGCTCATGCAAACATGTGCCTATCTTAATGTGTTTGGGTTTTGACTCATTCCCTAAGTTGATCTCTATGAAATCCCCTCCTACAGAATTCGAAGGTTTTTCAAAATCGAGGATTTTGTTAAACTCGGGAAGCTCGGAGATTTGATCCTCCTCAAGGAGAAGGGTATCCTCCTTTGTGCTTTGATCATTCTCGAGAATTCTAAATCCTAGGGAATTTTGACTTGATGCATGGTTTTTGCAAACACCTGGTTTTGGTTTTGGAATTTCTACAGGTTTTGAAGACTTGGGTCCTTTTATAAAGACGATTTCTTCAAAATCCTTGGTTTTTTCCTAATTTTTACTAG
Organism: Brasenia schreberi; assembly: GCA_036023115.1. Classification (NCBI taxonomy): domain Eukaryota; kingdom Viridiplantae; phylum Streptophyta; class Magnoliopsida; order Nymphaeales; family Cabombaceae; genus Brasenia; species Brasenia schreberi. The sequence continues at coordinate 8,432,762 of JAYKKT010000041.1, forward strand.
GAGTTGGTATACACAAGATTTTGTTTTTGGAATTTTCTAATTTTTCAATTTTTTTGGTTTTTTGCAAAGAAAGATATTGGGAGAAACAAAAACTACATTTTTTTCGATTTTTCCACACTTTTCCAATGTTTTTGGGTTTTGAGATTTTTCAAATTGTTTTTGTATTTTGAGAATTTGTAATTTTTTTGGATTTTTGTTTGAGGAGGGATCTTCCATCATACCTACAAAGAAGACGCCATGAATTAGTCTCTAAACAAGAGGTCTAAATCATAGGTTTCAGTTTTAGCAGGTTCTAGGGCACCCTTGACCCAGGTGGTCACAGGTGGTGGTTCTGGTGGTATGCTTGGAGTATAGCCTATCCCATATCGGCTTGGGTTTGCTCTTTGTAGACACGGAATATGTTCGCTTACGGGTTCTTAGGCCCGAAGTGAACCTTTTCGTAATCTACTTCGCTTTATGGGCATGCCAACTAGTTTACTTTAACTAGCAAAGTATGTTTTGAAATAATCTGACTTTTTGAAGGTGATTATAGGCAAGCGGGATGTTTTTGTCGCAGACCTTCTTGCACCGATGTACAAGGGTCAGTCTATATGCTTAGAGACTTCGTTTTGAAACAAGTTTAACTCAAAATATATTTTGAATGAAGAAGTGTTTTAAAACATTTTGAAAACCATGCACTTGGGCGATTTTGATTTTACAAGGGTTGGACGAACCTAAGTCTTTCAATTTAATCTACTTAGGCATGATGTGCATGCATCGAAATAGCCTAAGTCTTGGCGTGTTTGCATGATTGATTCGGGATTTGCTTTGATGCAGGTATGCACTCTAGCTCGAGTATGGCGAGTATGCAATGCAACTCACACAACTCCAAGGGAAAACCCGAAATTGAAAGACAATACTTAAGGGAAATTGCGTAATGTAAATTGCAAAAGGAGAATATGGCTATATCTTAAGAGCGGAAAGGCTCAATTGTGTAAGTGTGTGTCATGTATATATTGAAAGACTACTCACACAACTGAACCTTAAAACCCAAATCTTAAAGACATAGCGGAAGGGAAATACTTATAATATATATGGGCCCGAAGGTTACCAACGTGTGCGTGGGTGTTGTGTATATATGTAAAGACAACTCACATGACTTGTAATTTAAAACCCAAATAGAATTGCAATATGGCCCTTACTAGGGTCTTGGGAGTAAGAGCGAAAGCTCAATGTGTGTGAGTGTGGAATTGAAAGACCACGCACACAACTTGAATTAAAACACCCAAATAAAATTGCAATATGGCCCTTACTAGGGTCTTGGGAGTAAGAGCGAAAGCTCAATGTGTGTGAGTGTAGAATTGAAAGACAATACACACAACTTAAATGAAAACCCACGCAGCTGAATATATATATACAACTATATCTTAGGGGCTGTCAAGGCCCGTGTGTGTGCAAAAGGTGTACAGCTAAGAGCGGAAAGGCTCAAGTGCACGTGGGTGTTGGTGTGCCAAACCAAGTTATTACAATCGGGGGGAGACAAAGCTCCTTTACTACAACCCCGTATCAAAATTTAATAAAACACCAAATGTAAGGACTTACAACTCACCTAGCCCGTTATGTGGGGTGTGTATAGGATGCGTACGCCTTGCGTGTGGAGCTCGGATCACATGGAAGTGGAACCGGCTAGCTTGGAGGCTTGAGAACCTTTGAGGACTTGGGAGAGGTGTTTGAGTGGGCTCGTGTGGGCTTTGTATGGGCTTGGTATCGGCCTGGTACGGGCTTGATATGGGCCTGGTTTTAGGATGACTCGAGCCAAGGTGGCTCGAGTTGGGTTCTAGGGGAGCTTGGGGCAACTCGGGCTGTCTTGGTGCAGCCTGCGCTTTAGCCTTGCAGGGGGGTGTCTTAGGATGACTCGAGCCAAGGTGACTCGAGTTATGTTTTAGGGGAAACCCTAACTAGGTTAGGTTCAGTCGGTCAAGGCCAAGGCAGGCTAGCCAGGGCTGAGCTAGGGCTTGGCCTGGCTGGGTGTTGGTCGGATTTTGGTTGAGGTAGGACTAGGGGGAAGCCAGGTTAAGTCGGCCAGGTATAGTGTCTTGGGTGCGGGCTGGCTAAAGGAAACGGCCAGATGTGAGTGGCCCAAGGAAACGGCCTGCCTTGTGGCAGGTCGGGGCTTTAGGGGTGTGGATAATACACGGCCTGCACCAGCAGGCCGTGGGGGTTTGAGAATAGGTGGCCTGCCGAGTGGCAGGCCGTGGGGCTTAGGCTGAATGACCTGCCGAATGGCAGGTCTTGTTGGGATGAATGGCCTGCCTTAAGGCAGGCCTGGTATGGGCTTTAAAAGGGGTAGCACACGGCCTGATTTGGCCATGTGTTTAGGCTTAAGTGGCCTACCTCAAAGCAGGCTAGGTTTTGGCAAAGAACCAAGGAAGCCCGACCACCTTTGGTCGGGCTGTTTTGGGTAGGTAGGTAGGGACAAACCCAGCCCACGGCTGGACGGGTTTTGAGGTAGATGGCCTGCCTTTAGGGCAGGCCAGACCTTGGGTAAAAGGGGATGGGACACGGCCTACTGGGGCAGGCCGTGGGTCTTAAGAAAGGCTCGAGCCACCTTGGCTCGAGGTAGGGGGTTTTTCAAATGGGAAGTTCGGCCAAAGCTGGCCGAACTTGGTTGGGTTCAAGGGAGAGTTTGGTGGATGGCTAGGGCGGTGAAATGGGTAAGGTGCAGGTGGTGGTAGGCTAGGCGGTGCAGGTCAAGGTGGGGTTTGGTTGAGGCGGTGATAGGTGGGTTCGGTTAGGTTGCAGCCGGTGGTGGGGGAGGCGACTAAGGTTGGGTTCGGCCAGCTAGGGCAGGTCGGTTGGGGGGGGTTTTGTGGAGTTCAGCCAGCACTTCGCTGGACTTACTTGTGGTGGTAGGGTTAGTTAGGTGTAGGTGGGTTCATATGGGTTAGGTTTAGAAGGGTAGAGAGAAGGGCTAGGTTTAGTTGAGGCTTACCTTAGGTGCAACCCACTAGGTCCAGCCACCTCCAATCGGTCCAGCCCACTTCCACGCCCGCGGTCCACCTCTTGGTGCAGCTAGGCTCAAGTTGGTGCAACCCCTTGATCTAGCCTTGGCCAACATGGCTCAAGCCCACTTCACTCATGAGCCCACATGGCTAGGTTTATCACTCCCTCTCTCTCCTCCCAAGCATTTGCATGAACCCTTTACATGGACCCCCTCACCTCTATTTATAGACATTTGAGGTGGGTCTTGGATTTGGGTTTGGGTTTGCAATTTGGATCTAGACCCAAATCCAAACACTATTTAGATCTAGATCATGGATCTCAGATATTTTGAGATCCGTATCCGATCCAAATCCAATAATTTTATGGATATGGATCTGGATATTTTGGTCCAAATCTGATCCAATCCAAACACTATTTGGATCCAATCCAAACACTATTTGGATTGACTCAAACACTATTTGGATTGGCCCAAATCCAAATACTATTCATTACATGGATTTGGATTTGGATATTTATGGTCCAGATCCAAATCACAATTTCTTCGAACAGTCCTTCTTGGCTTCTCGAGGCAAATGATCTGTGCGGGCACTGGCTTAATTAGTGCTCCATCTGGTGCTGGGTTTTTCCCAACTTTATCGTCCGGACTCCATCTCGCCGTTCTGGACTCCGTTTTTCTTGATTTTGAGCTTTTCATCAAACGGGCTCTGCTTTATCTTGTTTTTGATCAGGGAGTGGCTTTTGAAGCTCTGGGCTTGAATCCTCTTCTGGCCTAGGGTCTCCTTTTGCCTTTTGTACCTGTTTTCACATTTTAAAACAGGTTGTCGTTTTGGCTCAAACGAGCTTTTTGCTAGACGGGTGATGGAGTGACTAAGTGCGGCAAGTTAGGGGTGCTGGCTGGGCTGGGAAGTGGGAGCTAAGGGAAGGTAGGTTAGATGTTGGGAATTGGCTGAATGGGTGAAGAAGAGGCGGTAGGTGGTGGCAGGTTGTGTTCGGCTGGGGGAGATGGGAGAGGGATGATGGTGGTGGTGCAGTCGGGTGATGGAAGGCAGGTGGATGGTTGTTGATGTTGGGGCAGTCGGGTGATGGAGTGGCAGGTGCTGTGGGGTGGCGAGAGCAAGTGGAGTGCAGGTGGAGTCGGCCTAGGGGATGAGATGGAGGGGAGCTGGCCAGAGGCACCCATGGAAGAGGCTGGCTGGAGTGCTGGCCGAATCCCCTCTCAAGGGGCTGGCGAATATGGAATGAAGGAGAGAGAGTGAGAGGTCGGCTTGGGGTATATGAAAGGGGTGCTGGGATTTTTAGGTGGGGGCCGCATGTGAGTGGCTGGCCCAATGGGTGAGATGGTAGGTCGGTTGGGGGGAAGAATGGTTGGGAGTAAAAGTGGCCAGATATTTTAGGTTGGGGGTTGCAACTAGTTTAGGTTTTAGGGAATGTTGTGGGCTAGGTTAGTGGTTTTGGGGTAGTTGGTTTAGGTGGGCTGGGTTTGGTTTGGTTAGGGACTTAGTTAGGTCAACTATGGTTGGTTTAGGGCTAGTTGGTTAGGGTCTAGTTGGTTAGGGTCTAATTGGTTAAGGTCTAGATGGTCTAGCTAGGTGAGGTGAGCTAGGTGAGGTTGGGGCAGTTTTGGGTGGGGACGGCTAGGATTGGGTCAGGTTTAGGGGGGAGTGGCTAGGTGAGGTGGGCTAGCTCAAGGTTAGGTTTTAAGAACCTCCCCTTGGCGTTGGTCCATGGACCCAGTTCCAGCCATATCCAAGTTGGTGCAACCCCAGGTTAGGTGTAGGTGCATACAAGCTCAAACCCACACTCTAGGCTAAACCCACAAGGTTAACCCACCCTTGACCAAAAGTCAAGCCTACCAACTTTCTCACTCATACTTTATCACCCATTTTCTCTCTCTACCCAAGCTTTTCAAGTGAAATATCTGTGGGGCCCACCTCCACTAGTACTTGCATGGTTGGGAAAGGGTTCTTTGAGCATAGCTTGGGCAGGCTCAGGTTCTTCAGTGACTTGGAGCCGGCCTTGCTCTATCAAGTTTTCAATTTTGTTTAAAAGGGAAAAACATCTGTTCATATCATGGCCTTTGAGCCGATGATACTTACAAAATCTATTTAAAAACCTCCCTTTTGGCGGGGTCCCCTCAGGAATCTCCGGGAGTACTACCAAGCCTTGGGCGAATAGGAGGTCTAGGACCTCTGAGACAGGTTGCCCTAGTGGGGTATACTTCCGTTTTTCAAAGTCTTTTTGTAATTTTTCAATTTTTTGATTTTTTTGGTGTTCGAGCTTTTTCGAAGTGCCCGCCGGGCTCGACTCTACTTGGACATTTGCAATCTTTTGGGGCTTTGCCCCTTTGTCCGTCATGGGTGGCTCGTAAGTTCTGGGTTTTTCAAATCTCATTTTTGGAAGGATTTTTCCCTTCCATAAGTCGTCATAGACTCCCTTCTTCAGATTTGTTTCAAATAAGGAAGCCTTCTTTATTAACTTATGGAAGGTAGAAATTTCGTGTAAAGAGAGAAGAGTCTTGATCTCTGTTTTGAAATTTTCAAGGATGAGCATGACTGCGCATCCTTCGGAGATGGGCTCTTTTATTTGCCCAAGGAGGGACCTCCATCGAACGATGAACGCATGTACGTCCTCATTTGCAGCTTGTTTTGTATCCCTCAAGGTGTTTAAAGTGGACGTTACTTCCACATTATGTGAAAATCTTTGCATAAAGGAGTTTGCTAACTCTTCAAAAGTAGCAAACTAGCTTAAATCATATGAAGCAAGCCATTTTGAAGCAGTCCCCTTGAGGGAAAGGGGGAACCAAAAAATCCATTTTGTAGAGTCCCTCTTTTTCTTGTGGGCTCTGCGCGAAAAGAGTTGCAAGTGGGATCTAGGATCCCCCGTGCCATCATACCGATGAAAATTCGGTACGTCGTCGTCGCTATCTGTTTCATAATTAGATGGAAGGAAGTCAGACAGGGTGTATGATTTCTTTTCTTTATTTTGCCCTCTCAACAGTTATTGAAGGGCTTTACGATCCTTTAGTGTGAAGGAATCGTGGTATTGGCCCCCCTCCATTGCGGAGGTTTCCTTGGGTTTTCTTGCTTTTGTAGTTTTTTTCTTGGCTTTGGCAGGTTTGCCATGTGACGAACAAGAGTCGACCGCCTCAGCCTCTTGGCTAAGGGCGTCGATTCTTGTGTCTATTTTAGCCTCGAATTCCCTACGCAAGTCTTCTAACTCTTCTCTTTTATATTTTATTTCAGATTTTGAAATCTTTTTAGCAAGAGAACTTGGCAAGCGTGAGGCCCGGCTAGTTACTTTGTTAGAGCCTGAACTAGACATGACTCTACAAAAAGTTATTTAAAATCCTACAAATACAATTTAGGCGAAAATTTTAACACTTTTAGAAAAATTTTGCAGAGTTCTGTTTGTTTTATCAACTTTTCAAGTCCTGGCTCCCACCGGGCATGCCAAACCTGTAAGCACGAAAATTCTCACTTCTGGTTTTGAAGCCGAAAATGAACCTTTTCGCGTCTACGTCATTTCTATGAGCGTGCCAGCTAGCTTGCTCAAGCTAGCGAATTTTTTGAAATATCTGACATTTTAAAGGCAATTGTGAGCAAGCGGGATCTTTTTGCTTTAAACCTTCTTGAACCGGTGCTCAAGGGTCAGTTTAAGCGCTTTATAGATGTTGATAAAACAATTTTGAACTCTTTGAAAGAATACAAGTGTTTTGAAAACTCGAGTTTGCCTAAGTTTGCAAGTTTTATGTACGGGGTTGGACGATTCCATGTCGTGGAGCTTTTAAGCTATTTAGGCCGGATGTGTGTGTTTAAGTGGCCTAAATTCAGCGAGTTTGAGCGTAGATTCAGGGTTTCCTTTTGAAAATGCGTGAATGCAAGGATGCACAAATATTTTTTGGGTTTGATATGATGATGTGAGCTAGGCTCGAATTGAAAGCAGCTCACACACACAACTTAATATAAATACTCGAATGAAAGTGCAACTCACGCAGCTTAAGGGAAATACCTGAACTTGAAAGCAACTCACACAACTTGAATGTAAAGTGTAGAATTGATATATACTTATATCTTAAGAGCGGAAAGGCTCAATTGTGAGTGAGTGCTCTTAGTGTGTAAATGGAAAGACAACTCACACGACTGGAATTGAACTTGCCGAATTTGAAATATAAGTATATAGTAAGAGTGGAAAGGCTCAATGCACGTGTGTGTGTAGTGTGAAATTTAAATGAAAAACTCACACGACTTGAATTGAACTTTGCCGAAATTGAAATATAGATATATAATAAGAGCGAAAAGGCTCAATGCACGCGTATGTGTAGTGTGAAATTTAAATGACAAACTCACATGACATGAATTGAACCACCCAGAAATGTAAGTGCATACACGACTTAATGTAAAACTCACGCAGCTGGAAAATATAAAAGTATGCTATATCTTATGAGCAATAAAGGCTCAAAATGTGCGTGAGAGTGTGGAGCAAGTGATCAAGTACTTCTTGGGTGCGATTGTGAAATTTAAATGACAAACTCACACGACGTGAATGTAACAACCTGAATTGAATTGCAACTCACACAGCTTTCACTAAAGTAAATACCCAAAGGGAAATATATACTTTAGCTGAAGAGCAAAAAGGCTCAATGTGTGTGCAATTGTGTGCAATTAAGAGCGGAAAGGCTCAAGTGCACGTGGGTGTCTTGTGTATGTCTAAGAGCAATATGGCTCAAGTGTACGTGTGTGCTTTGTGTATCAAGCACGAATATTACATTTCGGGGGGAGACTACGCTCCATTATTACAACCCCGTATCGAATTGAATTGAATTTGAAATGAGTAAGGTAAAAACCAAATTTAAACACTTACAAGTGGTCGACTTTTCCTCTCAACGTGCTTGGGTTTGTCCACCTTGGCAGCCAAGAGATGGGTCTCCCTAGGTGGGCTTAGACATGAGTTATAGGGTATGCTTGGGGGCAACCGGGTGTTTGGCTTAGGAAGGACTTAGGTTCGGCCAAGGTTTAGGGCTAGCTAAGGTAGGTCACGGCCTAAGTGTGGCAGATCCTAATCAGCACTAGGGACAAAGGATGCAACTGGCTAGGTCTCGGCTAAGGTAAGGGGGTAAGGTAATGGGATGGGAGCTGGGGTGTTAGGTTGGCGCTAGGTAAAGGGGCGCAGGCGGTAAGGTGGCAGGTGGGTGATGGGCAGTAGTATGGCGCTAGGTGCATCGGGGACAGGTTATGGCAGGGTGGTGTGGTGTGGTATCTAGGGAAGGTGAGGGGGTGTTAGGGAGTGGGGAGCTAGGGAGTGGGGAGCTAGGGAGTGATGCGGTAAGGAGTGGGGCGCTAGGGAGTGATGCGGTAAGGTGGCAGGTGCGGGTGCGGTAGGGGGATGGCAGCTAGGGACAGATTTAGGCTGGCTGGTGGGGAATTGGGATACGGCAGGGGCTGAGTCATGGTAGGTGCTGGGTCGCTGCAGGCGGGTGGCGTGGTCGAGTGTTGGGGTAGATTGGCGCTAGGTGCACCGGGAGGTGAGGGATGTAGGGTGGCGGATGGAGTAGGGATTAGGTTCAAACCATGTGCAGCTGCACTCGGTTGGGCTTAGATTTAGGTCGGTTAGGGGGAATTAGGGTAGGTTTAGGTGAAAGGGGCTAGGTCTAGGCTAGTTTAGGGTTAGGTTTAGTAGGGTTGGTTAGGTGGTTTAGGCTAGTTTAGGGTGATGTTGAGAGACCTACCTCTTGGAGCCGGTCCACCATGCTTCGCCCATGCTTCCATGCCCTTGTGCAACCCTTCTTCAAGTCGGTGTAGCCCTTTGGTTTGAGCCTAGGTTCATACAAGGCTTGAACCCATGCCCTTGATCAAGCCCACATGGCTAGCCCACTTGAAAATATCTAGCACACCAATTTTCTCTCACCTACTTTATGCAAGCTCTCCCCAAGCCCACTTGAATTTCACGTGAACTTATGGCACCCCTCACCTCTATTTATAGGAAAATGAGGTGGGTCTTGGGTTTGGATCTTGGATTTGGATTTTGAGATCCAAATCCGATCCAAACACTATTTGGGTCTGGATGTAGATATTTTTGGTCCAGATCCAATCCAAATTTTCATTTCTTCAATCCTGTAGACGCGCGACAAATCCCCATGCCTCCCCGCCTTTCTTGGGCTTGGAGTGGATCCTCTCGTGCGTCTAAGGCCTATTTATGTAAACAAGGCGTGCCAGCTAGCTTACCTAAGCTAGCGAAGATATATTTAAACTGACTTCTAATCGTAGCGACTGTGAGCAAGTGAGCTCTTGTTGTCGCAGACCTTCTTGCACCGATGCGCAAGGGTCAGTCTGTACGCTTTGCAAAAACTCGAGTTTTTAGGATAGAAAGCCTACGCAGCGGTTCGAGGTGTCTAATTCGGGTCTTTTAGATACGATTGCAGATTTTAGATCACGTGGATTTGCACGTGCCTAAGTCTTTCCTTTTATCCCTTTATGGGCCACCTAGTTTGTGTGTTATGAACACTCCACTACATGGGCGAATTCGAGCGGGGCTTGCTTTGATGCAATATGCGTCCTACCTCGTGGTATGGCGTAGATGCAATGCAAACTCACGCTACTCCAAAGGGAAAACCCGAATGTAAAGACAATGCTGAAGGGAAATAACCGAAGGGAAATAACCGAAGGGAAATGACTTGTAAAGTAAATGCCGAAGGGGGATATGTATATAGAGTAGGTATATGGGCCCTTACTCGGGTCTTGCAAATAAGAGCGAAGGCTCAATGTGGGTGCGTGCTTGAATTGAAAGACTTACACACACGACATGAAATTAAACCCAAATATAACTTGCAGTATGACCTTGAATAAGGTCTTGGGAATAAGAGCGAAAGCTCAATGTGTGTGAGTGCTTGAATTGAAGTACTACGCACACAACATGAAATTAAACCCAAATAGTATAGGTCGGCCCTTACTTGGGTCCTTCAAATAAGAGCGAAGGCTCAATGTGTGTGAGTGCTTGAATTGAGAGACAACACACACGACATGAAATGAAAGCCCAAATAATATAACACGGCCCTTACTTGGGTCCTTCAAATAAGAGCGAAGGCTCAATGTGTGTGAGTGCTTGAATTGAGAGACAACACACACGACATGAAATGAAAGCCCAAATAGTATAACACGGCCCTTACTTGGGTCTTTCAAATAAGACCGAAGGCTCAATGTGTGTGAGTGCTTGAATTGAAAGACTTACACACACGACATGAAATGAAAACCCAAATAGTATAGGTCGGCCCTTACTTGGGTCTTTCAAATAAGAGCGAAGGCTCAATGTGTGTGAGTGCTTGAATTGAAAGACTTACACACACGACATGAAATGAAACCCAAATAGTATAGGTCGGCCCTTACTTGGGTCTTTCAAGTAAGAGCGAAGGCTCAATGTGTGTGAGTGCTTGAATTGAAAGACTTACACACACGACATGAAATGAAAACCCAAATAGTATAGGTCGGCCCTTACTTGGGTCTTTCAAATAAGAGCGAAGGCTCAATGTGTGTGAGTGCTTGAATTGAAAGACAACACACTCAACTTAAGCAAAACCCTACAAAATTAAAGTATATGTATATATTTATGTATTAGGTGCTGATCAGGCCCGTGTGTGTTCAAAATTGTGCACAACTAAGAGAGTGCACGTGTGTGGGTGTGCCAAGCCACGTTATTACAAGCGGGGGGAGACTATGCTCCGTTATTACAACCCCATATCGAATTGAATCTCAAGCAAGTATAGAACTAAAGACCGAGTTAGGCACTTACTAATAGCTGGTCCGAAGATGCCTTGCTTGAGCGTGGGCTTGGCCTTCGCCTTGGGCTGCAAAAGGGAGCTCCGCGAGGTTGAACGGCAAGGGGAGGTGCTGGCCGAGTGTCCTTGATGCGCGGAAGAGCGCCTTGAAGATGGCCGGTTGTTAAGGAAGGGCTGGTTTTGGTGTGTTGGGTTAAAGGACCTAAGTAGGGTCACTAAGGGAGCATGGCACTAAGAAGAAGGAACTAGCTAGGAGATGGCGACGGCTGGCGGGTGGCTGGCCGAATGAAGGGGATGACAGTCGGTTGGAGTGGCTGACTGGGGGAGTTCGGTGGTGGCGGATTGTTGGGGTGGCTAAGAGTGATGTAAGGTAGGGGAACTAGCTAGGAGATGGGGCCAGGTGGTAGTGGTTGTAGTAGGTGTATTGGGATGATATGGGCAGGTTTTAGGGAGTCGGATAGGGTGGCCGAGTGGAGCTAAAAGGTCTAAGTGGTGGTGGGTAGTTAGGGTGCTATGGGTTCGGTTGAGTGGGGCTGGTGGCAGCAAGTGGAAGGGCTGGTGTTAGGGTGATAGGAGAGTGGATTAGGTGGCTGAGAGTGGAGAGGGAGTGAAGAAGTAGTAAGGTAGGATGTAGGGGACTTACCGGGTGAAGAGATGGTGGCGGGTATAAAGGGATCAACCGGATGATGGTGGTGATGGTGGCGTTCGGCTGAGCTGGGGAAGTGGTGCAGGTGGTGGCGGGATGTGGAGCAGGTGGTGCGGGATGTGGAGCAGGTGGTGCAGGTGGAGATTCGGCTGAGCTGGGGAAATGGAGGACCCAGCTGGGAATGGGTGGGCTGCTAGGTTGTGAAACCCGCCCCCAAGGGGGGGGGTTTATATAGGGCTGGGTTAGGTCGGTTAGGGCTGGGTTTGGGGTAGTGGTTAGGTGGTTTAGGTAGGGTGGTATGATAATAAGGTGGGCTGGAAAGGGGTAGGGCCAGATATTTTAAATACAAGTGGTCTGGGTAGGTTGTGGGCTAAGGGTGGTTTAGGGTTTAGGGTTTGGTAGGTGGGTTGGTTCTAGGGTGAGGTTTAGTGAGCTAGGTTAGGTGATTAGGCTAGGATTAGGCTAGGTTTAGGGAAATTAACCTAGGTTTAGGGAAGGATTAGGGAAGTAGGTGATTAGGTTGGGATTAGGTTGGGATTAGGGAAGTAGGTTAGGTGATTAGGCTCAGATTAGGGGCGGATTAGGGTGGAAGGCTAGGATTAGGTATTTTTGGTTAGGTTTAGGTGAAGGAGCTCCCTTTGCATGGCCCATAGACCTTAACCACATCATGTTGGTGCAGCCCTAGGTTAGGTTTTGGCTAATTACAAGCTTAAACCCGCTTAATTAGGCTAACCCACATGATTAACCCCAAACTTGACACACAAGTCAAGCTTAATTACAACACTCTTTGATCTTATCCACCCCCACTCTCTCTCATGCCCATAATCCCACATGAAATTCAAGTGGGCCCCACCTCCATTTATGAGAAGGTGATGTGGGCCATGGATATGGATATTGGATTGGATTTTTGAATCCAAACCCAAATCCAAGTCCATACATGGGTTTGGATTGGGATCTGGATATATATGGTCCAGATCCGATCCAAACTGAACTCTGACTCCTTCGAGCTGTGTTAGAAACGGACGGTTTGTGCGGGGCCTGACAGCATCAGTGCTCCATCTGCGTTGGGTCTTCACCAACATGATCGTCTGCCTCTGTTTTCGCCTTCCGGAGATGACTTCAAACAATGTTTCGATGATAACAGGGTCTTGGACGTTCGAGATCCTAGGGGTATGGATTTGATACGAGAGTTGCTGTGCCGGGCTCGACATGTGCTCCGTTTCTGGGCTCTCCTTAGCTCTCTTGGTCCTGTCTGGATTAGGCCAAGCTGCTTCGGGGTTTCCAAAACATGTTTTAAAAGGGTTTTCAAAAGCCATATTATGTATTTTTGAAATATAAGGTTTAAAACATATATACAGGGTTGCCTGAAAGGCTCCTGGGTTTCCAGACTCAAAATGGCTCTTTGGGGCTGCTTTTACAAAACCAGGTTGGTTTGAGAAATTTGTGGGATTTCGGGTTGTTTACAAATCCTTCTTGGCATTTCGAGACGGACAGTTTCTACAGGCCCTAGCTTCATCAGCGCTCCGTCTTGGGCTGGGTCTTCCCCAACCTTTTCGTTCGAACTCCATCTCACCTTTCTAGACTCCGTTTCAGTTGATTTTTGTTGTTTCGGGCTTGGATTTCTGCTATTTTGGTGGATGTTCTTGGCTTGGCATTTGATACTCCAGGCTTGAAGTCTGCTTCTAGCTTGGGCTCTCCTTTCGCCTTTTGCTCTTGCTTTTATCAGACCAGGCTTGATTCTGGGCTTTTTAACCTGCTTTTGAGGCTGCTTTTTATCAGGCTCCACCTGTTGGATTTGGGATTTTACAAAATTGGGACTTGGCCCGAGTTTGAGAAATTCGTATTTCAAACGGGGTTTGAAACAGAAGTTTAAAGCTTTTGCAACTCCTGATTTTTCGAAAACTCAAAATCTGGTTTTGAAATGGATGTTTTAAACCAGGTGTTTGTTTTTGAAAATTGTTTGATTTTGGGGTGTTTACACATGGTCCATAGCAAGGAGCCTTCTTTCATCTAATAAATCAAGCTCGGCCATTCTAGCATGCTGAAACGTCTCTAGGGGGAGGTCAAGTGCAAGTGATGTATGGAATGAATGCAATTTGGTATGAATGGAGAGAATGGCATTTGTGCCATAGACCAACTCAAATGGCGTGGCATTTGTGGGAGTTCGGATAGAAGTCCTATATGCCCATAAGGCTTCATCCAACTTCTCATGCCATGTCCTACCCTTCTCTAAGGTTTTCTCAATAATGCTTATGAGAGTCTTGTTGGTGGCTTCGGCTTGGCCGTTGCCTTGAGGGTAGTAGGGCAATGAGAAGTGGTGAGTTATGCCATACGTGTTACATAACTTTACCATCCTCTCGTTCTTGAAGGGGGTGCCATTATCAGACACTAGGTCTCTTGGAACTCCAAATCGAGCCAAGATATTCTTCTTAATGAACTTCAGTACATGTTTCCCTTGGACATTAGTCAGGGAGGTAGCTTCAACCCATTTAGAAAAATACTCGGTGGCTGCTAGGATAAACCTATGTCCGTTTGATGCATTTGGAAAAATTGGTCCTATGATGTCAAACGCCCACATGGTCAATGGCCATGGGCTGACCACAGAATGCAAGGTTGATGATGGGATATGAATGGTGTGTCCATGCACTTGACATGGGTGACACTTCCTAACATGATTATGACAATCTTGCTTTAGAGTGGACCAAAAGTAACCGACTCTAAGTATTTTCATTCCTATCATGTTTGCATTTACATGCCCTCCACATTCTCCATCGTGGAATTCATGCATTATCATCCTAGCATCCTCAAGGTCGACACACGTTAATAAGATGGTAGTAAAACTCTTTTTGTAAAGAATCCCTCCCAAAATCATGTATCGGGTTGAAATCTTTTGAATAAAAGCTTTGTCTTTAGACGAAGCGAATTCTGAAAATCCTCCATTTTCTAAGAAATCTTTTATGTCTTGAAACCAAGGTTTTTCAGTAGGATTTTGGTTGTTTTGGCAAATCTCCAAATCGTGAATGGATGGAGTGGGTGAGTGCCATATTTCTAAGGATCGGGTTTCCAAGGTGGGATCGATCCTTAGGGCTGAGCCTAAGGATGAGAGGGCATCTGCTATGCCATTGTCCTCTCTTCCTATGTATGTGAGTGTGCATGACTTGAACGAATCGACCAGTTTGGTGGCCAATTCGTGGTATGGAAGGAGTTTTTCATTTTTGACTTGCCAAATTTTCAACACTTGGTTTATGACAAGTAAAGAGTCTCCAAAGACTTCGATGCATGATGCCCCTAGAGTTTTCAAAATTTTCAAGCCTTGTATGAGTGCTTCATACTCAATTGTATTGTTGGAACATTCGAAATCTAAGCGAATAACAATAGGGATTTCTCCCTTTTCAGGGGATATGAGGATGATTCCCGCACCAGCCCCTCTTTGGTTTCTTGCCCCATCGAAGTGCATTTTCCATACCTGGTTTTCATTTAAATAGTTTTCTAAAATATGGTTTTGAAATTGGTTTAGAAAGATGCCCTCGTCGGTGTAGGACACGAAAATTCTCACTTCGGGTTCTTAGGCCTAAAGTGAACCTTTTCGAGTTCTACTTCACTTTATATGGGTGTGTCAGCTAGTTTACTTTAAAACTAGCAAAGTTTTTGAAATATCTGACTTTTTAGGCGATTGTGGGCAAGCGGGATCTTTTCGCTCGAAACCTTCTTGAACCGGCACTCAAGGGTTAGTTTAAGCGCTTATGGACTTTGATAAAACGGTTTTGACTCTTGAAAACGTAAGTGTTTGAAAATATGGATTCGATTCGTGTTTGTGTTTGCAAGTTTTATATACGTGGGTTTTGTAAACACCCCAAAATCCCATGATTTTCCCAATACACTTGGTTTTGCAAAAGCAGCCCCAAAGGGCTATTTTGAGTCTGGAAACCTAGAAGCCTTCCAAGCAACCCTGTACATATGTTTAAATCATATATGTTTTAAAATATGTGTTATACAGTTTTAAAACCTTTAAAAAGGTATTTTGAAACCCCGCAAAGCAACTTGGCCTGATGAAAGCAGGACCAGAGAAGCGAAAGAGAGCCCGGAACCGGAGCATATGTCAAGCCCGACACATCAACTCTCGTATCAGAATCATCCCCAAAATCTCGGACATCCAAGCCCCTATTATCAACAAATTGTTCAAACTAATCTCCGCAAGGTGAGAAGAAGAGCGGATGACAATGTTGGAGAAGACCCAATGCAGGACGGAGTACTGATGCTGTCAGGCCCCGCACAAACCATCCATTTCAAAATACTATGAAGGAGTCGGAAAATCGGATTTAGATCGGATCGGGACCATATATATCCAGATCTAGATCCAAACATGCATATGGATTTGGATTTGGATCCAAAGATCCAATCCAATACCCACATCCATGGCCCACATCACCTTCTCATAAATGGAGGTGGGGCCCACAAGAAATTCATGTGAAAAGCTTGGGAAGAGAGAGAATGGGGGATAAAGTATGAGTGAGAAATATGGTAGGCTTGACTTTTGTGTCAAGTTTTGGGTTAATCATGTGGGTTTAGCCTAATGAGTGTGGGTTTAAGCTTGTATGCACCTACACCTAACCTAGGGCTGCACCAACTTGCTGCAACTAGGTCCATGGATCAAGGCAAAGGGGATGCTGCTAAACCTAGCCCTAAGCTAACCAACCTTACCTAGCCATTCCCCCCTAAACCCGACCTAATCCTAGCCACCCTCACCCAAAACCACTAAACCATACCTAGCCGACCTCACTTAGCCCACCCCACCTAAATAGACCACCTAGACCCTAACCAAACTAAGCCTAATCTTCCCTAATCTCACCCTAATCCTAGCCTAATCACCTAACCCATTTCCTTAATCCTCCTCTAATCCTAGCCTAATCACCTAACCCACTTCACTAAACCTTACCCTAAGCCCAACCCACCTAACTAAACCCCAAACCACCAAACCAGCCCACCTAAATATCTAGCACACCATATCCCCAAACCACCCAAAACAAATATCTTGCCCACCTAAATATCTAGCACACCATACCCCCAAACCACCACCACCAAACCAGCCCACCAACCGACCTCCCATATCCCAGCCACTAACCCATCTAGCCTATAAAATCCCCTCCCATTCATGCAGGTTCCCTCTCTTGGCTCTCAAAAATCTGGGACTTCTTCCCCCCTCTTGGAACTCGCCCCTTGGCTCACTTGGGACTCGGCCAACATCACTCCATTCCACGCCACCTTCAACCTTCCACCTGCTGCACCCGGCCAATACCATTCCACGCCACTTCCCACCTGCCACCTTCTTCCATCCGGCCAAGACCTTACACCCGCCACCTTCCACCATTCGGCCAGGACCTTCCCCTTGGTTAGTACCCCATCTCAAACTCCATCCTTCGTCCCCTCCATTCGCCACCTTCCATCTACCCAGCCAGCACCTATTCCATTCGGCCAACCCAACCCCCAACACCACTCGACCAACACCTGTACTACCTGCCCCTCTTCCCTTAGCTAGCAGCCTTACCTCTCCCTAAGACCCATCCCAACTCCTAGCATCTACCTCAGCACCCTTACCTCCCTAACACACTTCAACCTCAGCCAAGACGCTAGCCCTTCCACTCGGCCAATACCTGCAACTTCTCCAATTCGGCCAGCACCAAACTTTCATCATCCGGCCAGCACCTCCACCTGCCGCAACCATCCAAGGAGCTCTCTCTTGCAGCTCAAGGCGATTCACTAGGCCAAAGCCAAGCAAGTCACACCCGGACCAACTATACGTAAGTGCCTAACTCGGTCCTTGTTATAAACTTGCTTATGCTTAGTTAAATTTGATACGGGGTTGTAATAATGGAGCGTTGTCTCCCCCCGCTTGTAATAATGTGGTTTGGCACACCCACACACACGTGCACTTGAGCCTATTTCACTCTTAGCTGCACACGATTTTGACACACACATGGGCCTAATAAGCCCTTAAGATATAGCTATACTTATGTATATTTAAGTTTCGTGGGTTTTCATTAAGTTGTGTGTGTTGTCTTTCAATTTTCACACTCACACACATTGAGCTTTCGCTCTTATTCCCAAGACCCTAGTAAGGGCCGTATTGCAATTTCCCTTGGGCGTTTTTAATTCAAGTTGTGTGCGTAGTATTTCAATTCTACACTCACACACATTGAGCTTTCGCTCTTACTCCCAAGACCTTAGTAAAGGCCTATTGCAATTTCGTTTTGGGGTGTTTAAATTCATGTTGTGTGTGTAGTATTTCAATTCTACAGTCACACACATTGAGCTTTCGCTCGTACTCCCAAGACCTTAGTCAAGGCCTATTGCAATTATATTTGGGTTTCATTACAAGTCGTGTGAGTTGTCTTTCCATATACACACAACACCCACGCACACGTTGGCGACCTTCGGGCCCATATATATTATAAGTATTTCCCTTCGGCTATTGTAAACACCCCGAAATCCCACGAATTCCTCAAAACAAACCTGGTTTTGCAAAAGCAGCCCCAAAGGGCCATTTTGAGTCTAGAAACCCAGGAGCCTTCCAGACAACCCTGTACATATGTTTTGAACTCTGTATTTCAAAAATATATAATAGGGCTTTAAAAACCTTTTAAAACACGTTTTTGAAAACCCTGAAGCAGCTTGGCCTAATCCGGACAGGGCCAGGAAAGCTAAGGAGAGCCCGAAACCGGAGCACATGTCGAGCCCAGCACAGCAACTCTCGTATCAAATCCACCCCCAGGATCTCAAACGTCCAAGACCCTGTTATTATCAAAACATCCTTTGAAGTCATCTCCGAAAGGCGAAAATAGAGGCGGACGATCATGTTGGTGAAGACCCAACGCAGACGAAGTACTGATGTTGTCAGGCCCCGCACAAACCATTCGTTTCGAACACAGCTCGAAGGAGTCAGAATTCAGTTTGGATCGGATCTGGACCATATATATCCAGATCCCAATCCAAATCCGTGTATGGACTTAGATTTGGATTTGGATCCAGAGATCCAATCCAATATCCATATCCGTGGCCCACATCACCCTCTCATAAATGGAGGTGGGGCCCACTTGAATTTCACGTGGGATTATGGGCATGAGAGAGAGGGGTGGGGATTTTCCTGCGTCTATGGAGATTGGCACGCCCGGTGGGACGTGAGCCTTTCAAAAATTGAGTTTTAAGTTAGAAGCTTGCGAAAATTTTTGTTAAAAGGTGTCGTTTTTAACTTGTTTTCTTTACTTGTACTTAGGAAATTTTGAAAAAGCTTGAAAAGCATGTCAAAATCCAATCCAAGTGAGGTGTCGAGCCAAGGCTCATGCGCATCAAGTTCTCACTCTAGGAGGATTTTCAAAAACAAAATAAAACTAGATGAGATCGAGGACCTGAGAAGGGAGTTTGAGGCCAAGATCGATGCTCTCAGCCAAGAGGCTGAAGTAGGCGATTCGTGTTCATCAAATGGTGAACAAAGGCCTAAGAAAAAATCTGAAAAACCTCGCAAGCACAAAGAGGCCTCCGTAATGAAAGGCAACCAATACCACGAGTCCTTCACACAAAAGGACCGTAAAGCCCTACAGCAGTTGCTGAAAGGACAGAATAAAGAGAAAAGAAGTTACGCCCTGTCTGATTTCCTTCCTATGGATTATGAAACAGACAGTGACGATGAAATACCGAGCTTTCATCGGTATGATGGCATGGGAGACCCTAGGTCTCACTTGCAGCTTTTCTCACGTCGAGCCCATAAGAAGAAAAAGGACTCGATGAAATGGGTGTATTGGTTCCCTTTATCCCTTAAAGGCACAACTGCTAAATGGCTGGCTTCCTACGACTTAAGCCAGTTCGCTACTTTTGAAGAGTTAGCGAACTGCTTCATGCAAAGATTTGCACACAACGTAGAAGTCACGCCAACCCTGAATACCTTAAGGGATACAAAGCTGTAAACATCCCGAAATCCCACGAATTTCTCAAACCCATCTGGTTTTGTAAAAGCAGCCCCAAAGGGCCATTTTGAGTCTGGAAACCCAGGAGCCTTCCAGACAACCCTGTACATATGTTTTAAACTTTATATTTCAAAAATATATAATATGGCTTTAAAAACCTTTTTAAACATATTTTTGAAACCCCGAAGCAGCTTGGACTAATCAAGACAGGACTAGAAAAGCAAAGGAGAACCCGGAACCGGAGCACATGTCGAGCCCGGCACAGCAACTCTCGTATCAAATCCACCCCCAGGATCTTGAACGTCTGAGACCCTGTTATCATCAAAAGATCCTTTGAAGTCATCTCTGGAAGGCGAAAACAGAGGCGGACTATCATGTTGGCGAAGACCCAACGCAGACGGAGACTGTCTGACCCCGCATAAACCGTTCATTTCGAACACAGCCCGAAGGAGTCAGAATTCAGTTTGGATCGGATCTGGACCATATATATCCAGATCCCAATCCAAACCCATGTATGGACTTAGATTTGGATTTGGATTCAAAAATCCAATCCAATATCCATATCCATGGCCCACATCACCTTCTCATAAATGGAGGTGGGGCCCACTTGAATTTCACGTGGGATTATGGGCATGAGAGAGAGTGGGGGAGGATAAGATCAAGTGTGTGTTGTAATTAAGCTTGACTTGTGTGTCAAGTTTGGGGTTAATCATGTGGGTTAGCCTAATTAAGTGGGTTTAAGCTTGTAATTAGCCAAAACCTAACCTAGGGTTGCACCAACATGATATGATTAGGGTCCATGGGTCATGCAAAGGGAGCTCCTTCACCTAAACCTATCCAAAAACACCTAATCCTAGCTTTCTACCCTAATCCAGTCCTAATCCTAGCCTAATCACCTAACCCACTTCCCTAATCCCGGCCTAATCCCAACCTAATCACCTAACCCACTTCCCTAATCCTTCCCTAAACCTAGGTTAATTTCCCTAAACCTAACCTAATCCTAGCCTAATCACCTAACCCACCTCACTAAACCTCACCCTAAAACCAACCCACCTAGCTAAACCCTAAACCTCTAAACCACCCCACCTAAACCTAGCACACAACTTACCCAAAACCCCTTGTATCTAAAATATCTGGCCCTACCCTAATACCAGCCCACCTTACTACCTTACCACCCTCCCTAGACCACCTAACCACTACCCCAAAACCAGCCCCACCGCCCTTCACAAAGGCTATAAAACCCCCCTCCTAGTGGGCGGGTTTTTCAAGCCTTAGGTCCTCCATTTTCCAACCGACCTTCCACCCCTTCTCCACTTCCACCTGCCCCACTTCCAGCCGGCTCTTCCACCTGCACCACTACCAGCCGCCACCGTGCTCCACCTGCTCCATCACTCCCCAGCCACCCGTCGCCATCCTCTTCATCCGGCCGAACCAACCAATCCACCACATCTGGCTGCTCCTCAACCAACTGCCGCCTCCCACCAGTCGGTTAGTACCCCATACCCTACCTCACCTCTTCTCCACTCCCCCTCCACTCTCAACCACCTGCAGCACCACCATCTTCCCCTAACACCAGCCATCCGTCGCCTCCCCCACTCCCATTCGGCCAAGCCTCAACCAACCTAACTACCCGCCACTACATAAACACCCTTGCTATACCCAGCCATTCCATTGAACCCCCTAAGACCAGCCCACTCTACCTCACCACATCCACCACCACCTTACCCCATACCCTAGCTAGCTCCCTTCCATCCGCCACCCATAGCCACCCTAGCAGCCCGCCACCACCAAGTCCCCCTAGTCAGCCACTCCAATCGACTGTCACCTCCATTTAGCCAGCCACGTCCTTCCCTTAGGTGCTCCATTAGACACTCCCTTAGGCTCCCCTTTGTGTCATACTCCCTAACCTCACAACCCTTCCTTAGTGACCCTACATACTCACCTTAGCCCAACACACCAAAACCAGCCCATCCTTAGCAGCCAGCCACCTTCAAGGCTCCTCTTTCGCGCATCTAAGGCACCCGGCCAGCAGCCCCTTGCCATTCAACTCCGAGGAGCTCCCTCTTGCAGCCCAAGGCGAAGGCCAAGCCCACGCTCAAGCAAGGCATCTTCGGACCAGCGATTAGTAAGTGCCTAACTCGGTCCTTAGTTGTATACTTGCTTAAAATTCAATTCGATACGGGGTTGTAATAACAGAGCATAGACTCCCCCCGCTTGTAATAACGTGGCTTGGCACACCCACACACACGTGCACTCTCCTAGTTGTGCACGATTTTGAATACACACGGGCCTAATCAGCCCCTAATATACAAATATATGTATATATATTTTAACTTACGTAGAGTTTTGCTTAAGTTGGGTGTGTTGTCTTTCAATTCAAAAACTCACACACATTGAGCCTTCCCTCTTATTTGAAAGACCCAAGTAAGGGCCGTGCCATTTATATTTGGGTTTTCATTTCATGTCGTGTGTGTAAGTCTTTCAATTCAAGCACTCACACACATTGAGCCTTCGCTCTTATTTGAAAGACCCAAGTAAGGGCCGTGTAATACTATTTGGGTTTTCATTTCATGTCATGTGTGTAAGTGTAAACACCCCGAAATCCCACGAATTTCTTAAACGAATCTGGTTTTATACAAGCAGCCCCAAAGGGCCATTTTGAGTTTGGAAACCCAGGAGCCTTCCAAACAAACCTGTATATATGTTTTAAACTATATCTTTCAAAAACATACGATATGGCTTTTGAAAACCCTTTTAAAACATGTTTTGAAACCCCGAAGTGGCTTGGCTCGATCAAGACAGGACCAGGAGAGCCAAGAAGAGCCCGGAACCGGAGCACCTGTCAAGCCCGGCACAGCAACTCTTGTATCTGATTCACACCCCAGGATCTCGAACGTCCAAGACCCTGTTCTTACCAAAATATCATTTGAAGTCATCTCCGGAAGGCAGAAACGGAGGCGGACGACCATGTTGGCGAAGACCCAATGCAGACGGAGTACTAATGCTGTCAGGCCCCGCACGAATCGTCCGTTTCGAACCCAGCTCGAAGCAGTCAGAGTTCAGTTTGGATTGGATCTGGACCATATATATCCAGATCCCAATCCAAACCCATATGTGGACTTGGATTTGGATTTGGATCCAGAGATCCAATCCAATATCCATATCCATGGCCCACATCACCTTCTCATAAATGGAGGTGGGGCCCACTTGAGTTTCACGTGGGATATTGGGCATGAGAGAGAGTGGGGTGAAAAATATCAAGAGTGTTGTATTAAGCTTGACTTGTGTGTCAAGTTTGGGTTTAGTCTTGTGGGTTAGCCTTATTCCCAAGACCTTAGTCAAGGCCATACTGCAATTTATATTTGGTTTTAAATTCATGTCGTGTGTGTAAGTCTTTCAATTGAAGCACGCACCCACATTGAGCCTTCGCTCTTATTTGATACATATTTTCCTTCGGTTATTTCCCTTCGGTTATTTCCCTTCAGCATTGTCTTTACATTTCGGGTTTTCCCTTTGGAGTAGCGTGAGTTTGCATTGCATCTACGCCATACCACGAGGTAGGACGCATATTGCATCAAAGCAAGCCCCGCTCGAATTCGCCCATGTAGTGGAGTGTTCATAACACACAAACTAGGTGGCCCGAAAAGGGATAAAAGAAAAGACTTAGGCACGTGCAAATCCACGTGATCTAAAACATGCAATCGTGATCTAAAACATGCAATCGCATCTTAAAGACCCGAAATAGACACCTCAAACCGCTTCGTAGACTTTCTCCCCAAAACTTGATTTTTGCAAAAGCGTATAGACTGACCCTTGCGCATCGGTGCAAGAAGGTCTACGATGACAAGAGCTTACTTGCTCACAGTCGCCACGTTTAGAAGTCAGTGTTAAAAATATCTTCGCTAGCTTAAGTAAGCTAGCTGGCACGCCCTATTTGTACACATAGGCCTTAGACACACGAGAAGATCCACTCCAAGCCCCAAAAGAGGCAAAGAGGCGGGGATTTTCGCGCATCTACAGAGATTGGCAGGCCCGGTGGGACGTGAGCCTTTTAAGAAATCGAGTTTACTTGTAGAAGTCTTGCGAAAATTTTGTAAAAAGGTGTCGTTTTAACTTGTTTTCTTTGCTTGTACTTAGGAAACTTTTAAAAAGCTTGAAAAGCATGTCAAAATCCAATCCAAGTGAAGTGTCGAGCCAAGGCTCATGCGCATCAAGTTCTCACTCTAGGAGGATTTTCAAAAACAAAATAAAACTAGATGAAATCGAGGACTTAAGAAGGGAGTTTGAGGCCAAAATCGATGCTCTCAGCCAAGAGGCTGAAGTAGGCGATTCATGTTCATCGAACGGTGAACATAGGCCTAAAAAGAAATTTGAAAAACCTCGCAAGCAAAAAGAGGCCTCCGTAATGGAAGGCAACCAATACCACGAGTCCTTCACACAAAAGGACCGTAAAGCCCTACAGCAGCTGCTGAAAGGGCAGAATAAAGAGAAAAGAAGCTACGCCCTGTCTGATTTCCTTCCTATAGATTACGAAACAGACAGTGACGATGAAATACTGAACTTCCATCGGTATGATGGCATGGGAGACCCTAGGTCTCACTTGCAGCTTTTCTCACGTCGAGCCCATAAGAAGAAAAAGGACTCGATGAAATGGGTGTATTGGTTCCCTCTATCCCTTAAAGGCACAGCTGCCAAATGGCTGGATTCCTACGACTTAAGCCAGTTTGCTACTTTTGAAGAGTTAGCGAACTGCTTCATGCAAAGGTTTGCACACAACGTGGAAGTCACGCCAACCCTGAATACCTTAAGGGATACAAAGCAAGGCATGAACGAAGACGTGCATGCCTTTATTATAAGATGGAGGTCTCTTTTGGGCCAAGTGCGAGAGCCCATATCCGAAGGATGCGCAGTAATGCTCATCCTGGATAATTTCAAAAACAAGTTAAAAACCCTTCTCTCGCTCCATGAGATTTCAACTTTCCATAAGTTGATTAAAAAGGCCTCCCTTTTCGAAACCAACTTGCGAAAAGGGACATACGACCACTTATGGAAAGGAAGTGCCGTTCCAAAAACACGTTTGGAAAAGCCCATCACATATGGGCTGCCCACGACGGACAAAGGGGCAAAGCCCCACAAAATCGCCAATGTCCGGGTGGATCCAGGCATGGCAGGCACTTCTAAAAATTTTGAAAAAATAGAAAATAAGAGAGAGCGCAATTTTTCAAAACCGATTGAAACACGGGAGTACACTCCGCTGGGGCAACCTGTGTCGGAGGTCCTAGACCTCTTACTTGCCCAGGGCATGATCGAACTCCCTGAAATCCCTGAAGGAGTCACGTCCAAAGGGGGGTATTTAAACCGATTTTGTAAGTATCATCGGCTCAAAGGCAATGATACCAAACGCTGCTTCTCTCTTTTAAATAAAATTGAGAACTTGATAGTAGAGAGCCGGCTCCAGGTCACTGTGGAACCTGAGCCACCTCAAGCTATCTTCAAGGAAACCTTTCCCAAACACGCCAGTGGCAGTGGGAAAGGAAAGGAGGTATGTACCCTCACCATTTCCAAGGAACTAGCACAAAAACCAGAACCTGGTCGACCTGCTGGTGCGCCCATCCTTGTACTATACAAGAGGCCCGCCCAAGTCGTCATTCGGGGACCACCAAAAGTGGAAACCCCGGCAAAGCCAGTTTTTAAAATCCAAGGTTCTCCTCAGCTCATCCTTAGAGCCAAGTTTAGCGCGAACCCTAGGCTGGTCGTGGGGGAAGTCACTAGATCCGGGAGGATCTACCAACCCCCGCACCTTCAAGGTGCTCAAAAGGTGGTCAGTGTGCCTGGCCCCTCAAAAGCATGTATCCCTAGTGGTCTGCCAAAAGCAGATAAGGACAAAATCATCCTAAATCCTTATGATTTCGAAAACCACCTTTCAAAGATTCCTATTCACATGTCTATTCTAGAGCTTATCAAAACCTTGCCTAGGCATAGACTTGTCTTAGAGAAAATTCTAGAAAGGGCCAAGGTTGATTCGAACATAAGTCCGGAATCCTTGTCTGCCCAAGTGGCTTTATTAGGAGCAAAATCGCCCATCACCTTTTCGGAAGATGATGTAGATAGACCCTACGAAACCCATAACCAGGCCCTGCATATCGAGGTGGTTCTAAACAACCACTCTCTGGACAGGTGCCTAGTCGATGGTGGAGGAGGGCTCAACATCCTTCCACTTCACGTGGCGTACAAAATCGGAGTCACCTTGACTTCAGTGAACCCAAGCCCCATCGTTATCACTGGATACGATGGGAATGCGTCTAGGCCTTTAGGATCCATCGAACTCCCAATGGAAACGGGAGGGATCGAACACACGGGGGTGTTCCATGTCTTGGACATCCACCCCCATTATAACCTGTTGCTGGGAAGACCCTGGATACACAGTTTGTGCGCTGTGCCATCCACCTTCCACAGGTGTGTCAAGATCCCTTTTAGGGACCAGGTCGTAGTGATCCTAGGTGAGAGTCACCCACAGCTTCAGGGGATCATAAACTCCCCTTGTTTATCGAGCTCCCAGGCCCATGAGGCTAACCTGGGGCAAATTATGGTTGAGCCACCTCGGCTCGTGTTGAACAACCCTAGGAAGGTTGTATGTGTGAAGGGGCCGCCAAAAGCAGGCCCCCTCCCGACTCTAATCCTCCTAGGAAAACCCAAGCGTTCCCTATTTCCAAAACCCCTGGACAAGAGGCCATACGAGCCTAATATGGACGATAGCATGTTCCAGGACCACGACTTGTATCCCATCTTTTCAAAAAACAAAAGGTCGTGGAACATGTTATTGAACATGGGCTACACGCCCTACAAAAGTCTAGGGGCACAAAACTAGGGTCTCCTAGAGCCCATCCTTCCAAGGGCCAACCCAAGCCGATATGGGATCGGCTATACTCCCCGAATACCGCCGGAGCCACCCCCTGTGACCACCTGGGTCAAGGGTGCCCCGGAGCCTGTCTTAGAAGAGACCTATGGTTTAGACCTCCTATTTCGAGCCTAACCCATAGTGTTTTCCCTTTGTAGGTATGACGGAAGATCCCTTTTTCTAAAAATACCAAAAACATTTAAAAACTTAAAATAAAAAAAAATCGAAAAAACAAGAAAAACCAAAAACAATGGAAAAGCAAAAACTCGGAAAAAGTGTGCTTTGTATAGTTCCCAAAGTTCTTGTTTTACAAAAACCCAAAAAAATCGAAAATTTGGAAAATACCAAAAAGATTTTGTACATAGCTGCTCCTGGTAGGACTTTGGCAAAAGAAAAGGATTTTGAAAGAAGCGTCGTCTACATAGCCAGACCAAAAATTTCGAAATCACTTGAAAATCCAAGTACAAAACCAGGTTATTTTGAAAACCACGCATCAAGTTCCCTCGGGTCTATATCCCACGAGAATGATCAAAGCCCAGAAGTGGATCCCCTTGAGGAAGATCCCACTTCTGAGCTCCCAGAATTTCATAGGATTCTCGATTTTGAAAGACCTTCCCAATCAGTAGGAGGAGATTTCATAGAGGTGAACCTAGGGGATGATTCCAATCCCAAAACCATCAAAATAGGTGCATGCTTGCATGAAACTGAAAAGTTAGCATTCATTGCATTTCTACGAACCTATTTAGATGTGTTTGCATGGACGTATGAAGACATGCCGGGCATAGATCCCAGCATAGTCGAGCATCGTCTTCCCTTAGATGTAGGTGTAAAACCAATAAAGCAGAAGCTTAGGAAAATACACTCGAATGTACACACGCAAGTCAAAGAGGGTTTAGAAGATCTGCTAAAAGCCGGATTTATAAAACCCATTGCGTATTCTGATTGGTTGTCAAATATCGTTGTGGTTCGAAAAACCAATGGGAAAATTCGAATATGCATCGATTTTAGAAACCTGAATAAAGCCACTCCAAAGGATAATTATCCTTTACCAAACATAGATTTGATAGTCGATAGTACTGCAAATCATGAAATGTTTTCATTCATGGATGGCTATTCAGGCTATAATCAAATCAAACTAAGCCCACGAGATCAGGGTAAGACCGCCTTCACAACCCCATGGGGCACGTACTGCTATACAGTCATGCCCTTTGGTTTGAAAAATGCCGGCGCAACATACCAACGAGCCATGAACACGATCTTCCATGATCAAATTCACGAGCTTGTAGAAGTGTATGTAGATGATCTCTTGGCAAAATCCAAAACCCGATGCACCCATATCGAATGTTTACAAAAGATTTTCGAAAGGCTTAGGCTTTACAAAGTAAAGCTAAACCCTCAAAAATGTGTGTTCGGGGTAGAATCAGGGAAGCTTCTAGGCTTTATGGTGAGCCAAAGGGGAATAGAAGTCGACCCCTCTAAGTGTCGAGCCATCATAGACATGACTCCACCCTCCAATCTCACCCAAGTCCGTAGCCTCCAGAGTCGATTACAATCTGTGCGCCGATTAATATCGAATCTGGCAACTAGATGCGAACCCTTTAACAAACTGTTGAGGAAGGGTACGAAATTCTTATGGGATGATGAATGCCAAAAGTCCTTCGAGAGACTGAAGGCGTACTTGGTTAATCCCCCCGTTTTGAATCCTCCAAAACAAGGAAAACCGCTTTTATTATACATCTATGTGCATGAAAACGCTTTAGGAGCCCTGTTGGCTCAATACGAGGATGACACCCATAAGGAGTATGCCATCTACTATATTTCGAAAACTCTCTTGGCTTATGAACGAAATTATCAAGCCATGGAGAAGACGTGCTTGGCCCTAGTCTGGGCCTGCCAGAAGTTCAGACACTATTTCCTAGATCATGAGATCTGGATAGTGTCCAAGCTTGATCCAATCAAGCACTTATTCGAAAAACCCATTCTCACAGGTAGATTGGGCAAATGGCAACTCCTTCTAATGGAGTATGATCTGAAATACCATCACCAGATCTCCATTAAAGGGCAAGCCCTAGCAGATTACGTGGCTGAATTCCCCTTAGAGGACGCATATCCCACTCTTGTTGAAATGCCTGATGAAGGCATATTGCAAAACCATTTTCAAAACCACATTTTGGCAAATTCTTTCGAAAACCAAGTATGGAAGATGCACTTCGACGGGGCACGAAACCAACGAGGGGCTGGTGCCGGGATCATCCTAATCTCCCCTGAAAAGGGCGAGATTCCCATAGCAGTCCGCTTAGATTTCGAATGTTCCAACAACATAGCTGAGTATGAAGCACTCATACAAGGCTTAAGGATTTCGAAAACTCTAGGGGCATCATGCATCGAGGTCTGGAGATTCGCTCCTTATCATAAACCAGGTTTTAAAAATTTGGCAAGTACGTAATGAGAAACTACTTCCATATCACGAGTTGGCCACTCGATTGGTCCAATCCTTCCAGTCGTGTAAGCTCACACACGTGGGAAGAGAGGACAATGGCATCGCCGATGCCCTCTCTTCCTTGGGTTCAGCCCTGAAGGTCGACCCCATTTCAGGGACCAGATCCTTGGAAATATGGCATGCGCCCCATCCATCCACACACGACTTGGATATTTGCCAAAACAACCCAAAGTCTATTGAAAAATCCTGGTTCTATGACATAAAACAATTTTTAGAAAATGGGGGATTCACCGAGGACGCCACGTCCAAAGATAAGGCATTCATTCGTAAGATTTCGACCCGATACACCATTCTGGGTGGGGTCTTATACAAAAAGAGTTTTACCGGCATTTTGCTTAGGTGTATCGACCTAGAGGAGGCTAGGATAGTGATGCACGAGTTCCACGATGGAGAATGTGGAGGTCATGTTAATGCCAACATGATGGCGATGAAAATACTTAGAGGGGGTTATTTTTGGTCCACCCTGAAAAAGGATTGTCACGATCATGTTAGGAAGTGTCATCCATGTCAAGTGCATGGGCACGCCATTCATATCCCTTCATCGGCATTGCATTCCGTGGTCAGCCCCTGGCCATTTACCATGTGGGCGTTTGACATAGTAGGCCCAATATTTCCAAAAGCCTCGAATGGGCATCGTTTTATTTTAGCAGCCACGGAGTATTTCTCCAAGTGGGTGGAAGCCATTTCCCTAACGAATGTAATGGGGCAACATGTAGTGGCTTTCATCCGGAGGAATATCTTGGCTCGATTTGGGGTTCCACGAGACCTTGTGTCTGATAATGGTACCCCATTCAAGAATGAGCGGATGGTCAAGTTGTGCAACACGTATGGCATAACTCACCACTTCTCCTCGCCCTACTACCCTCAAGGCAACGGCCAAGCCGAAGCCACAAACAAGACTCTCATTGGTATCATTGAGAAAACCTTAGAGAAGGGTAGGAGGTGGCATGAGAAGCTGGATGAAGCCTTATGGGCTTATAGGACTTCCATCCGGACTCCCACGAATGCCACACCATTCGAATTGGTCTATGGCACAAACGCCATTCTTCCCATTCATACCCAACTGCATTCATTCCATACATCCATTGCACTCGACCTCCCCCTAGAGACGCTTCAGCATGCTAGGATGGCCGAGCTAGATTTGCTAGATGAGAGGCGACTCCTTGCCATAGATCATGCTCGTGCATACCGGCAAAGGATAGCCCGACATTATAGCAAACACATGAGACCTCGCCACTTTGAAGTGGGAGATCTGGTCTTAAAAACCATCCACCATCGTGGCCCACACCCCCTAGGCAAGTGGCGCCCCAACTGGGATGGACCCTATGTTGTACGAGCAACCACTACGAACAATTCGTATTGGTTGATCGATGTAGAAGGTAGGAATTTAGCAGATCCTATCAATATTCAATACTTAAAGAAGTATCATGTGTAGGATCTGGATTAAATTCCAGTTTTCGAAAATTTTAAAGGGATAGCTGCCCTGAGACGTGTGAATAAGGTGCAAAAGCAACTCGTGCCCTAAGTAAGAGAATTCGCACTTGTGAAAGAGTGGAGTTTTCAAAATCGTGGTTGCATTTCAAAATCCTTCATCTTACAAAGAAGGGCCTAGTTCAACATAGCAAGATACTTGCAAGTAGTACGTGCTATTTCTAAATAGGCTGATCTGGAATGGATCGAGTGTAGGCTTGGGATAAGTCCTCCCCTCTTCTCTTCTCCTTCCCAAAAGGAAAACAAAGGCCCAAATCAAAAGGGAATTTCCCATTTAAAATCTCTTTCCAAAAGAAAGAAACCAGACTTCAAAAAGAAAAATCGATTCTCTTATGAAAAAGAGGGATTAAAGAAAAAATACTCCCAAAGGGAGACCCTCTATGAAAAAAAGGAAAAAGAGGCCAAAAAGCTCAAAAAGAGCAGTTTTCCGCCTTCTATGCCTTAAACCACGGGACGCTTCAAAAGGGACCGTGGTATCTCTTTCCCATCCCTGGCTTATCCCAAGCTAAAGCATGATTCATTTCGAGGAATCCTAAAGTAAAAATAGGATTTACTTACTTGAATTTCATCTTGTTTGAGAATTCGACGTTTCGAGTAAGACGTAGGAATTTGAAATGAAGCTTGTTTTCTTATAAAACCTCCGCTAGATAAGCGAGTGTTAAGACTCAAACAAGGGCAAGCACGAAGAGCTCGAGATCCTTAGGATCGAGACTCAAGACAGTTGTCCCATTTGTAAATAGTTTTGTAAATAAGTTTTGAAAACCGAACATCGAACAACATAGGATTTTGCTCACTTGGAGCAGTAGGCCTTGTAAGTCTCTAGAGTTCGACCACACCTGGTCTCTGGGAGGTCGCCACTCTTGGCACCACACCCATGTCATTTGCATTCCACGCATGGTACTTGCATGAACATGATCCCATTTAGGACCAGATTCCATAAGTGAACCCTTTGGCGTGATATCTCCTCCTACCAGAGTTTGTAAAATTGAGATTTTGCTAAAATGGGACGATCCCATATTCTTCGTGGCTAGATCTAGGGAGACATTAAAAGGGGTGTTTGTTATTTTTACCCTTATCCAAATCGATTTGGACAAGGCCAAAGAGGGGCATCTGTAAACACCCCGAAATCCCACGAATTTCTTAAACGAATCTGGTTTTATACAAGCAGCCCCAAAGGGCCATTTTGAGTTTGGAAACCCAGGAGCCTTCCAAACAAACCTGTATATATGTTTTAAACTATATCTTTCAAAAACATACGATATGGCTTTTGAAAACCCTTTTAAAACATGTTTTGAAACCCCGAAGTGGCTTGGCTCGATCAAGACAGGACCAGGAGAGCCAAGAAGAGCCCGGAACCGGAGCACCTGTCAAGCCCGGCACAGCAACTCTTGTATCTGATTCACACCCCAGGATCTCGAACGTCCAAGACCCTGTTCTTACCAAAATATCATTTGAAGTCATCTCCGGAAGGCAGAAACGGAGGCGGACGACCATGTTGGCGAAGACCCAACGCAGACGGAGTACTGATGCTGTCAGGCCCCGCACGAATCGTCCGTTTCGAACCCAGCTCGAAGGAGTCAGAGTTCAGTTTGGATTGGATCTGGACCATATATATCCAGATCCCAATCCAAACCCATATGTGGACTTGGATTTGGATTTGGATCCAGAGATCCAATCCAATATCCATATCCATGGCCCACATCACCTTCTCATAAATGGAGGTGGGGCCCACTTGAGTTTCACGTGGGATATTGGGCATGAGAGAGAGTGGGGTGAAAAATATCAAGAGTGTTGTATTAAGCTTGACTTGTGTGTCAAGTTTGGGTTTAGTCTTGTGGGTTAGCCTAATTGAGTGGGTTTAAGCTTGTAATTAGCTAAAACCTAACCTAGGGCTGCACCAACATGGGGTGATCAAGGTCTATGGGCCATGCTAAGGGAGCTCCTTCATCTAAACCTAGCCCAGAATGCCTAATCCTAGCCTAAACCCCTAATCCACCCCTAATCTGAACCTAATCACCTAACCCACTTCCCTAATCCCGGCCTAATCCCAACCTAATCACCTAACCCACTTCCCTAATCCTTCCCTAAACCTAGATTAATTTCCCTAATCCTAGCCTAAACCTAGCCTAATCACCTAACCTAGCTCACTAAACCTCACCCTAAAACCCAACCACCTAACCTAGCCCTAAACCCCTAAACCACCCTTAGCCCACGATTTACCCAAACCCCTAGTTTTAAAATATCTGGCCCAACCTTTTCCAGCCCACCTTATCTACATACCACCCTACCTAAACCACCTAACCACTACCCACAGCCCAGCCCTAACCGACCTACCCATCCCCTATTTAAACCCCCCTCCTTGTGGGCGGGTTTTGCAAGTGGGAACCACCCTTCCACCCAGCCGGGCCCTCTCATTCTCCCATCTCTCACCCAGCCGGGACCACTCCCCACCAGCCACCACCTGCTCCACCAGCCACCACCTGCACCGCCACCTTCCCTCTTCCCTCCATCACCACCATCCCTCAGCCGGACGCCACCACCTCCACCCAACCGAACCAGCCGACAGCCACCTGCCCGCCACCTTCCCACTTCATCCGCCACCTCTCCCCATTCGGTAAGTACCCCAAACTCCCTCAAAGCCCCTCTCTACCACCTCTCCACTCTTAGCCACCCATCCTACCTTCATCTCAGCCCTTTTGCCGCCACCACCTAAACCTAGCCGAACCTAGTATAACCCAAGTTGCTGGCCACTACCTAGCCATCATCTCCCATTCGGCCAACTCCCCTAGGTGTCCTATTCGGCCTTCCCACTAGCTCACCTGTTGGGTCCAGTTTCCCTAAGTACCCAACTCCCCTAGTGATCCTAATACCCACTTCTTCAGCCACTTTAAACCCCCTACTTGGAGGCGCCATCTACCTGCCACCGGCCCCCTTCGAGGCGTCTATCCCGCGCCCCACTCGCAGCCGGCCAGCACCCTTGATCACCTACCTTCGCGGAGCTCCCACTTGCAGCCCAAGGCCAAGCCCACGCTCAAGCAAGACCTCTACGGACCAGCTACTCGTAAGTGTCTAAACTCGGTCTTTAGTCGTACACTTGCTTGAAATTCAATTTGATACGGGGTTGTAATAACGGAGCATAGTCTCCCCCCGCTTGTAATAACGTGGCTTGGCACAACCACACACGTGCACTCTCTTAGTCGTGCACGATTTTGAACACACACGGGCCTAATCAGCCCCTAATATATAAGTGTACATATATATTTCATTTTCGAAGGGTTTTGTTTAAGTTGGGTGCGTTGTCTTTCAATTCAAGCACTCTCACACACATTGAGCTTTCGCTCTTATTTGAAAGACCCAAGTAAGGGCCGACCTATACTATTTGGGTTTCATTTCTTGTCGTGTGAGTAAGTCTTTCAAT
The DNA here is from genome assembly GCA_036023115.1 of Brasenia schreberi. Classification (NCBI taxonomy): domain Eukaryota; kingdom Viridiplantae; phylum Streptophyta; class Magnoliopsida; order Nymphaeales; family Cabombaceae; genus Brasenia; species Brasenia schreberi. Next base: position 8,466,423 of record JAYKKT010000041.1, read on the forward strand.
TCAAGCACTCTCACACACATTGAGCTTTCGCTCTTATTTGAAAGACCCAAGTAAGGGCCGACCTATACTATTTGGGTTTCATTTCATGTCGTGTGAGTAAGTCTTTTAATTCAAGCACTTTCACACACATTGAGCCTTCGCTCTTACTCCCAAGACCTTAGTAAAGGCCTTATTGCAGTTATATTTGGGTTTCATTTATGTCGTGTGGGTAGTCTTTTAATTCAAGCACTCTCACACACATTGAGCCTTCGCTCTTATTCCCAAGACCTTAGTCAAGGCCATACTGCAATTTATATTTGGGTTTAAATTCATGTCGTGTGTGTAAGTCTTTCAATTCAAGCACGCACCCACATTGAGCCTTCGCTCTTATTTGCAAGACCCGAGTAAGGGCTCATATACATAAGATATATACATATTTTCCTTCGGTTATTTCCCTTCGGTTATTTCCCTTCTGTTATTTCCCTTCAGCATTGTCTTTACATTTCGGGTTTTCCCTTTGGAGTAGCGTGAGTTTGCATTGCATCTACGCCATACCACGAGGTAGGACGCATATTGCATCAAAGCAAGCCCCGCTCGAATTCGCCCATGTAGTGGAGTGTTCATAACACACAAACTAGGTGGCCCGAAAAGGGATAAAAGAAAAGACTTAGGCACGTGCAAATCCACGTGATCTAAAACATGCAATCGCATCTTAAAGACCCGAAATAGACACCTCAAACCGCTTCGTAGACTTTCTCCCCAAAACTCGATTTTTGCAAAAGCGTACAAACTGACCCTTGCGCATTGGTGCAAGAAGGTCTGCGACGACAAGAGCTTACTTGCTCACAGTCGCCACGTTTAGAAGTCAGTGTTAAAAATATCTTCGCTAGCTTAAGTAAGCTAGCTGGCACGCCCTATTTGTACACATAGGCCTTAGACACACGAGAAGATCCACTCCAAGCCCCAAAAGAGGCAAAGAGGCGGGGATTTTCGCGCGTCTACAGTAAGTCTTTCAATTCAAGCACTCACACACATTGAGCCTTCGCTCTTATTTGAAAGACCCAAGTAAGGGCCGAGCTATACTATTTGGGTTTTCATTTCATGTCATGTGTGTAAGTCTTTTAATTCAAGCACTCACACACATTGAGCCTTCGCTCTTATTTGAAGGACCCAAGTAAGGGCCGTGTTATATTATTTGGGTTTAATTTCATGTTGTGTGCGTAGTACTTCAATTCAAGCACTCACACACATTGAGCTTTCGCTCTTATTCCCAAGACCTTAATCAAGGCCATACTACAAGTTATATTTGGGTTTTATTTCATGTCGTGTGTGTAAGTCTTTCAATTCAAGCACGCACCCACATTGAGCCTTCGCTCTTATTTTCAAAGACCCAAGTAAGGGCACGTATATACCCTATATATATATCTCCCTTCGGCATTTACATTACAAGTCATTTCCCTTCGGTTATTTCCCTTCGGCATTGTCTTTACATTCGGGTTTTCCCTTTGGAGTAGCGTGAGTTTGCATTGCATCTACGCCATACCACGAGGTAGGAAGCATATTGCATCGAATCCAGCCCCGTACTCCCGCTCAAATTCGCCCCATGTAGTGGAGTGTTCATAACACACAAACTAGGTGGCCCATCAAGGGATAAAAAGAAAGACTTAGGCACGTGCAAATCCACGTGATCTAAAATATGCAATCGTATCTAAAAGACCCGAATTAAACACATCGAACTGCTTCGTAGGCTTTCTATATCCAAAAAAACTCAATTTTTCAAAGCGTACAGACTGACCCTTGCGCATCGGTGCAAGAAGGTCTGCGACGACAAGAGCTCACTTGCTCACAGTCGCCACGTTAGAAGTCAGCTTAAAATATATCTTCGCTAGATTAGATATGCTAGCTGGCATGCCCTGTTTATATAAATAGGCCTTAGACACACGAGAGGATCCGCTCCAGGCCCTGAGAAGCCAGAGGCAGGGATTTTCGAGCGTCTACAGAGATTGGCACGCCCGGTTGGACGTGAGCCTTTCAAAAAATCGAGTTTTAAGTTAGGAGCTTGCGAAATTTTTTGTTAAAAAGGTGTCGTTTTTAAACTTGTTTTCCTTTGAAAAAGCTTGAAAAGCATGTCAAAATCCAATCCAAGTGAAGTGTCGAGCCAAGGCTCATCCGCATCAAGTTCTCACTCTAGGAGGATTTTCAAAAACAAGATAAAACTAGATGAGATCGAGGACCTGAGAAGGTCGTTTGAGGCCAAAATCGATGCTCTCAGCCAAGAGGCTGAAGTAGGCGATTCGTGTTCATCAAATGGTGAACAAAGGCCTAAGAAAAAATCTGAAAAACCTCGCAAGCACAAAGAGGCCTCCGTAATGGAAGGTAACCAATACCACGAATCCTTCACACAAAAGGACCGTAAAGCCCTACAACAATTGTTGAAAGGGCAGAATAAAGAGAAAAGAAGCTACGCCCTGTCTGATCTTATTTCCTTCCTATGGATTACTAAACAGACAGTGACGATGAAATACCGAACTTCCATCGATCTGATGGCATGGGAGACCCTAGGTCTCACTTGCAACTTTTCTCGCATCGAGCCCATAAGAAGAAAAAGGACTCGATGAAATGGGTGTATTGGTTCCCTTTATCCCTTAAAGGCACAGCTGCCAAATGGCTGGCTTTCTACGACTTAAGCCAGTTCGCTACTTTTGAAGAGTTAGCGAACTGCTTCATGCAAAGATTTGCACAAAACGTAGAAGTCACGCTGACTCTGAATACCTTAAGGGATACAAAGCAAGGCATGAACGAAGACGTGCATGCCTTCATTATACGATGGAGGTCACTTTTGGGCCAAGTGCGAGAGCCCATATCCGAAGGATGCGCAGTTATGCTCATCTTGGATAACTTTAAAAGCGAGTTAAAAACCCTTCTCTCACTCCTTGAGATCTCAACTTTCCATAAGTTGATCAAAAAGGCATCCCTTTTCGAAACCAACTTGCGAAAAGGGACATACGATCACTTGTGGAAAGGGAGTACCATTTCTAAAACCCGCTTGGAAAAGCCCATCACATACGGGCTACCCACGATGGACAAAGGGGCAAAGCCCCATAAAGTCACCAATGTCTGAGTGGATCCAGGCATGGTAGGCACTTCCAAAAATTTTGAAAAACTAGAAAATAAAAGGGGGCGAACCTTTCAAAAATCGGTTGAAAAACGGGAGTACACTCCATTGGAGCAATCTGTGTCGGAGGTCCTAGACCTCCTACTTGCCCGAGGCCTGATAGAACTCCCCGAAATCCCCGAAGGAGTCACCTCCAAGGGGGGTATTTAAACCGATTTTGTAAGTATCATCGGCTCAAAGGCCATGGTACCAAACGCTGTTTCTCCCTTTTAAATAAAATTGAGAACTTGATAGCAGAAGGCCGGCTCCAGGTCACTGCGGAACCTGAGCCACCTCAAGCTATCTTCAAAGAACCCTTTCCCAAACACGCCAGTGGTAGTGGGAAAGGAAAGGAGGAATGTACCCTCACCATTTCTAAGGAACTAGCGCAAAAACCAGAGTCTGGTCGACCCACTTGTGCACCCACTCTTGTACTATACAAGAAGCCCGCCCAAGTCATCATTCGGGGACCACCAAAAGTGAAATCCTCGGCAAAACCAGTCTTGAAAATCCAAGGTGCTCCTCAACTCATCCTTAAAGACAAATTTAGCGCGAACCCTAGGTTGGTCGTGGGGGAAGTTACTAGATCCGGGAGGATCTATCAACCCCCGCACCTTCAAGGTGCTCAAAAGGTGGTCAGTGTGCCTGGCCCCTCAAAAGCATGTGTCCCTGGTGTTCTGCCAAAAGCAGATAAGGATAAAGTCATCCTAAATCCTTATGACTTCGAAAACCACCTTTCAAAGATTCCTATTCACATGTCTATCTTAGAGCTTATACAAACCTCGCCTAGGCATAGACTTGTATTAGAGAAAATTCTAGAAAGGGCCAAGGTTGATTCGAACATAAGTTCGGAATCCTTGTTTGCCCAAGTGGCTTTATTAGGAGCAAAATCACCCATCACTTTCTCGGAGGATGATGTAGATAGGCCCTACGAATCCCACAACCAGGCCCTGCATATCGAGGTGGTTCTGAATAACCACTCTCTGGACAGGTGCCTAGTCGATGGTGGAGGAGGGCTCAACATCCTTCCACTCCATGTGGCGTATAAAATCGGAGTCACCTTGACTTCTGTAAACCCAAGCTCCATCGTTATCATTGGATACGATGGGAATGCGTCTAGACCTTTAGGATCCATCGAACTCCCAATGGAAACGGGAGGGATCGAACACACGGGGGTGTTCCATATCTTGGATATTCACCCCATTATAACCTGTTGCTGGGAAGACCCTGGATACACAGCTTGTGCACTGTGCCATCCACCTTCCACAGGTGTGTTAAGATCCCTTTTAGGGACCAGGTCGTAGTGATCCTAAATGAGAGTCACCCACAGCTTCAGGGGATCATAAACTCTACTTGTTTATCAAGCTCCCAGGCCCATGAGGCTAACTTGGGGTACACTGTGATCGAGCTGCCAAGGCTCGTGCTGAACAACCCTAGGAAGGTTGTATGTGTGAAGGGGCCACCCAAAGCAGG